>JAWDJE010000009.1:28355000-28702500 GCA_035047345.1 Bradypodion ventrale | reverse complement strand
AGGAATTTCTATTTTTTTCCCTCTTGGGAAGATCATAACTATACCTTATTATGCTCATGAGATAGTAGCTGTAGCCATAACAACAAATAAACAATATTTACGAATGCACCCAAGTATAACAGAAATAAATTTATCCAGAGTGGTGATACTGAACCAATGAAACAAAATAATAACAAAACACTGAAACTTTCCATTCACTCTTCACTGTTGTAACTTTTTTTTACTTACAGTATTCCCAGAGTCATCCTACATGTAGGCAATTTGAGATGGGGGGCGAAAATTAAAATATGGATTGAGCAGGTGGTTGGACTCGATGGCCTAAAAGGTCCCTTCCAACTCATTTTTTCTATGATTCTATATTCAATGAGTGAAAGGGTCTGTTTAGAACAGGGGTGCCCAAACTTTTCAGGCTGTGGGCTGCGGAAATAAAATGTGCATGGGCAGAACACTGCTGTAAATGACCTGTGGCTGTCATAAACATGTTTACTACAGCCGTGGGTCAAGTATGCATCGTTCTGAGCATGCATGGGCATGTTATGTGCCCACACATGCACATTTTACTTCCACTGGTGTGGGAGTGGTGCTGGCTAGATGAATTGTTTTTTGGGGCCAGGTCCTATGCAACAATATCTAGGAATGGAAACTGCCCATACGTCCTAGATCAGGGGTTCACAACCTTTTCAAACCCATGGGCGGGATCATCCTCTCTCAGTTAGCTTCAAGGGCTGGATGGCCATTTTCCCCTGCCTGCATGATGGGAGTGGCCATTTTGTCCCAACAGCTTCAAAAGGGTGGCTATTTTGTTTCTTGAATGCCCTTGGAGGGGGTGGGGGCACATGAAATGGCACTGTGGGCCAGATCCAGCCCATGGTCCTTATGTAGGGAACTCCTCTCTTAGATAGTCTCTGTGTGCTTCATGATATTCAACACCTGTTTAGGGCTCTGAGAAATCTGAGGTCCAGAGATACAGTTGAATGAGGAAAGTTTTGAAAGCAATTTCATTAGGAAAACTTTTTATTATTATTATTATTATTATTATTATTATTATTATTATTATTATTATTATTATTATTATTATATTTGAACTTACATAACGCTTTCAGATTCCTGCATTGAGCAGGTGGTTGGATTTGATGGCCTAAAAGGTCCCTTCCAACTCATTTATTCTATGATTCTATATCCAATAAGTGAAAGAGTCTGTTTAGAACAGGGGTGCCCAAACTTTTCAGGCCTTGATCATCATTACCCATTTAATATGCTTCACATATGGAGGCTTCACCTGAAATCCTTTAAATGCTATAGTGTGCAACAACTCCCATCAGACACAGCCAGCACACCCCCTTGTGTCCCTCCATAAATTGTTTGCAATGTCTTATAAAGTTAAAATGCCATGCTTATCTGAACCAGTTTGGGCACTCTTTACCATTAAAGCAAGCGACTACAATGCAAATTCAAACTAGATATACATATTATTGTTATGATCTTTTTGTTTGTTCAGAAAAACAATCTTTCATAATCTCTAATCAAAATGTTAAGATGTCAGCTTCCTTTTAAAATTACAAGTCAAACTCATTTAAATGAAAATAAAAGTCAAGAGGATTAAATTCAATTAAAATCACTTTGAAGTTAGTATGGAAAAATTATTTCAGAGTGATAGAAATTAGCAGATTGCTGTTGTTTTTGTTTTCTTCTGTGTGACAGATTTCTAAAGCAAAAAAAGGGGCCAAAATTACATGTAAAGAATGAAGTATAAAGAAAATAATTTTGTGCCTCCACAAAACATATATAAGTCTAAATTAAAGGGTTTGGGTAGATTGCGTGGATGGTATTTCCCCCCTGTATGTTTTGTATAAAAGAATGGCAAATGTGTTCTCGGCTGTTTAGCATCTATGCTGTTCAGTGGATGCAACAGAAATGGGAATTCAATTAAAAATGCATCTTTGTTGCAAAATATGTTTTAAATATACATACTTTTCTTTTCCTCCCTTTTACTGATGGTATGATCTCAGTAGATCAATTAACTTCAATAATCTATGGATTATAAGGCATATCAAACCTTCAAAGCATTCATGTGTTAGATCTGTTCTCAAAAGGGTTTAAATTACTTTAATAGTTAATAATAAGTGATATGACTCATTTTCTCGACTAAATTAGGATCAGTTGTCATTTGTTCCTTCTCTGTCTGAAACTCATAATTATAAAGAACATGCTTCTCAACACCCATTGTACACCTCTACAGTGCACATTCCCCCCCCCCCACCCCAAAGATGGAGATTAGGCCTCCAACTTTATTTTTCCTCACTGCAAAAGTCCATGCACTACAAAAAAGGTGAAGACTGTAGCATAATTTCCTATATTCCTCTAGTCCAGCAACTGTCAAAGCCCATACAACCACCGTACAACATGTGTTAGTGCCTATTTTTTATTGTCAATTGAGCTATTGATCATTTTGAGTTCCAACATGCAAACTGCTTAGAAATTCACTGGTGTGTATACAAATATATATTACGAGATACTTGCAGTCAAAGATGTGGCTAATCATTTTGAATCAGTAGGTTAAATGGGGGGCTGCAGTGGCTCAGTGATTAAGAAGCTCACCTTGTTAGCTGGAAGGCCGGCAAATCAGCAGTTGGAGACCTGGGTACTGCATGACGGATTGAGCACCCATCACTGCCCCAGCTCCTGATAACCTAGCAGATCAAAAGCAAGAATTTGTAAGTCGATAAATAGCAAGTCAGTGGAGAAAAGACCTTGGGGACATGAAAGGAGCCTCATTCGGTCATCCCCTGAGCAGAGTTTGTCCTTTCAACCCAGAATAATTTCTGACCCAAAATTATTCATAGGTTAAATCTAGTACCATCCGTTCTCCCAATTCCAGATTGTTCTGTATGCTCTTAAAGCTTCTGGTCTTCCCTAGCACTATCACTGCTCTTTCACTGTGAGCAAGAAGCCACATAAGCTCTTTTGCGCTCTCCGTGAGGTACCCATCACTGCTGGTTAAAGAATTACATCTCTATATTAATAGAAAAGTTCCAACAAAATCCTTGGATCATCAAAGAGAGTTTTGGTAGCTCTTAGTAATTTTGTCAGGGGACTGTGGTGACTTAGTTGTTAAGACGTTGAACTTGATGAGTGGAAGGTCAGCAGTTCAAGACCTGAGTACGGCATGATGGAATGAGCGCCCGTCTCTGTCCCAGCTCCTGCCAACCTAGCAGTTCAAAACAAGAAATTGCAAGTAGATAAATAGGGACCACTTCTGTGGGGAAAGATATCGGGATCATGAAAGGAGCCACTTGGGTGTCCCCTGAGTGGAGTTCCTCTAGCAAAAATCTTTTCAACTCAGAGAGCACCTTTGTGTGCTTCTGACATGATAAAAACAAAAACCACTTTCCAACAACACTTTCTCAACATATTCCTCACAATTTGTAAGGGAGGCATTGACTCCTGGTTGTACAGTGGAACCTCATACAACAATCGCCCCGTATAGCAATGAAATCGCATAACAATTAGGTTTTGGGGGGAAATGGCGTCCCGCATAACAATTTTCCCTATGGAAAAAATCCGCACAGCAATTTTTCAATGGGAAAACCACTTAGCGGGAAAAAATCGTTGTACGATGCATCCCATAAGGAAAATCGCTATACGATGCATTTATCATATAGCATTGTTTCGTACAACAACGAGCCCTGTGGAACGGATTAAAATCATTGTATGAGGTACGACTGTACTTACATTTACAAATGGCATTGATATTATGTTTATTGATATTGATATTATGAATTATTTATGGATGGGTTTTAATTTATGTGGCTTGGGTGTATATTGGGAATATTGTCTGTATTTCACCACCCAGAGTAGTGCTAGTCAGTAAATAGGGTGGTATTAAAATGTTACAAACAAACAGACTAGAGTTGTCAGTAGCAATCTGTGTTGATTATTCAGAATGTTTAAATACTGAATAAAACAATCCTCTACTGTTTCACCAGCACCATACACACACTTTCTCTCTGACCATCAGCTAAATACCTAAAGACCCAGATGCTAGCCATGAATGCTGTCCTTAAAGCTGTGGCATATGGCTTTCTTGGTAAGCCCAACAAACAGCTGTGTGAGTGGCTCTGGAGACATTTGCACTGATTTCTGCTAACAGCAAACAGGCATCTTTTCAGCAGAATATGCCTCTCACACATAGAAAACTGAGATGGTAGAATTCTATTTAGAAGCTGCCTTCTACTGGCTCTGGCTCTTGAATTCACTAACAAAAATATTAACAGCTGGCAATATGTAACTTTCAAAATGTAATTGAGTTGTAACTGCTGTCAATTCTCACCATCCTTTGTGTCAACCAGAGCTGCTGAAATTTAACTACAGCTGGAAGACCACACGCTGCCCATCTCACTCTTTCCTGAGCATACCCGTCAAATGCGGCTCCACAAAATATGGGAAAGCACTGTGGATGTGTATGCTCAGTAACTCGTTTGTGCATGTGCTCTGTCACCATGCATGCACAGTAGCTCATTTGCGCATGTGCACCATGGCTGTGCATGTGCAGTAGCCTATTTGTGCATGTGCACCATGGCTGTGCATGCACAATAAGTCCTTTTCCCGCCATTCAAAAGGGGAAGAAAGGGGAGGAACGAGTGCTGAAAAATGGGAAATCCCGACCAATACGGGATACTTGACACGTATGTTCCTGAGTAGTATGGACTCTTTAGGCTTTCAGTCAAAACTTAAGTTGAAAGAAGATAGGCTTGAACTCTGGACTTTCTGTTTGCAAAGTTGGTGCCCCACCATAAAGCTGTTTCTCTGTGAGAGAGGGCTCATTTCTATCCCTGTAAAGCAGGGGTTACCAACCTTTTGCTGCCAGGGGCCTGACCACACCCCCTGAGTCAGCTGAGGGGCTGGTCACATGGTTCTTCCTGGCAGTGGCGGCAGAAGCGGCATGTGCATTTGCACTGTGTTTCTGGTCATTTTCCCCACTGCCACTGCTTTCCTTGGTAGAAGGAGCAAGGGAGGAACATTTTCACACCATTTTGAATTTATTTCACTGTGTTTTCATGGCATTTTGGTGTGAAAACACGGTGTTTTGATGCAAAAATATGGTGATTTCAGCACTTCCAGTGATGTTGGGGCACTTCTGGCATTGGCAGCAATTTGGCCTGGGGGACAGATATGGCCCATGGACCATAGGTGGGTCCCCCTAATTTTCAAAGCATGTTGCAGTCACACAGCCTGAAGGTCAATGTCATTTGGATGTCTACACCTTTACTTCTATAACAACCTCCCATTACCTTTAGTTTCTCACTTGTCAGTTTGGCTCACATGTTGCCCTTCCCCGCCTTTTTTGAAACACTGTGTTTCTTAGTTGGCTATTTGAAATACATCCCATCACCCATGTAGTGAGACTTCTGGGAACATGGTTTGTAGGACTCAAGTTGTGGAGAGCTAGTTTAGCCCATTATTCTCACTTGAACATTGCTTGTTGATTCCATAATATTTACTTTAGGTTATACAGATATTGAAGTGAGTTGGAGAACCCTTCTATGCATAGAATGTAGCCTATGGTGAAAACACTGGATGTTATCTATTTTCTGTTCTCAAGGAAGCAAGTTACAATTATTTCCATGTTTCCTTTTATTGGTAGTTGTATTTTTGACACAAGGCTTGCATTCTTATACCAAAGTCTACAAAAGGGTCACTCTAATGAAATTAGGACAGAAGTAGCAAAGTTATTATTGGTATTTCCAGACTAGAAGCCTATGAAACTGTGGGTTTCTGTGTAACTAGTAAGACTCTTGACACTGATCCAACAGGGATTGAAGATGTTTTATTTATTAGGTCATTTATATTCTTCCTATCCATTTTTAAGAATGCTCATGATGGCTGAAAAAGTGGTGCAGTGGTTAAACTGTTGTATTGCAGCCAAAACTGCTTACGTTGTGAGTTTGATCATGATGTGGATCAAGGTTGACTCAGCCTCCCATCCTACCAAGGTCAGTAAAATGAATACCCAGCATATTATGGGTAAACTGCTAATTACCCTGTGAACCTCCCAGAGAGTGCACTAAGCGCTATGTGGGCCATGGGGCAGTATATAAGTGCAATTGTTATTGAACATAACAAGGGTGTGCCATAATTATGTCCCAAACTTCAATCTAAGAAAGACAGAGCCTCAAGAATAGTAATAGAACTACCACCGTGGGCAAGGTTTAGGTAACGGTAAAGGTCGCCCTTGCTCAAAAGCCAGTCATATCCAACTCTAGGGTTCAGTGCTCATCTCTGTTTTTAGTCAAAGAGCTAGCGCTGTCTGCATCTGCAGACGTTTTGGTCGACATGTGGCAAGCATGCCTCAACACCGGAGTACACAGACTGTTTACCTTCCACCCCAAGTGGTACCTATTTATTTACTTGCAGTTTCTTGCTTTCGAACTGCTAGGTTGGCAGGAGATGGGACAGAGGGGGGGAGCTCACTCTGTCATGGTGTACCTGGAAATCGAACTCTGACCTTCCAGACAGAGAGTTCAGTGTCTTAACCACTTGCGCCACCGCAGTTCCTTAAACCGCAGGGTTTAAGGTGAGCTAAATTAATGTTGGAGAGTAACAATTTCACTCTTCTCCTCCCAACAAAGAAGGCCTATCAGAGAAAGGTGTCCCTGGAGAATAGCCTGTGAAAGCTAAAGACATTTCAGACACCTTTTGGGAAACAGACAAGAAGTTCCTCTCGAGTCTTATAATTTGGTACAACTCACGGAGATTATAGGAGCTTGTTTTTCCTGCCAGGACTGTGAACTTTGCAAGCACACTATGCGAACTTCTCGTGTTCTGCTGTTGCACTCCTTTCCCGAAGTATTAATTTGGTTTTACTGCACTTTGGAAAGCATTTGAATATTTATAAATGTAAGTATTTATTTTCCTAGTAAAATTAAAGCCCTATTGTCTTGCAACTAGCCGTACTTGTTCTGACACTCCAGAAACAAAACCTTCTCAAGTATGATAACCTTTATTTATAGATGGCAATAAGCATATTTAGCAATTTTATTATTCATGACCCTTGCACTAAATATCATAATCAGAATACAGATGTACAGGATAATTTCAATATGGAAGTCACTGTAGTAATTTTTTATACCACAAAAATAGCACTGGATTTAGAGATGTAATATGCCCCTGTTTAATAAATGTGTCGTGGAAGAAACAAAGGGGGCTAGAAAGTGGGCTGCAAGAGGTCTTGTTTTAAAAACCAAATTCATAAATATATGGCTACCTCAATGCAAAGTGGTTCAATTCACGTCTTGTACATTTCGTTTGCTCATTTCTGTTTCATTTCCCGTAGTATTCACCGGATCTTTATTTACTACAAACAGCAAACAAGCTGCATCTCTTTGTATGTATGTATTCCGTATAAATGCAATCTGAGGAATCCTTTATTGATTTTCCGGGGGCGGGGGGATTACACCAAATCTCAACACCTTATTTGTAAAATGTGTGTGTGTGTGTGTGTGTGTGTGTGAAAAGGGTGAGGATAATCAACCAAATTTTATTTTTAGTTTTTGTTTGCTGCACAAGAATCAGTCACACCTTTAAACTATCTTCTTCTAGTGCTCTTGAGGACTTGGATCTGTGCAGATGCCAGTGGGAACTGACCACCAACTTTGTAAGTTATTTTCCAATTTCCATAATTACCAGCCAACATAAAGCAAAGCAATACTGCCCAACAGTACTTAGTGCACTCTCTAGGTGGTCCACAAGGGAATTAGCATTTTGCTCCCAACATGCTGGGTACTCATTTTACTGATCTTGGAAGGATGGAAGCCTGAGTCAGGATAAAACTAACAACTTTTTAGTTGCAGTCTAACAGTTTAACCACTGCTCCACCAGGTCTCCTAGTGACAAATCGTGCACACAAACGCAAACTCAAATGTAACTAGCCATAGTCTTTTTGCACCTGAGTGTATGTTATGGTGCAAATCATGGTGGTTTTATTGTGTTGTCCTATTGCATTAAGGGCCACAGTGGCTCAGTAGTTAAGACACTGAGCTTGACAACAGGAAGGTTGTCAGGTCAGCAGTTCAAGATCCGAGTGCTGCTCAACAGAGTGAGTGCCCATTGTCTGTTCTAACTCCTGCCAATTTAGCAGTTAGAAAGCAAGAAATTGCAAGTAGATAAATAATGACTGCCTCAGTGGGAAAGGTAACAGCATTCCATGCACTCTGGTGTTTAGTCATGCCTGCCACATGACCACGGATATGTCTGTAGACACAGACAGGGCTGGCTCTTTGGCTGTAAATGGAGATAAGCACCACCCCCTAGAGTCAGACATGACTGGTTTTTGAGCAAGGGAGATCTTTACCTTTTACCTATTGTATTGACCTTACTGGGGCCTTTGAAGTAGATAAATGTTTTGGGAATGACTTTCTGTGGCCCTTTCCCAGTAAGCCTCAGTGGCCATATAGGGATTTGAATGGTGGCAGACTCTTTTGAGTCCTGGTCTGTCACTGTGTCTAATACTCCGCACTAGCTTTCAATTTTAGTTTAAATATATAAAAATAGATTTTATGTCAGGTAAAATGCTCCAGTGGCTAAGACGCTAACTGGGAGGCGGAAGGTCAGTTCGATTCCCAAGTACTGCAGGACTGAATGAGCTCCCATCTTTGTCCCAGCTCCTGCCAACCTAGCAGTTCTAAAGCAAGAAATTGCAAGTAGATAAATAGGGACCACTTCGGTGAGAAGATAACCGCGTTCTGTGTGCTCCGGTATCTAGTTATGCCTGTCACATGACCAAGAAAACGTCTGCAGAAGCAGACAACGCTGGCTCTTCAGCTTTGAAACCGAGATGAGCACTGAACCCTAGAGTCGGCTACGACTGGCTTTCGAGCAAGGGAAACCTTTACCTTTACTAAAATGCTTATTTTGAATGCGGCTCAACAATGGTGCTTCTTAGACCACAACCCCAAAATACCAATGTTCAGGATGCAATTCCATTTCTTCTTTTTGTTATACTTGGCTATCAACTTTGAAAGGTTAATATGATGTGATCCACCTCTCAAATAAAGGATACTGGAAAGGTGGAACAGGTACGGAAAAGGGCAAGCCATACAATCAGGGGGCTGGAAGAAATGTTCTGTCAAGAAATCTTAAACTGGATGTCACTTCTTAGAGACAAGATAATTGAAAGGGGTCATGGTAATTTTATGATATTATGGCTTGGCATGGAGAAGATAAGATATACCCTTCCTTTCTATGTTTTAAGCATTCATGGACTACACGTTACTTACTATGCATGGTTGAGGCAAATAAAACCTGTTTGCCTTTACTTCTGGCATGAAAGTCTCATTCTGTTGGCTTCATCACACTGCCACAGCTATAATGTCTTCTGGGGTATCCTTTTGCTCATTATTGTTGTGTAATATTTCTCCCATGCCTGCATGGACACAATCAACTGTTTTCATACACCGGGATGGGGCATTTATAAAGTACAGTATTCTTCATCAGAGGATCTCGGGGAAACTATGCTATTCAGGGAATTCACAACATTAGGTTAGATTTTTCCATACAACCTCTCAATAACAAGGTTGTAAAAAGAGAGAGTTAAAGAGATTCCTTTATCAAAATACTATCATCAAGTATTTATAACTACAGCACCAAAGATCAGAGGAAGATACTGCAACATAAAACTGGGCAGAAATAATCAACATCTATCAGTGTCAGAATAGAAAGTAATGTGTGTGTGTGTGTGTGTGTGTCTTTCTTTTCTTTTTGAATGACATGTGATGCATATTCTTAGCTTGACAGTCTTATTTTCTGGCATGCGCTGTTATAAATTAGACATATGTGGCAAGGCTACAAGTTGGAGTTGGGTGGGGTGAGGAGAGAAAAATGTTGAGATTATTTGGTGATCACCAATGAAGTGATCTCACCTAAGATTCAGGGATCGCATTTTGAGCCATTTGAACAATCCAGTGCCAGAAAAATATATTCATGCTCCTTGATTTATTGCCGGGCCATCTCTCTATGTGTGTCCTTCTCTCATTTTTTAGGAGTGCAATGGAAAGAAAATCTATGACAGCTCTAAGGCTGTACCGTATTGAGACAAAAAGAGCATTAGACTTTCAGATTTACTAGTAGAGAGAAAACAAATCAGAGTAAACAAAACAAAAAGACAAAAAAACTTTGTGGCACTTTAAAGACTAACTGCTGTATTTTAACATTAGCTTTCATGGATCAAGTCCGCTTCGTCAGACATAAGAGTGAGATTTCATGGCAACAATTTATACACATCAGGTACAGAGATGCAGAATGGTTAGCATAATACAGGGGTTCCCAACCTTTTTATACTGTGGGCAGGATGATGCCCCCCCGTACAGCTGAGTGGGCTGGTCACATGGTTCTTCCCTCTGAAATGCTGCTGTAAAACTCATCTGCAGGTGTTGTAAACCCATTTATGACAGCCACGGGTACATTTATGGCAGTATTTATGGCAGGTGCAGGTGCATTTATGCATGTGTGGGCCCATTTTACAGATGTCGTAAACAAGTCTGCATCTGCATCTGTTTCCAGTAGCAGTGAGGGCGGCAGCGGGCCACATGAAATGGTGCCAGCGCATGGGCCGTAGGTTGGCTACCCCAAGCATAAACGATAAGTATATATGGCAATGGGTAATACCTGTTTTTTAGATTAGTTGTGAAGCTTCACCACTTTGGTGCTGGTTTTGATAGTCACACAAGAAGAAGCATATTTGCAACTCTCAAGACTTGTCAGACGAAATGCAGTTCAACTAAAGAATGTGTACCTTTGCAAGAGATACAGTCCATTTCAAATAAATAAAACACTTTAAAAAACTGTACACACATTAGCACAATAACGACAGCAATTAGACTTCTATACTGTCCCATAACACTTAATTCACTCTCTGGGCTATCCAGGTACATTTTTTGAACCCACACAGCTGAGAATATTTAGATTACACATGATTGTTCAATGTTTGTTGTCTCAAACATGCTAAAAATACAGTGATACCTCATACAACATCCAAACTTGGTTCCACAAGTTTAGACTTTATACAGATTTGGACGTTGTATGAGGCGTGCAAATTCCTAGCCGCGATGCCTCATACAACGTCCAAATCCTTGCTGCGATGCCTCGTACAACGTCGTTTCCATAGAGATACATTGTACTGTAACAGCACAGATTTCAGGGCAAAGTCAAGGAAACAGACAAGAAACTGACAGAACTTTAAGAAATCATTTTCTAAAGGCTAAATACATTACAAAAACATGACAAACAACCCTGAGTTTAGGGGACAAACCAAATAACAAGTTTTTAACTTTTGAAAACTTTATGAAGTGCAGGTTTAAAAGTTAACATGTCTAATCATGCGGCACGCTGTTAATCTGCAGCCATGCAGCCGATCATCTATTTTGTACAAGCTACTATAAACAATTGCTGGATGGAAGCAAGGACAAAATGGATGCCAACATGTCCCATCATGCAGCACAGTGTTAATCATCCAAACAGCAGGAAACACCAAATAATTGCCCACCCCACCGAACAGTGCCCCCCAAAAAAGACCAACATAAGAAAAATTATGGAGCATGCAATCTGTTTCTAAAAACCATAGCAGCAAACATCAAACAATTGCCCACTCCACCAAAAAAATTGCCCTCCCCCATCCACCTTCCCACACTTCGCCTCATGCAAAACCACAAGAGCAATGCACACATGCGCTCTGCCTTTTATACTGCCTAGGCACAATGCAACTTGGGGGAAACCCCAATGCCTCATACAAAGGCGCAGCGACTTTGTATGAGGCAACCTTTTTCAAGGAATTAGGCGATGTTGTATGAATTCGATGTTGTATGAGGTATTACTGTACCACAACTGAGAGAGCATGGGGCCTCTGGTTTTTTACCTCACAAGTTCTGAGGTGCATACTGAAGAGGCATGTGAACCAAGGAGAGTTTAAAATTGCCCATTAACTACACAAAAAGTAATTTGTGCAAAAAATGGAACCCTAAAAATTTCTCCAATGCTCTCTTATTGTGCCATCTGCTAGAGAGGCTCACCTCTCTAGCACCAGAAAGAAGGCCGTCTCTGTGTCTGCTCCGGCCCTTTGGAACCTTTAGTGTCTTGCACGGGAGACAAAGAAGGAGTCGCAGGAAGGACTAACACAGGTTTATTGATTGATGGTCTGTAAGAACATGTGGTAATGGCGGAGGTACATCTCATTATATACAGTAACACAATACATTTGAATCTGGCTGCACGGTAGCTTATTGGCTGCTACCGGCGTGACCTCGCCCCGGTCACGCCTCTCTCCTGTAGTTCTTCTTCTGTAGTTCCTCTGTAGTTCTTTGACATGCGGGAATCTCCCGCGGCTGTTCGTGATTTGGGGAATGTGAACCATGTGAGACTGAACGCTCGCAGCTGCCCTCTATGGGCGGCTTGCTCGCGTTCCTTAGCAGCTGAGATACATTGTGATTTAGGCTTGTTACATTCATACATTTAAAGAGACATTGTACATGCATACATAACATCCCTCCCCCCTAGGATGGGACGAAGTCCCTCAACCATTGTGGCTTGCCGCAAGTGCGCCGGGGGCGTGCGGCCGCCTGACCTAATACAGGGGAGCCTGTGACTCCTTGATCTGTGGAGTCTCGTCCTGCAATGGAAAGTGGAGATTCGTTAGTGTTTCCGTGGGGTGCTTGCGATGCCCTTGTCTTGGGGGACGGGAATGGAATGAACAGCTGGGAAGTGAACCCCTGTTTATTTCCTGAGGACCCCGGGGACCCTCCCAGCACAAACCTCGGGACCGACGAGGATGCCCTCGCGGTCCCGCCACCTCCTGTTGTCTGTTCGGGAGTTCGGGAACTAGTGGCAGGGGCGGGTGAGCTCCCGCCGGCTGCTTTCTTTTTAGGGGCCGGAGCTATGGAGTACTCTAGGATACAGGAACCGGGGGGCTGGAGGTACCAGGGGCTGAACTGAAACCCCTCTTCTCGCTGGGACGGGTGGGGGACCACTCCGCTAACTCCCCCTGGTACGGAAAATCAAAATCATTACTAAACTGATCCCTCTCTTTCAAAGTATCCTCCTCTGTGGATGAGAACCCAGGATATGCGTTTGTATCCGCGGGCTCCTCCGTGTCTCCCCCTTGGGTAATGCGGGTGGGGGAGGACCCTAACGCTGACGCCCCTTCCCCTGTGACTCGCCTTCTGAGTTGGTCGGCGTGCCTTCTCCAAAGTAGCCCTGAACTGGTTTCGACCCTGTAGGATACCGGCCCCGTTTGCTCCACAATTGTGCCGGGTACCCACGCTGGTCCCGCGGCCGCGTAGTTTCTGCAGTGAACCGGGTCCCCTATCGCAAAACTTTTGGAGCTCCCTCCCCCCACGCTTATGTTCCTCCCTTCATCCTCCACCCTGGACGGATCCATCCGGTCAAAAAGGGTTACCGGACGCCTCCTCATGAGGAGTTCGGCTGGGGAAAAACCTGAGGCTAAGGGGGTTGTCCTGTAGCAGATGAGGAACTGGCACAATTGCAGGTTCAACTCACCGGGACCCATGCGCCGCAGTGCATCTTTCGTAGTGCGCACTTGGCGCTCTACCTGACCGTTTGTGGCGGGGTGAAACGGGGCAGCGGTTATGTGCCTGACGGCGTTCCTTTCCATAAATGTCTTGAACTCTGCCGACGTGAAGGTACTAGCGTTATCGCTTACCAAAACGTCGGGCAGGCCGAAGCAGGCGAACAGCTTGCGCAACTGTTTAATGGTTGCGGCAGAGGAAGTGCTGTTCATGGGGATTACCTCCAACCACTTGGAGTAAGAGTCAACGACTAGGAGAAACAAGGACCCGTGGAAGGGGCCCGCGAAGTCCACGTGGATTCGGGACCAGGGGCCGCGGGCCGTATCCCACTCTCTATGGGGTAGCTTGGATTCCTCGGGCCGAGAGCTCTGGCAGCTCTCGCACGTGCCCACTAACCGTTCTATATCTGTGTCTATCTTGGGCCACCAAACGAAACTCCTAGCTAGGGCCTTGGAGCGCACGATTCCTGGGTGGCTGGTGTGCAGTAGCTTCAGCACCCTCGTCCTCAGCTTCTCGGGGATGACTACCCGCTGCCCCCAAAGTAAGCAGCCCCTTTCCAGGGAAAGCTCCACTCTGCGTCTGCCAAACGGCTGGAATTCCTCACCTGGGGGGGTAGTGGTCCACCCTTTTCTGACCCAGGAGCTGACTTGGGCTAGGGTCTTGTCGGCCGCCGTCGCCTTGGCGAGGTCGGCCGGGACAATGGGGGGTGAGTCGAGGGCCTCGATCAGCAGGACTTGGTGGTCCTGCTCCACCTCGCATGTGGGGTCTCCTAAGCTGGGGAGAGGGGATCGGGATAGTGCATCTTCATGGGAGATCTCTTTCCCTGGGCGGTAAATTAGCTCGTACTGGTATGCGTTGAGGAATATAGCCCAACGCAGCATCCTGGGGGATAAAATTTGGGGGGTCGGTTTGCCGGTGGTGAAGATTCCCAGCAACGGCTTGTGATCAGTCACCACCGTAAACTCGCGGCCATACAAAAAGTCATGGAACTTTTTCGTTCCCGCTATTATGGCTAGGGCCTCCCTATCCATTTGCGCGTAATTGCGCTCAGCCTTAGAAAGGGACCTTGAATAGTACGCCACCGGGGCCTCCCGCCCGCTGTCTAGCACGTGGCACAGAACCGCCCCCACCCCCACCGGGGATGCATCACATACTAGCACCACTGGTTTCCTCGGATCGAAATGGGTCAGGACAGCATTCGAGGAAAGGAGTGACTTTAACTCTTTAAATGCTTTCTCCTGCCTGTCCCCCCACCGCCAAGCCGCATCCTTTTTTAGTAGGGCGTGCAGTGGCTCCGCGACCGATGCCTTCCTTGGCAGGAATGAATGATAAAAATTGAGGAGCCCTAGAAAAGACTGTAACTCTGGCTTTGCGGTGGGGTGGGGGGCATTCTTTACAGCCGCGACTTTGGACTCCGAGGGGCGAATTCCCTCTGGGGTTACCTTAAACCCGAGGAATTCGACTTCCTTTGCGAAAAATACGCATTTGTCTTTTCGAAGACGAAGCCCCGCTTTTTCGAAGACTGAGAGGACCCCATCTAACCTCGTGGCTAGCTCTGCCTCACTCCCCGCTGTTATTAGGACATCATCGAAGTAGGGGAGAACACCTGGAAGCCCCTTTAATAAGCGTTCCACGAGGGCTTGGAAGATCCCGGGGGCCGAATTCACGCCAAACTAAAGGCGCATCACTTTAAAGGCTCCCTTATGGGTTACAATCGTCTGTGCGGCGGCAGCAGCTGGGGTTACCGAGAGCTGTTGATAAGCCTGCGCTAAGTCTAGCTTGGCGAAACACCTCCCTCCATGCAACATGGCCAGTAGGTGGCTGACTACAGGTACCGGGTATGCATTTGGCCGAATGGCCTTATTAATCGTACATTTATAATCCGCACATATCCTGACCTCCCCGTTTGATTTAAGGGCCGTAACAATCGGCGTTTCCCACTCCGCCGAATCAACTGGAACCAAAATCCCCTGCCCCACCAGTTTGTCCAGTTCCGCCTCGATCTTGTCCTTCAGTGCGAAAGGCACTCTCCTGGGCTTGAGGCGGATGGGCCGGATTGCTGGATCTAGTTCAAAAGAGACTGGGGGACCCCGGTACTTCCCGAGGCCCTTTCTGAAAACGTCCGGGTGTGCATTGCACACGTCCCGCATTGGGTCAGTCTCGATGGCGTTAATGCCGGACAGTTCGATTCCCAGGGGAGCAAACCACTGTGTTCCCAGAAGGCAGCATCTCACCCCCTTGAGGACGACTAGGGGCAGTCTCTCGGAATAGTTCTTAAATTTCACTTTGAACTTTCCCACCCCCAACACTGGGATCCCTTTTCCCTGCACCTCCCGCAAGTTCGACCTTAGGGCCCGCAGTTTGGGCCGCGCTTCTGGGGGAATGCGCATATACTCTCTCTGGGATAGGATGGAATAGGATGACCCCGAGTCTATCTCCATCCTCACTGGGAGCCCCTGTAACTGTACCTCAATGAAGAAACGCCGGTGCTCCAGTCCCACGCGGTTGACGCCGTCCTCGTCGGAACCGGTTGCGACCTTCCTCGTGCCGGTCGCCTTACGCTGGTGTCCCCGGGGGTGACTTGGGCCGCTCCTGTCCTCGGTCCGTCCGCGCCTGCAAACTCTGGCAATGTGCCCTTTCCGGCCGCAGTTGTGGCACTCGGCCTTGCGAAACGGGCACCTCGTGCGGTCGTGGGGCGCCCCACAACCGTCGCAACGGCGGTCTTTCCTGTCGCGGGTCTCACGCTTCTCCCCACGCTTCCGAATCCGCTGGACGTCGTCGTCCTTGCTGGAACAGGGGTCTGTCGTTGTGGACGACTCCTCGGACATCGCTGGTGAGCCGGCGGGCGGCTTGGGGGCCCGCCAGGCAGCCTTTGTTGGTGTCCGCCGGGCCGCTTGCACTGGTGACTTGGCCCTCTCGGCCGCGGCCCCTCGGGACTTGAACAGCCTGACCCCGCTCCTGGCCTCTTCGGCCGCTTGGGCCTCCCGCAGCACCTTGTTGAACGTGAGGCGGCTGTCGCGGGTCATCAGGCGCCTCTGTAGCTCCTCATCCCTCAAACCACACAACATGCGGTCTCGGAGGGCCTGGTCCAGGTCATCCCATTGGCAGTGCACCGCTGCCAGCCGGAGGGCCGCCGCGTAGGCGGACACGGACTCGCCTGGGCGCTGGTCTCGCCGGTGGAACGCGACCCGGGCTGGGAAGATTGAGACCGGCGGTTGGAAGTGCTCTCGCAGCGCTTCCAAGATGCGGTCGATGGGCACTTCGTCCACCTTTCGGGGGGCCACGAGGGTCATCAGGATGCGCATCGCGGCTGGTCCCACCTGGGACAGGAAGTGCGAGCGCATCAGCACGTTGTCGTCGACGCCGGTGGCTTCCATCGTGTGCCGAAACTGGCACTCGTAGAGCTCCCACTGCTCGGGCTCGCTGACATCGAACTGGTACGGCTTGACCTTGGGATTCGCCATTTATCCCACCTTCGTCGCCAATTTAGTGTCTTGCACGGGAGACAAAGAAGGAGTCGCAGGAAGGACTAACACAGGTTTATTGATTGATGGTCTGTAAGAACATGTGGTAATGGCGGAGGTACATCTCATTATATACAGTAACACAATACATTTGAATCTGGCTGCACGGTAGCTTATTGGCTGCTACCGGCGTGACCTCGCCCCGGTCACGCCTCTCTCCTGTAGTTCTTCTTCTGTAGTTCCTCTGTAGTTCTTTGACATGTGGGAATCTCCCGCGGCTGTTCGTGATTTGGGGAATGTGAACCATGTGAGACTGAACGCTCGCAGCTGCCCTCTATGGGCGGCTTGCTCGCGTTCCTTAGCAGCTGAGATACATTGTGATTTAGGCTTGTTACATTCATACATTTAAAGAGACATTGTACATGCATACATAACAGAACCTCTTGCCAATTGAGCTATGACTCCAGATGGAGTTTCTGCCCTTCAGGAAAGAACTAAAAACCTGGCTGGCAAAGCAGGTGTGGGGCACTGGGGATGCGGTGACCCCCGCCTGCTGGCTGATATAGTAATATCGCTCCCTCACTCTTTTTAGCTGTCGGGGTAATTTCTGATTGTATTTTTAATTGGGGTTTTTACCGGTTTTAAGTTTTTAGATTGTATTACTGATTTTAATGTTGTAAGCCACCCAGAGTCGTTCCAAGTTGGGCAGCTATACAAATTGGAAATTAAAATTAAATTAAGGTAACAGGGTATGCCAAGCCATATTGAAATGTAGGAATCTCTCTCACACACACACATACACTCACTCACTCACATAAACTACCCAGAACAGGAACTTTTGCTTGATGCAGCTCACTACTATGATATATTTTTCCATTAATAACAATTATAATTTTTGCCAGGTTGATGTGTGATTCTCCTGTATTTTCAAGCATTAAATGAACTGGGACAAAGCTTCATTTGCCAGAACTACATAGCCCAACTTTAGTTACCAATTTTGTTTGTTAAACTGAACTATTTGCATGCCATCAAATCTTATATCATGAGAAGACTCCAGAGAATGATGGGAATAGCTATTATTTTTCCACAACTCACGTTCTGCATGCCCCTTGTTGCTGTTAGGAGCCTTTGAGTTGGAACTAATTCATAGTGACCCTAATGGGGTTTTCACCTGTCTGGCTGGACATCCCGGCTGGACATTCTGTTACAGTAACGGAGTAGACCATACAGCCAGTGACTCAATGCCAAATTTTGGGTGGCGGTAAATAACCTGACTCCCTAGAGGGGCCAATGGCTATGGGCAAATGGGCCTCTTTAGGTGGGATGATGGTCCCCTCAGTGGAGGAAATGCCACTGGAAACCATCATATTGGGCCCAATGGCAAAATGAGCAGAGGAGGAACCACTTTTTGATTCCCAGCAGTCATGGAGGCAGAAGAGGCCATGCCAGATGGACTGGCTGTGAAGGCGCACCTTGATAATATCCTCAAAGCTGCGGCATTCCATTGCAGTCCCGGTGTTAAATCCTGCATGTCTCATTTCATATGTGCTGCAGGAGATGGCTCCAAGATCATAGTGTGTGGGTCACTTCATGGCAAACTGGGGTCCACCTTAAACAAATTCAGGCCAATGGCATTTTTCCTGCTTTGGGGGTGGGGGAGGCATTCTCAGATATGAGTTGCAGCCAATGAATTGGGTTTTCAAGGTACGTGAAATATTTAAGGAGTGGTTTTACCATTTCCACATTCCCCATGGCTCAGCTGGGATTCAAACCTTACAGTTCCACTTGTGGTCAACTTTCACCAATAGTGACGATGCTGTTATTAAGCAGTGAAAATTATTAACAGTTTTGGACTATGAAATACCAGAACCGCATCATCACACACCCGAGGTTACTGTTAAAAAGTCACTCTTGGCTGACTGCAGAGCTCACAATAAAACATGGACTCTAAGAACAGCCTCCAAATAGCTAATTTGCTTCCCCTGTTTTCACATTTCAAAGATGGCATTGTGATAGTCAAAGACAAGGACACATCAGCAACATTTATCTTTCATTGTGACATCTTCAATTTCCTCACTTTTAAAGGCAACATTAAGCATGTTTTAAACTTGAATTTTCATTAGGGATGCTGGAGCTCTCAGCTATCTTAAATACAGCCGGCTTTCTTCCTAATCCACATTTATTTATTTTGTTTATTTAATTTCATTTATATTCCACGGGCAGGTAACAGCAACAATCATAGGCCACCTTCCTCCCCATAAAAAGATGCACCCTTCAATAATTTAGGAATATTTTTCTCATACTGTCATTGTGCTCAAGTGGCTTCTTGATATATTCCCCTCTGCTTTGGGGCATGAAATTGGGGACATTATTTTGCTGAAGTGGTCCAACATTGTGGCCACAGTTTAATAGTGATGGGATGGTCCATGGACTAAATTTGTAGCACACTTTCTTTCTCCCCCAATCCCACCTCATTTGTTTATTTGTGAAAGGAAATGAGAGCCACAACAGCACAGCACTAGAAGCATGGACACCCTTCCAAATGGTTAATGACATCTGGCGACCCATTAACGTTAAAGCTGTCATACATAGAAATACTAGAGAATATTCGGATATTTTTTTTGTCTCTTCTGATGATATTGAGAAAGTCTATCAGAGTTCCCCCTCCCCCAAAAAAAAAGATGATTCAGATCTAGATGCTTAAAAATTCAGTGATTTGGGGCTAAAATGTATTTTTGTAAGGCAGAAGCAGAGTTACTGGACTGTTTTTCCCATCGCCATATCTTTCTTTATTTTTGCCTGTATCCTGCCTTTCTACTGATGCAGGGATGCAAGGTGGTTTACAGAAGTACTATAAAAACAAATATTAAACTAAAACACTTTGAGTTATATTATTCAGATATAGCTAACTATATACTACTGCTTACTCCCTTGAAATAATCTTTAACTATAAGGAGGTCTGTTAACCGTTGGTGTCCGGTGTGCACACCTGCACCCAGCCCAACCATCCTGAACTGAGCCGCCTTACCACCCTTACCACCCTTGGAGCATCGCCGCAAGGGTCCGCCAACCATGAGTGGGGCAACCACACCACAAACACGGCAAGAAAAAAAACTACAAGGCCCAGCATCCAACTCACCACACCACCCCTCACTCAATGAGGCCTAAGGGTGCAAGTGGAGGAGGCAGGGAAAGTGCCACGCACTAAAAAAACTGGGCGATGTGGCTTTTCCCTACTTCCTCACCGAAGCTGCGCAGGAAGAGAAGGGGCTGCCCCTCCCTCCCCCCAAAGCTAACCAAGAGAGAAGTGATTCCCCTCTCTCCAAGAGACGAAGGCCGTGCCTTCGCCTCCCGGAGAGAAGGAATTGCCTTCCCCCAATCTCTCTCTCTCTTTCCCCCACTCTCATTCTCCCCCTTTCTCTCTCCTCACCTCTCTCTCTTTCTCCCTACCTCTCTCTTTTTCCCCTTTCTCTCTCTCTCCCCTCTCTCGATTTCCCCCCCTCTCTCTCTCACACACACACATACTCCTGCTGGAGTGCTTCTCTCTCTCTCTCTCTCTCTCACACACACACACACACACACACACACACACACACACACACACACACACACACACACACACACACACACCTGCTGGACTGCTTCTCTCTCTCTCTCTCACACACACACACACACTTTTGCATTGCAGGGCAAATATTACCTGTGTGTTGGTGGTTGAGGTGGTTTTTTTTTTGGGGGGTGCACACCCCCCCAAACCACCCCAACCACCCACTCACACACAATAATTACCCGGCAGGGCAAAAAAATGCTAGTATAAACTATTTAGAAAGACATCAGAGAGAAAAAAATGTGTTGTGGTGTCAGGCCTGATTAAGCCAACTGTACCCAGGTTCCTTTGGATTTTGAAAGCAATATGCTCTTAGTGGTTGAGAAAATAAAGCTTTATTGAGCACATCTTTTGAAACAGGAACAAGAAACAGAATCAAGAGCATATTCAAACAATGCATACCCAAACTAGGATCTTCTTCCCTCTCTTTTCAACCACCTGGGAGCTTGAGTAGGTAGCAAAGAATCCTCATGGGCATTCTTTAGAACTCCCAGGTAGATAAGGAAGGGTCAGAGGGAATCTCTGCTAGGTATGCTTTGCTTGCTTGTGTTCTTGGTTTTGTTTCTTGATCTATCTCTGTTATGTTTTGCTTAAAGAACTGTTGAATAAAGTTTTGTTTCTTCACCCACTGAGTGCTTATTGTGTCTGAGGTCCTAAAATAACCTGAGCCCATCAGGCTTAGCTAACCTTCATGGCAAGACAGGTGTAGAATCTCCTCTTAAAATCTCTTTTTGTTTCTGCCTGAAGAGAAAATTGTTTGCTATCCAGCTGAGTGACAGTAGCAAGGGGGGGGGGGGGACTGTCCTCCACTGGCTGGAATGACCATAGCCTGGGAGCAGCCAAAAAAATAAAATAAAATCCTCTGTTGTCCTCACTAGACACGCCTCTGAGGGCAGTTGTGCTAAGACAGTGATGGCAAACCTTTTTGAGACCGAATGCCCAAACTGCAACCCAAAACCCACTCATTTATTGCAAAGTTCCAACACAACAACAGGGGAGGAAGGAAGCACTCCCATTGGGCTGCTGGGCAGAAGGGCGGGGCAAACTCTGTGCTGGGGGGAGGGAAGAAGTGCTCCCATTGGACAGAGGGGTGGGGTGCACTCTGTGCTGGGAGAGAGAGGAAACACTCCCATTGGGCTGCTGGGCAGAGGGGCAGGGCAAACTCTGTGCTGGGGTGACTGCATGGGTGCCCACAGAGAGGGCTTCGAGTGCCACCTCTGGCATGTGTGCCATAGGTTCACCACCACTGTAATAAGAGATGGGTCTCGCCAATGGTTCTAAAAACTATTGAGGCTTATATGAAAAGACATGGTTCTTCAGATATGATCCTTCCCTCAGAATTCAACAATTGGAAGGCCATGGTTGCTTTCTTCTGGTAGAAGGCCATTCTGCTTGACCATAGCTAGTTTCTTAATTATGTTTTTCAGCTATCCACCCCCTGCAAGAATAATTGCTCTTTTTTGGAGGTCACACATTGTTCTAAAAATCCCATTTATCAGAAAAATATTATTTTCAGCTTTCTTTTTTAAGCAGTGGATTCCCACCAGGACAAAGTATTTTTTTATTTTATTTTTTGCTGGACATAGCGTTCCTTTCTCAAACCCATCTGATGTTGTGGAGCTATTTTGGGCAAATGCTTATTTAAAGGCCAAATTGACTAAATAACATCCATTCCACCATAAGATAGCAAAAGGGTAGCGCTTAAGAGCAGGGAACACGAAAGATGCAAGGTATTCATCTCTCCCTTATACATTTTAATAAAAGAAATTATTTCTCTGCTTAAAGTGACATTGTTAAAGATGTATGTATTGTGGCTTTTCAAAAAACAAAATTAGATAACAACCTTGTCAAGTGCTTATATTCTGTGCTGACAGTCTTGAATGCAGTTACAATAACAGTGTTAGCTATTTCAGCATATTCTCTATTTTGTTGCCACTGGCAGAGTCAGCCATTTTATAAAAATGTTACATGTTTATCACTTTATTCATCAATCTAGATCTAGTCAAAACAAGAAGTCAGAGGGAGTAGTAAATTATACTTTTGCAGCTTAGATGAGTTTGAACTGTTTTGCTGAAATTCACTGACAATCATTGTGTTATCATCATTCTCACCTCAAAATACAGTGAGAATTTCTGCCCAAATTTGGACCAAGAAAATGAACCTTGGCTGTTATCAAAATCAAAAATCTTTACTATAAATTGAAGGTGGGACCATAAAACTTATATTATAGAAAGAGAACACTTTTTATAATATAATATAATATAATATAATATAATATAATATAATATAATATAATATAATATAATATAATATAATATAATATAATATAATATAATATAATATAATATAATCCATCTCTATAAAGCCAGAACATGGGTTCGAGTGTCCGGTATCTGTTTCTGTACCCCACCAAAAACCACCCTGCCCTTCAACACCCGCCTACCTTCCCCATCACAGCCTCCAAAGAGGGGGGTCCGGAGGAGAACGATGGGGCACCAGCCCCACACCCGGGCAAAGAAGGCCAAAACTACATGTCCCAGCAACCCCTGTGCCATGCCCCAGCCAATCAGACAGGCCAGCATGAGTGCAAGAGAGGTGGGGCATGGACTACGCACATACTCACACAGGGAAGAGAGGCGGCTGGCAGGCACGCAAGTATTGGCAGACGCACCAATGCAGTTGGCTTCTCCCTGCTGGCAGTGTCAGTGGCCAGCCACGCTCTAGCCCAAAACAGGCCAATGCCCGCATGGATCATGCTGTTGTCTATGTTGCCTGTTGTGTTCTAAGGGTTTTACCTTCCACATGGATTACAATGTATCTGAACCAATGTAACCTTGCCTATAGCAACAATGTAACCTTCGGCTGTATCATATGAACCCTGCATGAGGACGCGAGCTGATGACCACCAGCTGGCAGCAGCGAGCGTCCAAGCTCTCTTGGTCAGAATCATCAAAGGCAACAGCGCGGGAAGCTTTCCCGCCACCACCTACACCTGGACAAGAAGGGCGTGACTAGCAATGACGTCACGCAGGCAGTAGCCAATGGGCTACTATGGCACCACGTTCAAATGTATTACTACTGTATATAAAGAGCTATCGATCCGCCATTACCTCATGTTCCCTCTGTCCACGATGCAATAAACCTGAGTTAACCCAGCCCGAGGCTGTGTCCTGTGTCTTGGTTTTCATACACCAAATTGCCAGAGTGGAGTGGGGGGGAAATCCCCCTCATTCCGCCTCATAGACAGCACAGGCACTGGCCATCAGTGAAAGGAAATGAGGCTTCGTTCCCCTTCACTGATGGGCCACAGTGTTGTTTATGTGGCCAGAGAGGAGAGGGGAATGACCCCCACACACACAAACTCCAGCCTCAATGACAACACAGGAGCTGCCCATCAATGAAAGGAACTGAGGTTTCATTCTCCTACACTGATGGGCCATGCTGCTGTCTATGTCGCCGGCATGGAGGAGGGAAATCCCCCCATCACCCCCGTCTCATAGATACCACAGTCCATGCCCATCAGTGAAAGAAAATGACGTTCCCCTTCACTGATGTTCCTCGGATGCCTCCTCTCTCTCTCTCTGTGTGTGTGTGTGTGTGTGTGTGTGCAAGAGAGAGAGAGGGAGAGCAAGGGAGAGAAAGAAAAAAGAGAGAGAGATTGAGAGATATCGAGAGATAAAACAAGAAACAGAGAGAGAGAGAGAAAGGGAGAGGGGAAAAACAAAACAGAAAATACAGAGAGAGATATGAAGAGAGAGAGAGAGAGAGAGAGTCAAAGAATGAGAAGGGGAGGAAGTGGCCTACGGCCTCCCCAAAACCCACCAGGCAAAGCCTCAGCCAGGGACGGACAGCCAGAGCGCACAAACTACCGCCCCACCAACTTGGAAGGTAAGGTCAGCGTGGAAGAGGGGGGTCCTGCTGTCTCCCCGGCCTGGGTAGGGTCCATCCTGGATGAAGGACGGGCAACTCTGCTAGTATAATATACAGAGGATGCTGAAATGTATACACATTTTAAGAAAGAAAAAAAACTGTATTAAATTTGTAATTGTTTCTGCCTTAAGTAGGCATTCCTAAATTTGGTTTCAAATTTAGGCATTGGGTGGATTGGCTGAAGGGACTTCAGTGGCTCAAGTGGTTAAGATGCTGAACTCGCTGACTGGAAGGTCAGATTTCGATTCCCGGGTACTGCAAGGCAGAGCGAGCTCCCAGCTCCTAGCAACCTAGCAGTTCGAAAGCAAGAAATTGCAAGTAGATAAATAGGGACCACTTCAGTGAGAAGGTAAACAGCATTCTGTGTTGAGGCATGCCTGCCACATGTCCACAGAAACATCTGCAGACGCAGACAGCACTGGCTCTTTGGCTATAAAACAAAGATGAGCACTGAACCTTAGCGTCAGATATGACTGGCTTTCAAGCAAGGCCGACCTTTACCTTTACTTGACTGGCTGAAATCATTAGAACTTTAGTTCTTTATGACTAGCCTAAGTGCCATTGGTTTAACTATTCTGCTTTAGGGCGTGACTAAAACTAAAATTGGAAAGACTAAAACTAGATCCAGCCTGTTGGATTTTATGTTAATAATGCTAGTAATGAGAGAAACCATCTCAGATATTCCCAAATTGCATATAGTCTCTTTTGAAAATACTTCCACATGCAGACTCTTGTTGTACTGATACTCATGACGTACTGTATATACCTTCTCTACTTTTATAGAAGCATTCCTATTTTTGAATGATTCTCATGCCATAAAATTCTGACCAACCAGCATTCTCAAGCATGTAACATGGTACATTTTTCTGGGAATGTACCAGATTATAGTGATTATAGTGTAGTTTTTTTCTCCTGAAGAGGGAGCTTTTTACATTGTAAACGTTAAATCTAGTCCTTCCCATTTGGCAGAACGGAAATAGGACGATCCAGAGAAGGCTACCTGTTGAGAGACCATCTGTTTAATATTTAGAGGAGAATCCAGTTAAGACATTGGAAATATATACAATAGGTAGAGGAAAAGGAAAAGACTGTTGCTGTTTGAAGCAGTTGGCTAAATTCCATATTGTATGTTTCTGTTTTAGTTTTTAATTTAAGGTGTTGTGTTTTTTTTAAATTGCTAAGTTTGAGAAGTAATAGTGGGCTGAATTCTGGCCTTTAAAATAATGCTGCAGCTCCCAATGCAGTTCAAAAAGCTTTTGTGCTTTTAAACTTGAATTCTACAGACTGTGAACAAATACATTTGTTGCCATGCCCAATTGAATTCAATAATCAAGATTTAGCTTTTTATTTTTATGCAAAACAAGGCAGCAAATTTAGATCTCTTCAATCGCATGTTAAAATGATGACAGGTACCAAGGGACTAAATTTTGGAAACTGTGGAAGGACAAAAGATTTTTAACGAGATTCTATAAATATTAACAAAGAATATTTGTCTTGCCATTCTCTGTCCTAGGATATTAGCTAATTATAAATATTTCCATCAATCCACCTCTCTGTGGGTACTTCTGCTTGGCCAAAGCTTCTGTTGCTTAAGTAGGGGGTAATCTGAATAATCTCATGAGAAATCTGTACATGAGTCAAGAAGCAACAGTTAGGACAGAGTATGGAATGACGGAGTGGTTTGGAATAGGAAAAGGAGTAAGACAAGGCTGCATTCTGTCACCCTGCTTATTCAACTTATACACAGAGCACATAATGCGCAATGCAGGGATGGAGGAATCACCATATGGGATCAAAATTGCTGGGAGAAACATCAACAATTTGAGATATGCAGACGATACCACCACAATGGCAGAAAGTGAAGAAGACCTAAAGAAGCTCCTGATTAGGTTGAAAGAAGAGAGTGCAAAAGCTGGCCTGAGACTCAATATCAAGAAAACCAAGATAATGGCAACATCCACTATAAGTCCCTGGAAAATAGATGGGGAAGAAGTAGAAGCAGTAACAGATTTTACTTTCTTAGGATCCAAGATCTCTGCAGATGGGGATTGCAGCCATGAAATAAAAAGGCGACTGATTCTTGGGAGACAAGCTATGAAAAACCTGGGGAACATAGTGAAAAGTAGAGATATCTCACTGCAAACAAAGGTCCGCATAGTCAAAGCAATGGTATTTCCGGTGGTAATGTATGGCTGTGAGAGCTGGACCATTAGAAAGGCTGAGCGAAGAAAAATAGATGCCTTTGAGATGTGGTGCTGGAGGAGAGTTTTGAGAGTCCCCTGGACAGCGAGGAGAACAAATAGGTCAATATTAGAAGAGATTAGCCCTGAGTGCTCCTTAGAAGGACAAATAACAAAGATGAAGTTGAAGTATTTTGGACATCAAATGAGAAGAGAGGATTCACTTGAGAAGGCGAAGGTGGAGGGCAAAAGAAGAAGGGGACGGCCAAAGATGAGATGGCTGGATGGTATTGTAGACACAATGGGCACGGGGCTGTGTGGACTAAGGAGGATGGTGGAGGACAGAGGTGCCTGGAGAGCGATGGTCCATAGGGTCGCAAAGAGTCGGAATCGACTGTGCGACTGAACAACAACAAATCTGAATACAATTTCATGATGTATGTATCTAGAAGGTACCCTAAGTTGCCAAAAACTTTGTATTTGCATCTTTTTGCTAGCTGAAAGACGGCTTTTGAGACAAAAACATGAGATTAGTTTTAAAATATTACAAGTGTTGCTGAAGAATTGCAGGTTGTGGTTATCTTCAAATATTTGTTGATATCCGTATAGCAAGGGTTACCAACCTAAGGCCTGTGGGCTGTATCTGGCCCACAGTGCCATTTCATGTGGTTCCCCACCACTCCAAGGGCATTCAAGAAATAAAATTGCCACCCCTTTGAAGCTGTTGGGACAAAATGGCCACCCTATCGTGCAGACAGGGCAAAATGGCGATCTGGTCCTCAAAGCTGACTGAGAGAGTGTGACCCAGCCCCCAGCTTGAAAAGGTTGGGAACCACTGCTGTACAGGTATTAAGATCAGTTGCAAAAACAATGTAAAATTATAGAGTGGTAAAGATTGAAGAGATCCCAAATGGTCATTTAGTGCTGGAATCACAGGTGAAACATCTCCAACAATTGGCCATCCAAGTCCTATATAAAGAAACTGTTCTAAAAAAGAGTCTGCCACCTTCCAAGGCTATCATTTCTCCTATTGAACACACATGATGAGCATTTGCTTCCTATGGGAGTGGCATCCTAATCCCATGAAATATTTTGCTGTTCTTAAGAAGAGAGCCTGGCAGACCACCAAGCCATGAACATTTTAATAAATGCCTGAAGACGTGGTCTTGAACCACGAAAGCTCGCACAACGTTTTGTTTTTCTTAGTGATCCAATAAAGGTATCACCTGCCTCCTGCATCTTTTGCATTCTTTACAATTTGAATATGGATCACACGGCTAAACTTCCTTGTTTATCTTTGTAGAAAACACAGAAATTTGGTAAGTGAAGCATAAAAAGATAGCATGGTCATAATAATGGTTTGCAACAGTACCCTAAAACCCTGATGGTGAACCTTGGCAGTCCAGGTGTTCTTGGACTTCAACTACCAGAAGCCGAAGTCAGCACTCCTGCTGATCAGGGCTTCTGGGAATTGAAGTTCAAGAACAGCTGGAGTGCCAAGGTTTGCCATCACTGCCCTAAAACTACTATTTTACATGGCTTCTTGCATCTGGCATTGCTGCTATTGTGGTATCCTAATAAAATGTCCCAAAGGGATGTGTTGGATCACTGTTCCCAATATCCTCAAGCCAACATGGCTAGGAGGGGGAACGAAACAGACTTTTAGAAGGGGGAAGAGGTTAGGAAACTGGGAGATCATGCAACTGACAATAATCTCTTCCAAGTAGATGTGTGTTGGGGAGGATCACTAGAGAAAGGAAAGGGGAGTGGGTGACAGTGGTGATGGACAAATTGAATATAAGCCCTTGATCAAATATGGAAGTATATATGCTCATTTTGTATCAGGATTCTGCACACTGAATGGCTGGATTTTGTTGTTGTTGCTCTAACCTATATTATTTTGACAGCCCAGCCCCCAACATCTTTTGGGTTTCTGTCTATTTTTCTCCCTATAGGACTACAGATTCCAGAATCCTGTATCAGCACTAGACATACTGGCTATAGGAATATGGAGGTTGTAAATCAACAAAGGAACTTTCTCTATCTATCCTCTTCTGCACACGGAAAGTAGGCAATAGAGAAACTTGAGTTTGTCACAGTAGTCTCCCTTGGTTCGCACTGTATCTAATTTCCTGCCAATTTCTCCCAGATCTCCAGTTTGGTGTGAAACTTAAGTGCTATAATAACAGCAGGGGTGGGGGAATCCCAAATAGCTGTGTCCATCATTAGCTTTTTGTCTTTTGCCATAGCACGATCTAGAGAACTGAAAAGCATGCATTTTGGATCCTCATTTCCCTGCCCCATTATCTTTTGATAAAAGGAGTTTGAATTATCCAAACAAAATTACATTAAGAGATAACTGGAGCTCCTTCAAAGAACACAAAAGAAAATTTAACGTTAATTTGGGTGGGGCTGATATGTAGTATGAAATACCTGTAAGCATGCCTCTTCTATCTCTTGGAATGAACATTATTTCATATTTATTTACCCATTCATTCATGATCTTTTATGCCACCTTTCTTCCCGGACACTCAAGCTGTGCTAGAGATGGGTCTAAGTATACATGTGTTGTATACTAAAATACAGCACTGCTTCTAATGCATTGTCATTTATTCATGTGTGATCTCTATCCAGCGATGAAACGTTTCCCAGCAATTCTGGTGTTCAGAAATGCACAGTGTAACTCTCTGTGTATCAGTGGAGCAATTTTACTTTTGTGCTGCTCATTTTTATCTAAAATAGTGAAAAGAAGAGAGAACTCATTTAGCTCCAAAATGGAGGTGTTGAAATCATTAATGAAAGATGTGCCAATAAAAAAATCAGCCTCAAACTGGTGATACTATAATGGTAGAGATAAAACATTGCAGTGAATAATTAGATTCAAGCATCAAAATACTCCATGAAATAAAAACAGTGGGGTGTTTCCATATAAGGGGTTTTTGAATTTTGTCTTTACCTGCATTCCTTTATCTTTTAAATTAGCTTTTGATCCTGCACCAATGTAATTCATTTCCCTTTCTTTTGGATTTTCTTCACTTTCTATTTGTATAGCTCCACCCTGTTCCTATGGTTCTTTACCACCTCCCATTGTCATTATCCCATTTAATGCAATCAGTAAGATTCAAAAGAATTGCTCCCCTATTAAAGACAGACAGCTTTCTCAGTTTCACTATCTTTTATATTCAGTTTTTTTTTAAGAAACAAAAAAAACCCCCAAAACAAAAAAAACCTGTTGGTTATAATTTAATTGAGGGATTTTGGTAAATTGTTGTCAAAAACCAGCCAAATGGATTTCTCAAAAATCTCATCTTCGACTGAAAACTTGTATCCAATAATTTATTTATTTTTCCCCTTGAAGCAGGAAAAATGCAATTGGCGTGAATTTGTTTAAGGTGGATCCCAACTTGCCATGAAGTGACCCATACACTATGATCATGGAGCCATCTCCTGTGGCACATATGAAATGAAACATGCAAACTGCCTTAAGGAATCTCATTACCATGTGGCAATATATAAATACTTCATATAAATAAATACACTGCACAGAAATGCATACCAATACCTCTTCTCTTGTCATGTTTCAAGGACCTAATAAGACTGTGATGGTGAATCTAGATGTGTGAACCAGCCATTTCACTTTCTCCCATATTTGAATTTACTTTTTCAAAGATTTCAAGGCACCTTCCCCAATTAATGACTAAATTTGTGGATTCTTAAAAGTCTTGTAAAAAATAAAAAGAAACAGACAAAATTCTTATCTACAGGCAGAGAAGAAAATCCTTGCTTGTCGTCTCCTCACACACAAGAAGGAAAGTATAGTACAACATTTTCTTCTCATTAGTGAGGATGACAAAGAAATTCTTGTGTACTTAATAGAGTTCTTGCCTTTTGTGCAAAGTTAACTAATTTTTCCAGATAACGATCTTTTACACTAAATTGTCTTTTTGTACAAAATTGCCCATTTTATGTGAATTTTGCAAACTGTCAAAACTGAAGCAAAAGATGAGTGATCTACATCCTTTTAAGCAATCAATTAGTCTTTCTGTGTTTCCTGCTGTGTGCTTACACATTGCTTCTCAGAGGAAAAAAACATTCAAGACATTTTTACACAAATACATGAGTGTCCAAAAAAGAAAAGTACAGTGTCCCCACAGTACTAAATTTATTTATTTAAACATGCATAGACAGATACACTGAATTGTAGTTACATATGCTAGATATGTGAATAATACTAACAAATCATAGTATAATTTGTTACCTGATGAAGAGGAAGGCAGTTCTTTGTTTCATTCTCTCTCAAAGGCCATGGATCTCACTAGGCCTTCAAAAATTTTGTTTGCGATATCTTGTGTTAAAACAGCTCAGATTAACAAGAGAAAATTTTAGATGATGAATTTTTGAGCCATCAGAGTGTTCAGTTTGTGAAACCAAAAGGCCTTCCACTCCATATTTAATTGAGTTGGAGATGGCTCAGAATCATATTCCAAAGAAACCAACATAAAATTAAATCAAAACTAAGTCACTAGATTTGAAATTTTAAAAAATTATGTATTACATTTTATTTTGAAGGTAAGGACATGAAAATCTCTCAGCCACAATTCAGTCATACTTCCCTAAATCCCACCTCCTTATTTTCACAATCATTGTTTCAGGTTACAAGACTTTGTTTTTCCATGCTCCGTTGAATTTGGAATCTTTTTCCAGTATGCCTATTTATTTATTCATTTTTTCTCATGTAGGCATTTATTTATGCATTTTGATTAATTAACATTTCTCCAATCGATTAAGGCATGTTTGTGCACATTTCCCCCAATTATACTTGTTTGAAGCTGCTAGCATTTTAAAACATGCACATTGTTGAACCTCTGTAATGCCTCACAAATGTATGGATTTTTGGTGGAAGATGTATTTCTTCTCAGGAAGTTTGAAAATGCTGCTTCTGTTGAGACTGTCAAGGACAGTCAAATTATTCTCTATCCCTACCTAAAGGAGAGGAGTCAGGTTTTTACTTCATGGACAGAGGCCAGAGTATGAATAAAAAGAATCAAGAAAAATACATTCAGAAAACATGGTGGAACAGAGGAGTGTGTTTGGGTTGTGTTGGCTGTTGTGTACAAAACCAGATGGACATATTGGAAGCAAAAGGAGATTCCAGAGCCCTCTTTAGCCTTTGTTTCTGAGCGATGCCAAACACTGGGTACTTGAAAGAGCTGGCAGAAGTGTCGGGTGTTCTGAAAATTGTTGCACATAGTCAAAATATTAGAAGTTTCAGATTTCAGGCTGTCAAGATTGCCAGAATTTTTTTTTTACATTGGTGAGTTTTTATTTATTTCTTATCTCCATTCTGTGCCAGTCACTCGCTGTGGAGTAATTGCGTTGTGGAATGAAGGGCAAACACAGATGCATAGGGACAATATTTTGACTGGGGAAAATGTCTGATGAAGCTGTTAAAGAGTGAATGGTGGCTATAGAGCTGTTTTGCGATTTCATGTCAAAATAGTCAAATATGGGTTCCTTTGGATTCTCAGTAGAGATTCTGCCCAAATCTTACTGCTGTCGTGGTTTCTTCTTGTAATCTGCCCAACCTGAAAATTTGTCACCTACCATTCAGCATAGAAACAGTGGGTTATGAAAGCTTAAGAAACTGACATGGCTGGAAGTGTTCTGTGAAGCAAAAACCTGAACATGTCTTGGTAACTTTCAAATGATGTATTTGTATTTGATACATTTTTCTATAGAGTTGTACACTGAAATTCCAATTTCAAAATTATGAAATGGCCAATTTTAGGACCTGCCTGTTCCATTGAATGGCTCTGAGACAGTAGATACATTTCACAACTTAGCAATAACATCTCCGTGGATCAATAACTGATACACAGTGGGTGTATACAAGAAAAGCAGATACAGTGGCATTTCGGTTTATGAATTTAATGTGTTCTCTGGAATGTTTCGTATTGTGAGAAAATTGTAAACTGAAATGTGCATGGGGTAGCTCTATAAACCTCCCAGGTGCAATGCATCCTCGGGAAACTTGCTTCGTATTGGGGGGAGGAGTAAGCCGAGGCATTATTTTCAATGGATTTTCATTTTTAAACCAAAAATTACGTTAACCAAGGCATTTGTAAACCGAGGTACCACTGTATATGTACACTCTAAGCCAGGCGTTCTCAATGTTTTCCCACCAGGGGCTGGACCCAACGCCACCGCCACAAGTGACGTATTGCAATGACAGGCAGTGGGTGGGGGTAGCAGTCCTAAAAGTGCCCGGGTTCTCACCATGGGTCACATATAATTATATACACTGGCTGGTTTAGCCCATGAGCCGGAGGTTGAGAACTGCTGCTCTAAGCCAATATAGCCATGTAGTTGTGTGTGATTAGCTCTGATTTGCCCTTTCAGTGTTAGATTGGTTACATAACAACAGTTGCACACTGTATTATACAAATGCATGACTTAGACTAACAATTTTATGAAACCTGTGATCCATACAAAAATTGTAGAGTGTGGATTTATGCAAATGATTTTGAATTTTGCATTATTTCTACTTTCTTTTCCCATTTAGAAAGTATGTTAACCACTATGTCTTTTGACACAGTGTAGCTGAAGTTTACTTACTGCAGTTGATGAAATGTTGTTGTGGTAATGGGAATAAAGGGCTTTGTTCCGTTCAGATTTCCACCAAATCCTAATATATAACTCTCCCCAGTAGCTTACCACAAAGAAGAGGGGTCCTAGGTGAAAACTAGGAGGAGCAGGAACTGAGAACAGCTGAGGATGAGATAAATTGTTAGAGGGGTGATGAGATTTGACTAACAGTGAGATTCTAAATCAGGGTTCGTGTGGGCTGGATCCAGCCCCCTATGCCAACTCATCTGGCCCACTCCACCTTTGCTGCTTCAGGAAGTGGAAGTAAAATGCACCCATGCATGCACATGCTGCTGTTGTAAATGCACCCACAGCTGTTGTAAATGTGTTTATGGCAGCCACGGGTGCATTTACAGCATTGTTTTGTGCATGAATGAGCACGTTTTACTTCCTCTTCCAGTGGGAGGAACCACACGACTGACCCACTGAACTACATGACTGGCCCATAGCCTGAAAAGTTTGGGTACCCCTATTCTAAATGGCACTGATCATCTCAGTGCAGGGAGTCAGCAACTTCACGTTTCTTGGACAATTTGAGAGATTGTACCATGATGAAACCAAGACACAAAACTGTTTTATTTAAATAATGGTTTCTACAGTTTTTTGTATTTCATGCAAAATCACTGTCGGCACAAAACTAGCATATTTTTCCCTTCTGTGAAACTAAGTATGTATGCACACACACATAGAGATGCTTTTGTCTCAAAAACACAGTGCGCTAAAAAGAACATTTAGACCAGTGTTTCCAACCTTTGGTTTTTGGACTTCAATTCACAGAAGCCAAAGTCAATTCCCCAAAGCACTGATCAACCAATGTACTGACTTAGGTTTCTGGGAATTGAGAACCGCTAGTTTAGATCAAAGTGAATTAATGAGAAGGTGAAAAATCAGGACTTAGCCAGATCCCACCGATCCAGCTGATCTGCTCCAATTGAATATTAGCCCAAACAATGCCAAGGCCACCAACCTTAGTTACATGCAATAAAATAGCTATCACATTCTTTGCAATTTTGCACCTTGTGCAGAAATATAAAAAAGTGATATTTATAAAAACCAAACCCTCAAATAAAAAACTCTTGTGTTTTTTCAGGCCCTAAAAGCTGTTAGTGATGTTCCAAGGGACACTAACTTTAGGAAAAGATGGAATTTCCAACAAGCTATTAATAGCTAAAGACAAACACCTCTTTCGCTAGATTATTCCTGAACATAATTTTACGATAGAGGTACAAATACAGCAGTCACCTACTTTTCCACACCCACAGTTTGTGTTTGTGTGTGTGTGTGTGTGTGTGTGTGTGTGTGTGTGTGTAAAAGCTGGAGTCAAGGTATATTAGTTACCATTTCAAAGAAGAGGGATAAGGGGCTTAACTCAACATAGAACTGTTTTAAATTTTATTTTATGCATTTACGGTTAAATCAGAGGCAAATGAACTGGGATACAATTCCTACTATATATTGATATCTTTAATACCACTTTCTCCACTCATCAGCTGAGCTCACAATCCTTTTCATTCTCTCTTTGCCTTTTTTTCTGTTAAGAGTTGGGGATAGAAATTGTATGTGTCTTTTGATATTTGTATTTGTAGTCATGACTTTGAGTGTTCGTATGTCCAGGTGGAAATAAAGTCATTTTCACTTGTCATGGGTGAATCAGTCTGTTTTTCTCCTGTCATTTTTGCATGTCTTCTCTGCAATCTGCTCTATTCTCTTTTTGTACTAATTTGTGCATGCAAACATGCATAAACATTTGCATTTAAATATATACATTTTGACATATATCCCATCAAATTTCCCTCTGATTTCCTAATATTTTTTTCAAAGCACATATTAAAATGTATTTTAATATGTTTTTTGAGCTGAAAACTTTGTTGGAGTACTCGGCAAGTACAAACACTAAACTAAATCCCTCCACCCTGCATATTAATCTGTGAAATATTTATTTGTGTCAGAATATATAATTAGAGAAGGATCCAGTTCTTGAAGTGGTACTATTTTTTCAGAACTGCAGATAGAAAGAATCTTTGAAGGATGGCCAAGACTGTGTCTACTGGTCTCTCCTCATCTTCCAGGTAAGACATCTCACAGGGACTTTAGAATCCTTCATGAGATGTTTGAGAAATGAGACTCTTCACAGATGTCCTCACAGCTGTATTCTCAGATTAGGAATAGAAAATTTCCAGCCTTTGAACCAATTGTAGGACACAAAAATGGCCAGTCTGTAACTCCATAATTTCTGCAGACTGTCCCTACCCTGGTCCTCACCAGGGTTTAGCATTAATTCTTCAGATACAGTGGAGCTCCACTTTACGGACAGCTCGCTTAAGGGAAAACTCGACATACAGAAGGAAATCCCAAGAAAACTGTGCCCCAATTACCGGTGGGGGGGACCACTGTATAAGTAAAGTTTTTGGGTGTGTTCCAGTGCTTCCCATGGTGGTGGGATTTTTTGCTGTATTTTCACTACTTTAAAAAGAGTTTTGAAGAGGGAAAAAATCCTTTTTTTAAAAAAAAAAAAAACTTTTTTTCTAAGGTCCGTTTTCCCCAATGCATTCCTATGGGAAACTGCAGTGCGCTTTAAGGAAAAATCATTGTACGAAAAAACCTGCAGAATGGATTAATTCCATAAAGTGGGGATTCACTGTACCTTTTTTGAATTGCTACTGTATGTCAGTCTTTTTCTTCTTCAGTGTCTAAGACAGACGTGAAACGGCCAAAATGAAGCTACTTTTTACACTTTGAATCCCTCATGGTGTTTGATTCTGTTATTTTCTCTATTTTTCCTCACAAGGTACAAAATAGAGAGTAGGACTTTCTGTTCTCCTGCTGTCCTTTGTGATGATTCCACCTAGAGAAGGAGATTTGGCAATGTTGTGATGTAAAGGTCTCTCTTGCTTGAAAGCCAGTCATGACTGACTCTAGGGGACGATGCTCATCTCCATTTACAGTCAAAGAACCAGGGTCATCTGCATTTGCAGATGTTTGCACGGTCATGTGGCAGGTATGATTACACACTGGAGTGCATGGAATGCTGTTACCTTTCCTGCCAAAGCAGTACCTATTCATCTTCTTTCAATTTCTTGCTTTCAAATTGCTAGGTTGAGCAGATGACAGGTGCTTACTTCATTGCACAGCACTTGGGATTTAAACTGCTGATCTGCCAACCTTGACCTGGTTATCTAGCTCAGTGTCTTAACCACTAAGCCACCACGGCCCTTGGTGTTATGTTGAAAGAAGCCAAATCAGAGAGAGAGTACAGCTTTCTGTTTTCATTCTACCACATTAGTGTAAAAATAAAGCAAAAAATGAAACCTGGATGCACCAATGAACTAACAACATCAGGCCCTTTCATACATGGTCTGAAATTGGCAGGATCTTTAAAATTGTTCATATGCTGGCACTCCTTGTGCTATTTTCAATATCAGGAGTTCTCAACCTTTTTAAGCTGGGGCCTGGGTCACATTCCCTCAGACGGCTTCACGGGCAGGATGGCCATTTTGCCTTTCCTCCACCACATGGCACTTCCTGGTGTGGTGGAAGTGGTGGTGGGGCCACATGAAATGGTGCTGTAGACCACACCCGGCCCGTGGGCCACAGGTTAAGAATCCCTGTTCTATATCCCTTCTCCTGCTTGGCTCCCAGATTGTGCAATGCACTTTCTTCAGAGATTCAGTTAGTTTTCACTCTGATTTTAAGAGTGCAGGAAACCAGGAATTTCACTGGGGCTGGAGAAAATCATTTTGGGCAGTGAGACATAGAAATCACCTAAAATGATTTTTAATCACTTACTATATTCCTAAAGCTTAACATGCATGTGTTCACCTCTGAGTTGCTGTCTCTTTTGGTGTACTGTAAACTTCTGTTTAAAATAAATTACACACACACACACACCCCAACACATATTCCCAAGCCAGAAGTGTCCTGTGCCTGATGGGGTTCCTGTATTCTTTGAGTAGGTAAGGGTAAAGAACCAGTGCTGTCTTCGTCTGCAGACATTTCCAAGGACATGTGGTGTGGAATGCTGTTTACCTTCCCACCGAAGTGGTCCCTATTTATCTACTTGCAATTTCTTGCTTTCGAACTGCTAGGTTGGCAGGAGCTGGGACAGACAACGGGAGCTCACTCTGTCATGCAGTACTTGGGAATTGAACTCCGATGTTTCAGTCATGAAGTTCAGTGTCTTAACCACTTGAGCCACCACAGTCTTTGAGTTTTGTTGTTGTTCAGTCACACAGTCAAGTCCAACTCTTTGCGACCCCATGGACCACTGCATGCCAGGCTCCTCTGTTCTCTGTCATTCCCAGCAGCCCGGCCAGATCAACGTCCATTGCATCAACTATTCTATCCATCCACCTCATCCTCTGCCTCCCCCTTCTCCTTTTGCCTTCAATCTTTCCCAGCAATCAGGGCCTTCTCCAGTGAGACCTCTCTTCTCATTTGGTGGCCAAAGTACTTGAGCTTCCTCTTCAGTATTTGTTTTACCAAAGAGCAGTCAGGATTTATTTCCTTTACAATTGACTGATTTGATCTCTTTGCAGTCCAAGGGACTCTCAAGAGCCTCCTCCAGCACCACAGTTCAAAGGCGTCTATTCTTCTGCACTCAGCCTTCATTATGGTCCAGCTCTCACACCCATACATTAGGGGCCATTCAACAATTACGTGATCCTTGAGGGGTGGAGGGGGGGTGTCTGCCATAATTACAGAAAATTATGTGGAGGGGGGGCAGGTCAAAGATTACATAATCCATTTGGAGCTGTTGTGGTTTCGAAACATGTTGCTTTTTTAGGTTTAAAAATGATCTCTGGGAATTTTGATCCCAATTTGAGATTATTGAATCTGCACACATACATTCTGCATTAGGCACCAATAGTGAAAAGCTCTAAAAAATAGAGTTTCAATACAAAAGCTCCAGATTACATAATTTTAAAGGGGAGGGGGGGTCGAAGCGAAATTTACAGTCGGATTACATGGAGGAAGGGGGTCAATTTCCCCCCAAAAAATGGATCACGTAATTGTTGAATGACCCCTTACTACTGGTAATACCATTACTTTGGTTAAGCAGACTTTTGTTGGCAGGGTGATGTCTCTGAGAACTGCTGTGCAAAAGCTTCAAGGAATTGGCTGCAGTTCTTTCTTTCTTTTCTTTTTTTGTATAAGTACATTTTTAAAATGCACCATGGGCCACACTGTTTTATAAATATGATCATAGCATACAGATGTGCCCTAGTTTTGGCCTTGCTTTGAACTCTGCCGGCAATTTGACAAGAGTCTTCTGAAGAAGCGTTTCCTGCGTGGGATTGCTATTAACTCGGTTAAAATGTGTATGACCAGAGAATAAGCATAGAGCACAAGACTGTAGAGGAATAAGGAGACCTCTGGGCTGCTTTGGCATCACATCCAGGCTGTCCTTTGCCCCCTCTTACATTTCTTATTACAGTACATTAAAACCCTTTGCTCTGTCAAATTGACAAAGGCAGCTATAAAAGGGGTCCTTTCTAATACCCAGTAATATAAACTATGTTTGTACACTTACCACATAATCCCTAATTACTTCAATACTTTTATGTGTAAAGAGCTTCGACGGTTGCATTTCAGCATACTTAGTGAATGGAATGGATTCTGAAATTATTTCTTTTATAAATGTGGGGCAATCTGCAGAGGAGGATTAATTTCTAGACTGGTGACACAGCTCACATTTCAGAATAACTATGCCCAGTGTCATTGATCCACCGAGTGTCAAATTGGAAAGGATGACACTAGCAGAGTTTGCCTATGACCCAGGCATCCCTCCACTACTTAAAGCAATTACCCCACTGTTTAATAATAATGTTTATGAAATTGCTGTTTGGTATGGTTATCATTGATGTTAGACCCATGTCAATAATGCAGAAGGAATGCCTTGGCATGACCTTCCACCTGTTTTCTGAGTTTCTTTATTTAAATCTTGCTTTTCATTGCATAACAGAAGCTAAAAGAAGATACTTAGGGCCATGCAATACCAATAGCAATTACACTTCTATACCACCCCATAGGACTTTGTGCACTCAGTCTGGATGATCCACAAGATAATTAGCATTTTGCCCGCAACAAGCTAGGTACTCATTTTACCAACCTCAGAAGGATGGAAGGCTGAGTCAACCTTGTGTCCCAGCAGGATTGAACTCACAACCTTTTGGTTGCAGTACAGCAGTTTAACTGCCACGCCACAAGGGCTCTTATGCATACGAACATGGACTCCTACAGTAAATGAAGTTACTCAACTCCTGGGTTTGTAAACTGTCATGGATTTAAGATACAATCTGCTCCCCTGTTCTCCAAGCTCAGCAGACTAAGCACAGTCTTGTTTTTCCTAGATTTTTTAAGAGCTATGCCTACCTTAGTAGGCTATTGAGAAAAGGCATATTAAAACATCATGCACATGTAATTTGCATAATTTTGAAAACAGTGTTCATTGCTAGGAAAGTCAATGTGCATTTCAACCACTTCTACTTTTACTTCTTATCTTGAATTGATCTAGAGATTAATATGGCATTATGAAAAAGAAAGGAAGACGGGAGGGTCCTTTCCTGAATCTGGAACAAACAAAAATATGTCAGTGCCACTGGAAACACCTGTGAAAATAGAGGTGAAGTGTTGTTGTTGAAATGTTGTGGTGGAACAAGATACTTTAACTAAGCAGTAGTTTCTCTCAAACAACAGTGAAATCTAAACTCTTGCCAGAGCATAGTATGGCCCATTAGGTGTTATTGGACTCCTACGACTTCCATCATCCTGATCATTTACCATGAGGCTGGGAATGACAGGATCTGAGATCTTAAAAATATTGCAGCTTCTTGCAGTTTTTTATATAAATACGTATTTTCCGGCGTATAAGACGACTGGGCGTATAAGACGATCCCCAACTTTTCCAGTTAAAATATAGAGTTTGGAATATACTTGCCGTATAAGACTACCTCTCTTCCAATGCACACCAAATAAAAATTAACCCACACTCAACCCGAAGACGCGCAGCCCTCCGAGTCGAATGGGCAGGTTCTGGTGGAGAGCCAATCCATGCTCACGTTCTCCTCCTCGAGGTACAGGAAGATGTGTGCAGCTTGCTTCCCCTTGCTTCATACTCCCCACACAGAGCAGGGACTCGGACGCGGCACCCCCCACCATATGCGCCGGACATATGAAGCAAGGGGAAACAAGCTGCAGTTAAGTACCTGTCCTATAAGACGACCCCCGACTTTGGCACAGATTTTTCGGGGTTAAAAAGTAGTCTTATACGCCAGAAAATACAGTAGTTGTCAGAAAACTGTCCTTCTTTGAAGGCACCCTATGTTTGAAGGGCTCTCTGATTTAGGAAAAATCAGACAAGACATCAGGGACATTTAAGTTGTACAACCACAGAGAACACCTAGACAGCAAAACCAACAGATTCATCTCTCCTTGTAAATTAGCTTTATGAATATTTAGCAAAATATTATGAATACTTTTTTGTAATGTTTATTCTCCTTATTGATAATCTACTGTAAGTGGTCAGTCTGCCTGGGGACCCACATGGTCCCCACTGATTTGTTGCTAGTATCTGTAAGGATCTCTCCAGCTCGAAAGAGAATTCCCAGTGTCGAGTTGATTTCTGCCCCATGGCTCATACTGAACTTCAGTGCTTGCTTGAGTTCTGGCCCAACCTACAGGGTGGCCCATAAGTCGCTACCTGGGACAAAGAGAGCAAGGCTCTGCTGGGGGAGGGAGGAAGTGCTCCTATTGGGTGGCCAGGCAGAGGGGAGGGGTAAACTCTGTGCTGGGAGGAGGGAGGAAGTGCTCCCATTGGGCTGCTGGGCAGAATCCTGGGGAGATGGTGTGCATGCCAATAGAGAGGATGGGTAGGGACCTATGGGCCACCCTGTACAATAAGTGCCTGGAGCCAATTGTTCCCTTCTCTTTGGGCACTTCACCTTGGAAGTTGTATATCAAACAATGGGGTGTAAATTTTAAGAAATAAATATATCCCAGCTGTCTTATTTCATTAGTAAAAGCAAAATGTTCCTTTAGTTTCAATTTCAGGAAGGGGGGAGCTTATGTCTTGGCTTTCAGTAGTATGAGAAGCAGAAAAACATGACGACCCCTTATTCTCTCCTGCCTTTGGGGTTAAGTGTTATCCCTTGAATTGTCTCCTGTTAACGTGCCATTATGCACTGATGTTAAACTCTTAAACATTTCCATGTGTAGTAGAAAGGTCAGGGGTATTATTCTTTCCTTAATAAGAGTCATATATCAAATGCTTCACAGGAACTCACATTCTGAGGAAAATAGGAAGATAAATATATTGGTTACACCCTTTTTGTCAAATTAAACCAGCCGCTTTGAACCGACTATCAGGGGTTTTGATCTTGACTATTATGGTAGCTGAATGAAACTTATTTTAATTGTCCAGGGGTGATGGTGGTGCTAGAAGGGCACAAAGAGGTTGAAGTTGAAGAAATAGGCAAACAATTTCTTGTGTCAGCTATAGTAGACATTTTAGGAATCTTTTTTCTTCTTCAAACATGACATCACTTTCAGTTTTTGTTCTCCCCCCCCCCTTCAAATTACTACCAGGCCCACCAGGTCTTAGAAAAGTAAAGAGAATTAAATGGGGTAAGAAAACAGAAGAAGCAACATCAGAAGACCATTGCAAACACTTGGTACATTAGAAAGGCAAACCCAGCCTTGACAATCTGACAGAAACATAGAAGATTAAGATCTTATCTTGCGACTTTTTGTCCCACTGGTTCCTGCAAGTATTGCTAGCCATTGTTTTATTTATTAAGACTATCTAAAACTCCATCCTTGTTGCTTAAGACTCAATTGCTCAAATCAGTTAAGAAATACAGAAATTAGAAGACTATTCTCCTCCTCCACATACACATTAAAATTTCTAAGTGTACAAAATTATGCAAACTGAAAAAGAGAATCATATATAACAACATATTGAGGAAGTGATGAAATGTCAAAAAAAGAAAGAGCCACAAGTATTTTTGAGCTACAAAGTTCACTGGTGAGCACCAGAACTGAAAAAGATTGTATATTCCCCATTTCTATTTTCTGGACTCACAATTTTTTAAAAAAATTACTATTACTCAGCAGCAGAAAACCCATGTGATACATGACAGCTTTAAAATATGGTATCATTTGGAAACAGGGAAAAATAGTGTCTTTACATGTCCAGACATATCCACTAGGTAAATCAGAGCTGGAGAGTGGATGAATGAGAATGTACAGCAGCTCTGTCGACATCACAACCATCTTGAATTTTATTTTTTTGCACATCTTATGAGGAAGAACAATTAGTTCTGGGGTGGTTTTTATTTTTTTTTATTTTTTTAGTAATTCTTAACCACATGACAACTGCTGGCTAGACTTTAACTTCATAATCCTGGACTGTAATCCTCAATGTTTCCCATAACAAGTCAGATGTATATTACCATTAAATAATACCAGTGGTGGTGGTACTATGTATAGGAATGTAATCCAGCCATTAGTCCATCTAGTCCAAGGGTCAGCAATTCTGGATCTCTAGACATTCTTGGGCTTCAATTCCCAGAAGCCCTGATCAGCAGGTGTACTGACTTGGGCTTCCAGTAATTGAAGTTCAAGAATACCTGGAGAGTCAAGTTTGCTGACCACTGATCTAGCCCAATACTGTTTACAGCTTCTCTCCAAGGTTTTATGAAGGGTTTCTTCTTGCTATCCTTATGTGGACTGACCCTGCTTAGTTTCTAAAGTTAGATGGGACCAATATGTTCAAGGTGGCATAGTTGAAGATTTTGTCCATAAGTCCTCATGCTGTAATTTCAGAATGGCAACGCTTCAAAGGTTCTGAGGCTCCTTTGTGATGCCTTGTGTGTGGGGAAGCAGTTGAGGGCTGAGGAACAGCGGGGAGTCTTTGACTTGTAAAAATCATGAACAATGGTAAAGTCTTCTTTCAGAGATTTTCCCCCTTTAGGGGAGAATTGTAAATGTTTTGTTTCTTGACAAATCACAGTAAATGACATCATCAGCTTTCTGTGGCATAGCTGGGCAAACAGGATTCCAACCACTGTCATATTTCGTTAGATTTTTTAATAAATCTTCTTGTAATGTTATCTTTAGAAAGCAAACATGTTGTGTATTGAATGTAATTGTAACCACACGAATGAGCGAATGTAACAATCTGTAACCACATGAATGAGCGATTGTAACAATCTGTATCTTGCAATAGAAACAATGTAACAAACCACAATAGAACGCGAGCTAATGACCACTAGGGGGAAATAGCGAGCATTCAGCTCACATGGTACACATTCCTCAAATACCTTCAGCTGCGCGGGAAAGATTCCCGCCCTCACTTCACCTGGACAAGAAGGGCGTGGCTAAGGATGACGTCACATGGACAGTAGCCAATGTGCTATCGAGGAGCCACATTCAAATGTATAGCCACTGCATAAAAGGAGCTGTTTGTCCGCCATTACCTCATGTTCGTGCTGTACTCCGTGCAATAAAGATGTGTTAGGCTAGTCTACAGCTGCTTCCATTGTCTTGATTCCCAAACACTAAAAAACAGCAAATTATTTTTCACTTAATAATTCAAAATGCTTTTTTTCATTTTCTATAACATCCCCTTCCCCCCAAAGAGTATCTCTCCAAACTTTTTATGTGATTGCAGTGTGTTACTTTGCACGAACCTCAGTGTCATTTATAGGGTGTCCCGTAAGTCCCTAACTAGCCTATGAGTCCCTACCCATCCTCTCTGTGGGCATGCAGCCTGCCCCTCTGCCCAGCAGCCCAATGGGAGTGCTTCCTCCCTCCTCCCAGCCAAGTTTGCCCCAATCCTCTGCCCAGCAGCCCAATGGAAGCGCTTCCTCCCTCCCTCAGCAGAGCCCTACTCTCTTTGTGGCTGGGTAGGAACTTATGTGCCGCCCTGTATACGTAGCACAGTTGTTGTGCTACAGCCATCATAGTGAGAGGATATATTCGACAGGATACATTTTTTGAGTCAATATGTCCTTGCCTTATTTTAGTTCAACATCATTTCTCGCTTGCGTATCTTCTGAGTGACATGTGGAATGCAAAACAACATAAAAGATCTGCCCTCAGGCAGGGATGTGTCCATGTAGGACTTTAATTATTCTTTTTGAATCATGTACAGTTTACAAAGCCACTCTAAATCCTGCATAACAGCTGGGTTGGGGAAAAGGTGTATCACCTGGATGTCTTCTAGTATAAATAAATAAAACAATAGTACAATAAAACCTCGGATAACAACCGCATCACATAACATTCACTAAAGCCTGTGCCAGTTACAATGCATCTCTATGGAGTTTTGACATTATCCGATGCATTCCATAGGATTTTAGCATTATCCAATGCATGCATCGGATAACACTAAAAACTGGATAACACTAAGATTTGTGGAACCAAGTTTTAGCATTATTCGAGGTATTACTGTATTTATATTTTTAGAATGCAGGGCAGACCACTCACAGGTTTTTTTGAGCAGAAGCAGGAATAGATTGGCATGTATTGAGAACATAACACTGTTTGCATCATCTACCAAATGTATTGTTAGTAGTTGTAGTTCTCCCCTTACATCATCTCCAAGTTTTGCCTTTGGTTAATGTACAGAGCCTGTGGGATTTGTACACATGTAATGACTTGTACACTCTACTTTTCACAAGATTCCTTCTGATGCATATAAAGAATGTATGGGCAAAGACACTTGCAAAAGGGTAGAAGAAAATGTACATGTTCAGAGTGAATACAACAGTATTGTTGGTTTCCCCTCTGTAAATTTAATCTGTGTTGCTGGAAACCATGGTAAAAGTGCTCAAAATAGCCCATACTTGAGTGCTCTGGCACATGCTTTCACATATAGCACATGCTTTGCATAAAAAGGTTCCTTGACTCAATCCCTCATTTCCTGGTTTAAAGAAATGCATAGCATTCACTCAGTGGTGGGCTCCAAAACATTTTTACTACCTTGTCCTGCGTTGCACCCGAATTAGGACTACTTTATTTCCAAACTTGGACGGGCAGGGCCAGCCAGAATTTTTGCAACCGGTTATGGTGAACTGGTGTGAACCTGCTGATGCCCACCACTGCATTCACTGGAAAAGATATCTGTATTGACAGTTCACCCCTTGCTTTTGGGACAGTTTATCACACCTTGTCAAAATTAGTTGAAAGCTGAATGTCTTTTTTTCTTCAATGGGATAGACCTTTTCTAACAAATCAAATAAGTATATACTTGAAATCCTGAAGAACTGTTGTCAATCAAAATAATCCATACTAGAATATATGAACAAAATATCTGATCTGCTATGACACGTTGTTATTTATTCTGCAAATACTAAGGTTATCAGTGGGTTAAAGTAGTTAGTAAGATCCTTACTTACCAATTTTCTAAAAATGCAGTTTTGTTGGATTTTTTAAAAAATAAATTTTATTATTAATACAAGAATAATAATTGTACATTACAATAAACAACAAAACAATGCTAATACAATGTACAAAAATATTGTGTGCTCCCTTCACCCAGCAGTATGTTTCTTTTACCTTGTTTATTCTACAATCTCTTTAGTTTGTAACTTATCCTTCTTTTCAAAATGATATTTACTGCTGGCCTGATTTTTCCCCCTTTCCCTTTTATCACATAGTCAGGGTTGCAGTGGCTCAGTGGTTAAGAAGCTCACCTTGTTAGCTGGAAGGCTAGCAAGTCAGCAGTTTGACACCCGGGTACTGCATGATGGATTGAGCCCATCTCTGTCTCAGCTCTTGGGGACATGAGAGGAGCCTTTCAACCCAGCATAATTTCTGGCATGAAATTATTATTATTATTATTATTATTATTATTATTATTATTATTATTATTATTATTATTATTATTATTATTATTATTATTATTATTATTATTATTATTATTATTATTATTGTGCATAGTCCACAAAACTCTTCCCATACTTTGTTGGATTTTTTCCTGGATGTAGTAAATCCAGACCATACTATCTGAGAGACAATTTCTTTCTTTCTTTGTTTTTTAAAAAGTGAAACACTGTGCATGTGTGCATGCATGCGTGTGTGCATGTAAGAGGGAGAGGGAGAAGGAGAAAGAGAAAGAAAGAAAGAAATAATTGGAAATAGGAAAACAGATAGGAAAGAATAGTAAAGACCAACCTTTCAAGTAGTATACAAGGGATGTTAGATAAATAAGGTAAAACAATTATCAATTGTTTCATAAAATAATATGGGAAATATGAAAAAGCCAGAATAACTGGGGTTGGAAGGTTAGAGATCTGGGGCCCTGAGAATATAGAAGAGGTGTTCAGGATCCTTTCGGGGGTGTGTGTGTGTGTGGAGGTGGAAGCAGACAGAGATAAGCCGTGAGAAGCAAAGAGCATAGCAGGGAGTGAGGGCCAGCGCTACTCATAAACATCATGATGTCATATTCCAGGAGGCCTTTTAATATGTGCCAAAGAGTAAATCAAGCTACTCTGAACTGCCAGCCAGAAACAAAGCTGAGGTCCTTTTGAGCACTGAAACTTGCTAAGCAAAAGAAAGACTATGGTTTTGAAAATTTTTACTGTACAACACATTTCCCGGCTACTCAAAGAACAAGCCACATGACCATGAGAATTTTTCTCTGGTAGGTGGATACAGGATTGCACCTTTAGTGTATGTAAACCAAGACACAGGACACAGCCTCGGGCTGGGTTAACTCGGGTTTATTGCATCGTGGACAGAGGGAACATGAGGTAATGGCGGATCGATAGCTCTTTATATACAGTAGTAATACATTTGAACGTGGTGCCATAGTAGCCCATTGGCTACTGCCTGCGTGACGTCATTGCTAGTCACGCCCTTCTTGTCCAGGTGTAGGTGGTGGCGGGAAAGCTTCCCGCGCTGTTGCCTTTGATGATTCTGACCAAGAGAGCTTGGACGCTCGCTGCTGCCAGCTGGTGGTCATCAGCTCGCGTCCTCATGCAGGGTTCATATGATACAGCTGAAGGTTACATTGTTGCTATAGGCAAGGTTACATTGGTTCAGATACATTGTAATCCATGTGGAAGGTAAAACCCTTAGAACACAACATCCCTCCCCCCTAGGACGAGACAATGTCTCGAGCCCATGCTTCTAGACACTCCCCCCCTAGGAGACAAAATCTTTCAGCCAAGATGGCTTGTTTCGAACACGCTGGGGTCTCGATGCGGGCTGCCTCTCCCCGGGTTTGCTACCTTCTCTTTGTCCCCTGGTTTCCTGTCCTGTAATTTGAGAGGGAGACTCGTTAGTGATCTGCCGCGGCTCCGCGGCGTTGTTGGGAGGTGTGCTCTTACTTAGGGAGGAACCGGGGGCACTGGGGACTAACGAAAAACCCCTCTTCTCGCTTGGATGGGTGGGGGAACACTCCTGAAAACCCCCCCGGTTTGCTAAATCAAAACCAAAATTCCATTCGGGGGCAGCGGTCGCGAACTCCTCTCCCCCTTCCCCGGCCTCTGACGGAACTGGCTTATCAAAAGGGTATGAGTCGGGGCCGCTGCTTCTTCCTTCCCCCCTTGCTTGGGACCGTTGTCCGCTGCTGTCTCCCCCTTGGGTTACGCGGGTGGGGGAGAACCCTAACGCTGAATCTTGTAGGAGACCCTCACTGACTGGCCCACTGACTCGGTGCCTCAGTTGGTCTGCGTGCCTCCTCCAGAGGAGACCGGTGTGGGTTTCGACCCGGTACGACACTGGCCCCGTCTGTTCTACAACCGTCCCCGGCACCCAGGCTGGCCCCGCGCTGGCATAGTTCCTGCAATGAACAGGGTCGCCGGCGGCGAAACCTTTCGAGACTGCCAGCCCCACGTTTTTTCCCTTGTCCTCAATTCTTGTGGGGTCCAGCCTGGACAGGAGCGTAGTCAGTTTCCGCCGCATCAACAGTTCCGCCGGCGAGTAACCTGACGCTAAGGGGGTCACCCTATACGCCAATAGGAACTGACATACTTGATGGTTCAGGTCCCCGGGGCCCATGCGCCGAAGCGCCTCCTTTGTTGTACGCACCAACCGTTCCACTTGGCCATTCGTGGCCGGGTGAAACGGCGCGGACGTGACATGCCGAATGGCATTCGCCTCCATGAATGCCCCGAACTCTGAGGAGGTGAAGCAACTCGCGTTATCGCTGACTAAAGTGTCGGGTAAACCGAACGTTGAAAAGACTCTCCGTAGTTGGTTAATTGTAGTGGTGGAGGATGTGCTCTTTACCGGAATGACCTCCAGCCACTTTGAGAATGCATCCACCACCAGGAGAAACATGGTTCCTCGGAAAGGGCCAGCGAAATCTACGTGCACTCTGGACCATGGCCCCCTCGCTGTGTCCCATTCCCTATGCGGGAGGCGGGCCGCCTCTGGTCGGGACCCCTGGCACGCCTCACAAGTGCCGACCATGTGCTCAATGTCCTCGTCAAGCTGTGGCCACCAAAAGTAACTGCGGGCCAGCGCTTTTGAGCGAACGATGCCCGGGTGGCTGACGTGCAGCAGTTTGAGAACCCTCGGCCGCATGGGAGTCGGGACCACCACCCGTTGGCCCCACAACAGGCACCCCCTTTCTATGGACAACTCTAGCTTCTTCCGAAAGAATGGGTCGAATTCCTTGCCTGGGGACGATGTTGGCCACCCTTTCTGCACCCATGAGCTGACTTTCTCCAGCGTCCTGTCCTTGCTTGTCGCCCTAGCTATATCAGCCGGTACTATTGGGGGTTCGTCTAAAACCTCGATTAGCAACACCTGGCGGTCTCTTCCTATTCTGGCTTTTTGGTCGTCCGACAAAGGCAAAGGAGATCTCGAAAGCGCATCAGCATGGCTGATCTCCTTTCCGGGCCGGTACTCCAACTCGTGTTGGTATGCGTTAAGAAAAATGGCCCATCGCAACATTCTCGGGGATAGTATCTGCGGCGTGGGCTTGCCTGCCGTGAAAATCCCTAACAGGGGCTTGTGATCCGTCACGATTTTGAATGGGCGGCCATACAGAAAATCGTGAAACTTTTTGGTCCCCGCTACTATTGCCAATGCCTCCCTGTCGGTTTGTGCGTAATTTCGTTCTGCTTGGGACAGGGACCTTGAGTAAAACGCCACTGGGGCCTCCCGACCATCATCCAACACGTGGCAAAGCACTGCCCCCACCCCCACCGGTGATGCATCACAGACTAAGACCACCGGCCGTTTGGGGTCGAAGTGCGTAAGGATTGCGTCCGATGTTAAAAGCTGCTTTAGTTCGTTGAACGCCTTCTCGTGCTCGTCACCCCACATCCATGTCTCCTCTTTTTTAAGTAACCGATGGAGCGGTTCGGCCACGGAGGCCTTCCGCGGAAGGAATGTATGGTAAAAATTGAGGAGCCCCAGGAATGACTGTAGTTCGGTTTTGGATGTGGGGCGAGGGGCCTTCTTAATGGCTTCCACTTTGGATCTGGACGGCTTAATACCCTCAGGTGTGATCCGAAACCCTAAAAACTCGACCTCGGTTTCGAAAAAAACACATTTGTCCTTCCTCAGTCTCAGCCCCGCTTTCTCGAACACAGTTAGCACTTTATCCAATCTCTTTGCCAGTTCGGCCTCACTCCCCCCTGTTATCAATACGTCATCAAAATAAGGTAACACCCCCTCCAGCCCCTTCAGGAGGCGTTCCACAAGCGACTGAAAAAGGCCGGGTGCCGAGTTCACGCCGAACTGTAAACGCGACACCTGGAACGCTCCCTTATGTGTGACTATCGTTTGTGCCGCGGCCGTGGCGGGAGTTACGGGGAGTTGTTGATAGGCTTGTGCCAGGTCGAGCTTAGCGAAACACTTTCCCCCATTTAGCCTGGCCAAAAGGTGGCTGACCACTGGCACCGGGTATGCATTAGGGCGAATCGCCTTGTTAATTGTACACTTATAATCAGCGCAAATGCGCACCTCCCCGTTAGCCTTCAGGGCTGTCACGATTGGAGTTTCCCACTCCGCGGAGTCAACAGGAATAAGAATCCCCTGGCCCACCAATTTGTCCAGTTCCGCCTCTATTTTGTCCTTTAGTGCGAAAGGCACCCTGCGCGGTTTGAGTCTTATCGGGCGGACCTCCGGGTCTAGGTCGAAGGCTACAGGGGGTCCCTTGAATTTTCCAAGTCCTTTTTCAAAAACGGCGGGGTGCGCGTCACACACCGCTTGTATCGGATCCGCGCCCACGGCATGCACCCCCCCTATGAACAAACCCAAGGGCTGAAACCACTGCGTCCCTAGGAGGCTACAATTCCCCCCTTTGAGAACGACTAAAGGGAGTTCTGCGGAATGTCTTTTATAACGAACCTGAAATTTTCCGACCCCCAGCACTGGAATGCTGTTCCCTTGTACGTCCCGTAGCGTGGACCTCAGAGTCTTAAGTTTGGGCCGCGCTTGGGGGTCGATCTTCAAGAACTCTTTCTGGGGAATTATGGAATAATAGGACCCCGAGTCAATCTCCATCCTAACAGGGGCCCCTTGTACTATTACCTCAATGAAGTAATGGTTTTGTCCCGCGGACACGCTGAACACGGGGGCGTCGTCCTCGCTGCCGTCCGAGACGCGACCCACGCCGTCCTGCTTCCTCGTGGTTCGGGCGCCATCTTGGGGTCTCGCTGGACGGTCCGGTCTGGCCGAACGGTCTTTCGACTGCCTCCGGCCCTCTCTCCAATTTCTGCATGCCCTGGCGATGTGCCCGCGCCGGCCACAGCTGTAACATTCGGCTTTCCTGAAAGGGCACTTCGCACGCTCGTGGGCCGCCCCACAACCATCGCAGCGGCGCCCCCCTTTCCGGACCTTCTGTACCTCTTCGCCGTCGCTGCCATCTGTAGAGGATCTCGAGGTTCGTCGGGTCGCATGCACCGGCTGTCCTGACTTGCCGCGCACCGAGCTTTCCGCTTTGCTGGCCCTAGGACGCCACTCACGCCACTCGTGTATTTCGTCCACTCCCGCATTCGTGGACTCCGCGGATTCCGCGGTCTCTACGACCTCGGCCAGCGTGGGTGGCGGCTCCCTGTTCATCAGGCGGCGCTGCACTTCCTTGTCCTTCAGGCCACACAGCACGACGTCCCTCATGATCATCTCCAGGTTGTCCCACTTGCAGGGAACGGCGGCTACCCTCAGGGCCTCCACGAAAGCCTCTACCGACTCATCCGGCGCTTGGACTCGCCTCCAAAACGCACTCCTAGCGGGAAACATTGCCTTCGAGGGTTGGAAACGCTCACGCAGCAACTTCAGTATGTCGTCGGTTTTGAAGTCGTCCAACGTCTTCGGTTCGATCATGCCCACCAGCGTCCGCTTGGTCTCTACACCCAGCATTCGGGTGAGGATGGCCCTCTTCCTTTCCTCGTCGTCTTTGACTTTGAGTTCCACCAAGGCCGCCTTGAAATCCATGTTAAAGATGGTCCAGTCTTGCGGCTTGGTAATATTGAACCCGCTCTGTGTCCTGGCGCTTTGGGAATCCATTAATCCCACCTTCGTCGCCAATTTAGTGTATGTAAACCAAGACACAGGACACAGCCTCGGGCTGGGTTAACTCGGGTTTATTGCATCGTGGACAGAGGGAACATGAGGTAATGGCGGATCGATAGCTCTTTATATACAGTAGTAATACATTTGAACGTGGTGCCATAGTAGCCCATTGGCTACTGCCTGCGTGACGTCATTGCTAGTCACGCCCTTCTTGTCCAGGTGTAGGTGGTGGCGGGAAAGCTTCCCGCGCTGTTGCCTTTGATGATTCTGACCAAGAGAGCTTGGACGCTCGCTGCTGCCAGCTGGTGGTCATCAGCTCGCGTCCTCATGCAGGGTTCATATGATACAGCTGAAGGTTACATTGTTGCTATAGGCAAGGTTACATTGGTTCAGATACATTGTAATCCATGTGGAAGGTAAAACCCTTAGAACACAACAGCACCCTTAAATATTTAAGCAAGAGAAAAACATTCATGAAAGAGCGATCTTTTACTGGCAAAGATGTCAATCCTGATTTGATTGGTCCATGGTTTCATTTCATTTTCTTTTCCTGATCACTTGGTTTGGGAAAATCGTGTTGCTATTTTATTTTTTTACAGTATTCTTTGAAAATGTCTATAAAAATGGTGCAATATTGAAGTATTTGATAACTGTTTCCTTGTTCTTAGACCCACCCCTCACCCCCAGAAGAACAGAAAGGCAAGGAAAAAGACAAAGTGATAGTCATATGCCTGATACCCTTTGCCTGAAACACCTCTGAAAATGGTAACTTTATATGAGTTTCAAGGGTGCCCCCCAAAAAAAAAGAAAAGAAAAGGGGACCTTCCAACTTAGTTATTCTATGATTCTATGCCCCTCTAGTTCAGGCTGAGTTACTAAGCATCCCCTGAACAGAGTTTCTCCAGCAAATATCCTTTCAACCCAGAGTAATATCTGACATGGAATTATTATTACTGAGGTAAATGTGAAGGTCGCCCTTGCTCGAAATCCAGTCATATCCAACTCTAGGGTTCAGTGCTCATCTCTATTTATAGCCAAAGAGCCAAAGAGCCAGTGCTGTCTGAGTCTGCAGACATTTCCGTGGACATATGGTGTCATGGATATTCACAAGGGCCAAGTCCTTTTTATGAAGGGTCAGGTCATATGTCATATTACCATCACATATTTCAATGAGCAAGCTTCACACAAGCTTATGTCACCACTGACTTTAGCCAGCTACCACTTCTCTGCCTCAACACCAGAGTACACAGAATACTGTTTACCTTCCCACCCAAGTCTCGCTATTTATCTACTTGCAATTTCTCGCTTTCAAACTGCTAGGTTGGCAGAAGCTGGGACAGAGACGGGAGCTCACTTCATCATGCAGTACCTGGGAATCGAACCTCAACCTTCCAGTCAGCGAATTCAGTGTCTTGATCACTTGAGCCACCGCAGAGTTACCGAACACACCAATTAATCTTTAAAAAAATATTTTTATTAATTTTCATAAAGAAAAATAAAGGAAAAAACATAACAAAAGAACAACAATACAGAGAAAATCAAAAAACAACACATCTCATACAATACAAAGCAGAAAATACAACACAATACATAAAGAAAAAATAAAACTTCATTTCAAACTAATCTCATTTTTAACTCATTCAACTTTTGTCAAATATATACTACTTAGGTATATGTCTCATTATTATATATAACCACTTAAATTTTCACATATACATTTCAACAAATTTATAAATTTATCCCTAACGTTCTAATAATATATAAAATAAACATAAAAATTAAATAAGTCACCTGTGATATTTACAATACCCTGGAGATTGCATTTTCCCACAACTACCTCTTCATTTCCAAAACCTCGATTGAACAGGTACTGGTCCACCACTTTTTCCTTGAATCAACGTATATTCCAAAACCAAATAACCTTTTTATTGGGATGGGTGCATCACCACCACCATAAATATCCAACCCTTGTCACATGTCCTTCTCCCTCACTAGTGCCACCCAGCATTGAGTGAAGAAAGTAGCTGCTTAGTACAACCCACCATTGCTAGATGTCAGATGTGAGATATATGTTTGTCTCCTCCTTGTCTGCTTTTTGTGGGGTGAGTCTCCTGCTTCCTGCTCTATTGTGAACCTTCTTCATTTCGAGAGCTAACCAATGTTGAATGAAGAGCTCTGGGGTGCTGGTCTTTGCTGGAACACACAGAAAGAGCTGCCTCGACGATTGTGGTATTTTTGAACCAAAATCAGGTGTGCCCTGGTAACAGCACCTTTGTGCCGTCGGCTAATTTTTCTCACATGAAGTCAGGTGAAAGAAACTGCAGAATGAGCTCACCAGAAGGTGGTTTCATTTTGGCAGGTTCACGTCTGGCCTAGACATGGAAGAAGAAGATTCTTTCCCAGGATGTGTTTCATCACAGCAGGAATTCTCAACCTTTTCAAGTTGGGGGCTAGGTCACCCTCCCGCAAACAGTTGAGGGGGCCAGACTGGTTGTCTCCCTGCTGCTTATGGCTATTGTAAACATGTTTACGATGGCTGTAAATGAGTCTGATGTGAAGTCCACTACCGGTGGTGGCAGCTGCTGAAGCGAGGGCCGGGGCTGGATTTTTGTGTGTCATGGGCCACATCTGGCTCACATGCCATAGGTTGAGAACCCCTGCATTAGAGTTTAACTTAACCCTAAAAGAGGAATGTCTCATATTTGAAGTCTAGTTTTTGCTGCTACAAAATATTACGTAGAGAAACATATGGTGACATTAGAAAGTTCAAAAAGTCAATTTGTACCATCTTTCTTTCTTAGGGAAAGTGAGACAAACATGCAGCTCCCTTTCTAGATTTCTGTGTTGTCTACCCTATAATCCACCCCCCCCCCTTCCATTGCTTTAGGTATTTTATTCTTCAGAATTCCATCATTTACACCCTGAAGGTTTTCCTGGCCTGCAGCCGTCTGGCTGTTTTTGACCTAATGCTAACCATCTGTCAAAAATGGTCACTCTGAATTTGGTAGTATGAGAATCAAGCATTGACACTTCTCTTTAGGAGCACAATAGACTGTTTTTGCTTTCACACTTCTTAATAGCCTTTTTCAAAAATAGGTTTCTCTCTCACAGGATGATTCCCTCACTCCCCTCAATGGGAAGTTTTTCTATGTATGTGTGTGTGAGGACTAATGAAGATTATCTTTACTGATTAATAGGACGGCTAATTAATTACATATTAATAGGACATCTCGCCCATCATCATTCCACCTTGTATTTCCTGCTGCCCCAGAGTTATCATTTCAGCTCAGAACCTTCTCCAGACCACCTGTTGCTTGTTAAGTGGATCAAATAGATTTTCTTTTGTTAAGTGACTGTCGACTGCCATTTGTGCGAAATATGCAGCTCCGTCTTTTTTTTTTTACATTTTTTTATTAATAATCATAAAATACAAACAAACATAAACATATAAATACTTAAAACTAACAATAAAGAGGAAAAAAACACCAAGAAAAGAGAAAGGAATAACAACAATATATCAATATCTTGTTCACTCTTTCATTCTTTCAACTTTTAATCCGTGCAAAACCCTATTCTGCAGCAATTTCAATTGGCACAATATACTTAAATCTTCCAAAATTGAATCATGTCAGGGCCAGGCTTACTTCCTTCTTCACTTGTTAACGCGTGCTGTATGAAAGGTTTCCAGATTTCCCAAAATTGTATTTTGATTTTAAAACCCTGTTTTAACCGAATTTGGCTAGTTAATTTTTCATTTAGTGCCAGTTGCCAAACCTCTTTATACCACCTATTCTCATTTAGATTTTCGTTACTCTTCCATTCTTGGGCTATCAGCTGTCTAGCAACCAGCAACAATGTCAAAATTAATTCTTTATTACCCTCACTTAATCTCATTTTTCCTATTTCTCCTAATATAGCTAGTTTGGGTTCTAGAATCATTGTTATGCCAAGAATCTCGTTTATCTCCTTCTCTATCACTTTCCAAAATGTATTTGTTTTCTTACAAAACCACCACAGATGCAAATATGTCCCTTTTTGTTCATTGCATCTCCAACACAAATCAGATTTATTAATATCAATTTGCTTGAGTCTGATTGGGGTAAGGTACCACCTCCAAAGTACCTTACAAACATGCTCCTTTTCCTTGATTGACATAGTTTTTGTTATTCTGTTTCCCCACTTTTTCCTCCACTCTTCTTCTTCAATTTTAATATTTAAATCTTCCTCCCAAATTCGTTTAAGTGTATAGTGTGATCCTTCCCCTGGGATAAGCATTTGGTACAGTTTACCTACTAACCCCTGAAATCTTATCTTCCCTTTCCTTATTTCCAAGACCAATTCTTCAAAGGGCGTCTTTGCCCTAGGTACTCCTATAATCCCCCTTATCGATTTGTCCCATTTCTCCATCCCCAATTCTTGTAGCCAATTTAATTTTAATTTATTATATACCTCCTTCCTTTTCTGATATGTATTGCAATTTTTAATCCATTCTGTTATTAACAACACTTTTTCTTGCAATAGAATAGGTCTTATTTTTTGTGAGGATAATAATGGGCAACTCTGGAAATCTAAAATTTCTAAAATTGGGGAAATGTCTGGTGCCAATTTCCTCTTAACCCCTTTCCATACGTTATAAATATTCTTTATAGAAAAGCAGTTAATCTCTGTTTTATTATTTACTTGTGCAAGAAATGTTTCACCTTTTAATTTTTTAAATTCTTCTTGATCCCCTTCACCTATTACCTCATTTTGCTGAATTAATAATTTAATTAATTTCTTTATATGAAAGGCTTGAAAATACGCTTTAATGTTTGGAATGTTTAATCCTCCCTGTTTATTTTTCATGTACCATAATCCTTTACTAATTCTTGCTCTTTTATTATTATTGCAAATTCCGTTTATCAATTTTTGCCATTTATTTATTTCTGACTCTTTAATTTTAATCGGTAAATTTTCAAACAAAAAATTCAATTTGGGTATAACTTTCATTTTACAAATATTAATCCTTCCAAACCATGAAGTCTTTGCTCGTTTTATCTGTTCTAGTAATGGTTTCAATTTATTTCTTAATTTATTGAAGTTAATATTATATAGATCTTTTGGATCGTTCGTCACAAATATTCCCAAATATTTCAATTCATCTCTTATTGTAATACTAAATCTATCTCCAATTTTTTTCTTTTCCGCCTGGGTTAAATTGCATGTGATAGCCTCAGTTTTCGTCCAATTAATTTTTAATCCTGTTACTTCTTCAAAGGCTCTTAAATGTTCTTGTATTTTATTTAAATTATTTAAAGGATCTTTTACAACTAATAAAGTATCATCCGCAAATAGACTTATTTTTTTATTTTCTATTCCTACTAATTTCTCATTTTGCCTTATATCATTTGCTAGCAATTCCATTGCCAATATAAATAGACATGGGGACAGTGGACATCCTTGTCTTGTCCCCACGTTTATATCAATTTCTTTCCCCAGACAATTATTCATTTTAATTTTAGATTTGCTTTCTTTATACAATTGTCCTATCACATGATTAAATTTAGGACCGAATTGTAATTTCTCACATATTCCTTTTATTGTTTTCCATTGAATTGAATCAAATGCTTTATATATGTCTAATGCCACTATACATACTTTTTGTTTATTATTTTTTAATTTATCAATAATATTAATTAACCGATTTATTAATTTATCCATTTGTCTTCCTTTAACAAATCCTACTTGGTCTTCTCCAATATAAGTGTCTATGAATTTATTAAGCCGATTGTTAATTATTGAAGTAAAAATTTTTGCATCCTGATTTAATAATGATATTGGTCTATATGCTTCTATATTCTCTTTATCCTTTCCAGGTTTAGGAATTAGAGCCATTATCAAATTACTCCAAGACTTGGGGATCTCCCACCCTTCCAATATATAATTATATAAATTTTTTAACTTGGGAATTAATACCTCTCGGCATTCCTTATAAAATTCCGAAGGGATACCATCCTCTCCTGGCGTTTTATCCTTTTTTAAGTTGTTAATTACCTCTTCAATCTCCTTGTCTTTAATATCTTGTTCCATTATATTTACATGTTCTTCCTTTAATTGGTATGTCAAGTTTCTATCCAAATATGCTTGAAGTACATTATCATCAATTCTATGTTCTGTATATAATTTTGTATAGAATTCTTCTGCTACTGATAATTTATTTTCCAATTTATACTGCCTTATACCTTCTTTATTAATTAGAGCCTCTATGTATCCCTTACTTTTTTTTTGTCTTACTTTTTTTGCTAAATTTTTCATATCTTTATTATTGAATTCAAAATCATTTCTTTTTAAATATGCCAAATCTACCCTAACCTTTTCAACTTCTACTGCAATTGTTTCCTTTTTTAATGCCTGTAATTTATTCCAAATTGAGTTACTTCCTGTAGCTGCGTGCTTCCTTTCTAGTTCTTTTATATCTTTATCTCTTTTAATTACTTGACTTTTCATTTTTTTTTCAAATATTGCTTTCTCTTGTATATAGTCACCTCTAATAACCGCTTTCATTGCGTCCCAAAGGATATGTAATTTCACCTCACCCGTATCATTATCTTCCCAGTTCTTTATCCATTTATTTATTAATCTTTTTTTTATCTCTTCATTTTTTAATAGTTTAGTATCCATCCTCCATACCTTATTTTGATAGGTACTGCTATTCAGCCGCATCTCTATCGAAATAAATGTGTGATCTGAGATATTAAAATTGCCATAATTAAAGTTTTCTAAATTCTTAAGCATATTTTCTGACACAAAGAAATAATCCAAACGAGAATAAGATCTATGTTTTAAGGAGCAAAAGGTAAATATTTTTTTTAACCTGCCAACATTCTCATCGCATCCCGTAATCCTAATTTCCCTATCCATTTGTCAATCAATTTATCTTGAGTCTTTCTAAGATTATTTGTTGTATCTAATCCTGACCTGATTAAGTTAAAATCTCCCCCTATAATTAAATTTACTGATCTTTCTTTTTTTATAATGGGTAGAATTTTATCTAGAAAAATCCCTTGATTCTTGTTTGGTGAGTATACGTTGACAAATGTATACTCTTCCTCCTCTATTTTACCTTTTATTAGCTGAAACCTTCCCTCCTTATCTTTAATGTTCTTGCTCAATGAAAAATCTAGTTTATTCGATATTAATACAGCAACCCCTCTTGAATTACTTGAACCTAGGCTTTTCTCATATATTTCCATCCCTTTTACATAAATATTATTCTTATTTTCACTTTTCTGATGTGTCTCCTGGAGAAAAATGATATCCGCTTTTTCCCTTCTCAGAACTCCTTCCACACGTTTCCTCTTAATTTGGTTCCCTAGGCCCCTGACATTCCATGAGATAATTTTTAACTTTTTAAGTATACATATTTAGTGCTTTCTCTACTGTTACTGCAGAATTCCCCATAATATGTGAACCAATACCTCAACCCACAACAAGTTATACTCTCCCTCCTCCAGCGCATCTTAAATTAAATAATATACAATTATCTTAAGAAGAAGAAAATATACAAAAATAACAAAGCTTAAACAAACCAACAATCAAACAAATAAGAAAGAGGGAAAAACAGGGGAAAAAACTCTGCCCTCCCCACTTTCTACTAAAAGTAACCTTTGAAAACCAAAGAGGGGAGGGGGGGTTGCGGTTGGCGAGTGGACCTTAATACTTAGCATCCGTTTCTTGTTCATTGTTTATTTCTTATTACAAATGGTTATCTTAATTTGTCATAATTTATTCCATGCAGTAGATTCTCTCTTTTTATCCTTTAATGACCTAGTCTTTCCCTCCTTCTGCTCCTTCAACTTCCTCCTCTTCCCGTTCTAACATGGGCGCTACTCCCACATTTATTAAGCCATCTTTAAGTTGCTTCCATTCTGTAGACCCTTTTTCTATAATCTTAGCTTCCATCAAAATTTCTAAGACATCAGATTCTTCCCTAATCCAATAATTCTTCCCCTTCACTGTAAAAATTAATTGTTTATGTGGTCTCCATTTATATTGTATGTTTTTCTCACGCAATTTTTTTGTGATTGGCTTAATTTGTAGTCTCCAAATGCGTTCTTCTAACGAAATATCTTTATATATTTCTAGCTGTGCCCCCTCCATTTTTAAAGCATCATCCCCCGAGGAGTTAACATATTTCATTATCCTTAACTTTTGTCCTAGATTTCCAAATCTTAAAAAAACATTTCTAGGTCTTTCTTGGCTCCTTTTTTTTCCTAGTCTGTACACACTGTCTATATCCTCCAATTCCATTTCCTCCCCCATTCCCATTGCGTTAATCCATTCTACCAATCTTTGTCTCAAGTTATCCGGGTTCCGTTCTGGTATATTCCTAATAACCACGTTGCACCTTCTCTCCTGATCTTCCATTTTTTCCAGCCTTTTATCATATTTTTTCTGTTTCTCCTCTTTTAACTGTGCCTGCTCCTTGACCTCTCTTAACTCATGTTTCATTTCCCAAACTTCTTTCCCGATAGCATTCATCCCCTCCTTCAGTTCATCTATTTCTTTCAATAAATTGGTACACTCTTTCTTGGTGTTCTTAAATGCTTGTGTGATACTTTCTTTTATTTCTTTTTGAAATTTCTGATTATCTTTTGCTCGCTGATCTTCTAATGTTTGTAGTTTAGCTTGAAGTTCTTCCTCTAATTTATCAAACCTAAGCTCCAGGTCTCCTCTTAAATCATTTAAATCTGGACTTGGGCCTCTATCACCAACCTGCTCCTCTTCTACCTCTTTAACCCTCCCCTTGTCAAAACCCTTTTTTTTTTGGTAGCCATCTGTCTTCTTGACTCCTCTCCTATCAGAATCTCTTGACCCCCCACTTCTATTTGTTTTTCTTTCTCTTCCTGATCTAAGGCTTCTTGTTGTTTAATCTTTAACCTCCTTTCAGCTACTTTCTTCCTCAGCTCTTCTAGTTCTTGGATCTCGATAAGTTCTTCCTGCAACGATTTTCTTCTCCTACCCTCCTGTTCTCTTCTCTCCAATCTATCTGTTCTCACCCACTTTAAATCCTGTTCAAAATTATCAATTTTTTTGCTCATTAAACTGCTGCCTTTTAACCACAGGATCCTAAATTAACAGTTCAATAGTGCATTAATATACTTATAATATAATAAGTGTAGAAAAAAAGTAGAATATATCTGATTATATACCAATGGAGAATAATAAATTCAAAGTTTAAATGGAGAACAATCAAATACTGCTTTAAGAGAGCCGTTCAATTTCTCTTTCTTAAATCCCCTCTTTCCAAAGAAAGAAAGAAAAAACCCCAGGTGTTCCAAAACCAAGATAAGGGGAGATATGCAAATTAAATTCCCAGCTGGTGAGTCTCTGAGTCCTTGGAGCGTTGCAACCCTATGCTCCTTTTAGCAATGCTGTATCCCTCTGTAGTCCTCTATCCTTCTGCTTTCTACTTCTGCTTGCACAGTGCACAATCCTGTAACAGTCCGAATTTTAACTGGACACACAATGAAAAACCTTTTTATTAGCTAATTAGTGTCCATAAACCGCTGGGAATCCAATAGTCCGATAATCCAATATTCACTGTTTCTTTACTGCCTTCTTATAGCCACAGTCCCGTCCTTGTAATCCAGCAAAAAGAGAGTCTTTTACTGTAATATTTTAATTCTGTTGGTTCTGTTAGCCTCAGTCTCTTTTGGAGCTCCGGGATCCCTCACCTTGCTCCACTCAGTGTCTGTGCCCCGCTTTTATCTACTGTACTTTCCGTTCCTCTCAGTTTCTTATATTCCTTTCATTCCTCTTTAAACCTCTTAAACCCCAGGTTTCGCTGTATGTTTAATTGTTTATATTCCCCGAAGATAGAGGTCTTCCAGCCTTTCGGTCTCGAAGTATCTCTTAGATTGCTGGCACATTTCAACCAGCCTGATCAAACAGCCTGGGCGTGGGATTGTTTCAACATCAGTTTCTTAGTTCCGCAATTAAATAACAAAGACTGAGTGATTAGCAAGTCTTCTTAGTTCCACACTCATACCTCGCTCCCCTGCAGAGACAGCCCCGAGTTACCTCAGTCTCTCCTTGAGCATGAGAATCTGCGAAGTTGAGTGTTTGTTTAAGTCCTCTTGTTAAATCCCACTGTCCGACTTTTAATCTCCAAAGTTTCAGTATTCAATATTCCAAAACTTAAGGCTTAAAGAGAAAGTTCTTAATTCTCCTTTCTTCCTTTCTTTTTCAAATAGTTTTGTATCCCAAAACTGCAGAGACTGGTAAACTCAGTCAGTCAGTCAGTCTTTTCATTCTCGAAACCTTTCGAGCCTGAGAGGAAGCACGCCCCAAGCTCTTGCAGAGAAAGAATAACAACTTGTCCCCAGCCAAAAGATCTTTGATTTCTCGGCAACCTCTCTATATTTTACCCTCCAAATTAACCTGGCCGAAGATATTGATCTCACACTCCGTTTAATATACTTTTGAGCCCAAAACGCAACTCCAAAATACCTCCTTTCCCGCTTTTAAGCGGCTCTCCCTTCAGAACAAACGGAAAACGATACCGGTCAGTCCGCCATGATGCTCCGCAGCCCGCAGCTCCGTCTTTGACTAATTCATATTGCAATGCTTGCCACTACATATTTTTCCTTTGGACAGTCAGTCCTAGTTGCTATGGATAACAATAGCAATTACACTTATATACTGCACCACAGCGCTTGTGTACTCTTTGAGTGGTTCAAAGCTAATTAGCATTTCACACACCCCAACATGCTGAGTACTCATTTTACTGACCTTGGAAGGATGGAAGGCTGAGTCAACCTTGATCCCCATCAGGATCGAACTCACAACATCAGCAGTTTTGGCTGCAGTACAGCTGTTTAACCACTGCACCACCAGAGCTCTTCCAAAGATGTAACTGTGTTAGTCTGTGACAGCTCCATGGAACAAGTAAAGGGGAAAAGGAAAGTGGGAGTGGAAGCAAAATATTGTGCAACTATATGACTAGCAGATTTATTTCAGTGTGAGCTTTATGGATCAAAATCTACTTCCACAGATAAAGGAGTGAAAATATGTGTCCTCTGTATTTATCCCAGTTGTATTACCGGTACCATCACTTATATATGACTCTCTCCATCGTGGTACAGATATGAGATACAGTAATACCTCGGATAATGCTAGAACTTGGTTCCACAAGTCTTAACGTTATCCGATTTTTAGCGTTATCTGATGCATGCATCAGATAACGCTAAAAGCCTATGGGATGCGTACCTGTCAACCGTGACTCTGACGAATCCGGGACCTGCGTAAACTGGGTCTGCCAGGTCACGTTGTACGCATGCGCGTGGAGGGCTATGCCACTTGCGTAGCCTTCTATAGAGGCAGCGTAGCCTTCTACGGAGGCAGCGTAGCCTTCTGCACATGCGTGGAAGGGAGCTACGGAAGTGTAGAGCCCTTCCACACATGCGTGCAATGCGACCTGCACAGATGGGCTGTGCAGTGCCTCCTTTCCCCCACTGCCAAATTATAGGGTTTTGGCAGCGCGGGTCGGGAAATGGTGCAAATCGGCACCGAATTACGGGATAATCCCGGCCAAATCGAGATGGTTGACAGGTATGATGGGATGCATTGGATAACGTCAAAACTCCATAGAGATGCATTGTAACCGGTACAGGCTTTAGCAAATGTTATCCAATGCATCCCATAGGATTTTAATGTTATGTGATGCAATCCCCCCCCCCCCCCCCAATATATATCAGGTCATTATCCGATTTTAGTGTTATGCAATGTGGTTGTTATCTGAGGTTTTACTGTACTGTATATTGTATTTGAAGAAAAAGGTTTTGATCCATGAAAAATCACACTGAAACAATTCTCTTAGGATTTAAAATACTATAATATTTTGCTTTTTCTTTCTTCCCTTTTTCCTTTTGCCAGAAGATTGATTGACAAATCCTCTAAGACTCATCATTCACAGTTTTTCGGGCTCCATAGTCTTCACATTTTTCCCCAGGAAAAATGATTTCCCAAAACATGGAGATCACCAGTTAGAACATTGTTGGAGAAAATGCAGCCCACCATGTTCTGTTTGTCTCCCTTCATTTCTCAGTATAGTTCTGTTCCTGCTTGATCTCTTCTGAGTCCAACTCTTTCCTTTTGTTTTTTTACACAACTTGTGAATTGTGTCCAAATAACATGAGACACGATCTGACATTTGAATGTAGTTTCTTCCTGTCCTAGGCTATAAGAAGTTATTTTTTAGAAACTGAAGGAAGCAAGAATTGTTGGACTATAACATTTGGAGAGCTTAGAAGTAAAGGGAACCAGAAGGTTCCCCATTCCAAGATCAGAGGGCGAGTAAAAAACATCCTTCATTCCACAAAGTTGCCCTCAATTATACCATTGAATGATGAAGAATCTAACACAAACAAGGGATAATTTGTGTCCAATCAATTAAGAAAGAAGCAAAATGAGAAGTACTCAAAGTTAGTTACTGCTAATGGTCAAAATCTGAGCATTGGTAAGATCATGTGGTGTCAGCATGACAACCTGGGGATACTAATAAAAAAGGAGGATACTAATAAAAAAGGAGGAACTAGGTGGGAAGTTTCTCTGGAGAATTTTTTTAAAATCAAAAACATTAAATTATACTTAATGAGTGACTTGTTGCAAACAAATATGTCCTCATTAGGTTTAATTTCTTGTTTGTGCTTTTTGCAAGTCCAGCTTCAATTGTATGAACCTGTCTTAATCATTTATCACTAATATGTGGAAAACCGATATCATGTAAATATGTCTAGTACTGCACTATGGTGCTAGTTATGACATCTAGCATAGGATTTGGGTGCTGATTTGTTCAAATGTAGGTGGAAAATCTGTATCCTAGCCATCGTAGGGAACTTTGTTATCCCAACAAACAAACAATTGCAGGCGCACCCCCCAATAAAGGACTCAGACACTGATGAAAGTGGATAACGGCATTGGGCCACATTTATTGATTCATGCCCTAGTCCGAATTATAAATTTCTATTGGTAATTGACCAATCATAATTCTTAAGGCAAGCAGGCCGAAGTAACACTGGTAAGGTACCACCCAAAATTGCCAACGGCAATTGTTACAATGTATCTATTTGTATCAATTTGTTTGTTGACAACAAACAAATTGTTGACCGTAGTCAATATCTAACTAATGACCCCACCCTCTGACGCGTATCCGTAAAATCACGGGGTGATGCATGCTGTCTAGCTGTAGCCATCACCCCATCGCCTAGTTCGTCGTTGACCGGACAACGTTTAACCAACTTATGCCTGTCTAGTGTTGTCCAGTCAATTGCGAACCTGCCGGATACCTGTGGGTCATAAATGTTTACCTTACCAGTGCTACCCGCCCATGTGACCAAAGTCAACAGCAGCAACAGAAACCTCTATATCAAACCATAGCAACAGTGTGGGATGGGCAAAAATGCCAGGACCCGGGAGCCAATTGTGGGTCCCAGCCAAAAATTCCCACCCGGCCCCGAAGCGACCAAAATATCACACTGTTAACTAGGGAGGGGGTGGAGGGGAAAAACTTCTCCGCTCCGTCGCATCGCAAAATGGCAGCTCGGCTGCCTCATGGCCACCCCTTATATAAGGGTGCTGGCCACGCCCCTTAACTACCCAGATGCCTTCGTCCGATGGGGGGCCCCCCGCAAAGGGCGCGGCGGCCATTTTGGCGCCGCACTCGCATTGCAGGCGCACCCCCCAAAAAAGGACTCAGACACTGATGAAAGTGGATAACGGCATTGGGCCACATTTATTGATTCATGCCCTAGTCCGAATTATAAATTTCTATTGGTAATTGACCAATCATAATTCTTAAGGCAAGCAGGCCGAAGTAACACTGGTAAGGTACCACCCAAAATTGCCAACGGCAATTGTTACAATGTATCTATTTGTATCAATTTGTTTGTTGACAACAAACAAATTGTTGACCGTAGTCAATATCTAACTAATGACCCCACCCTCTGACGCGTATCCGTAAAATCACGGGGTGATGCATGCTGTCTAGCTGTAGCCATCACCCCATCGCCTAGTTCGTCGTTGACCGGACAACGTTTAACCAACTTATGCCTGTCTAGTGTTGTCCAGTCAATTGCGAACCTGCCGGATACCTGTGGGTCATAAATGTTTACCTTACCAGTGCTACTCGCCACACGGAGGGGCTTCAAAGAAGGCTCGACGCCCCCCCCCAGACCGTCAGCTCGGTCAACCAGGCCTGCTCGCCAGTCCACTAACCAGAGGTCCATACCTCCCTGCGACAGATGGGCCCCATCCCCTGAGTAAAGCTCGTAATTTTGCAGACTGATGGCGGGGAGGCTAATGACGCGTCCCCCACCCTTGTCGAAAAGGAACCGGGCAATAGCCCCGTTCACGGAGCATCGGCTCAGTCAAGAGCCCCGAGGCCGAACGCTCCACTGTAAGCGTACCGCGGTATCGTGTCCGACCAATTGAGGGTTGTCGCAGGCCACACATAATGTGAGTAGGGCAGGTCACTGCGAATCGCAAGGTTCCGCGATAGGCCAGTGACATGTCCCAAGCCATCGCCCCCAAGGTACATAACCAGGACATAGGCCAGTCAGCATCCCTGATGTAGAAAAGGATGGCAACAGTTCCCGCCATAACATGCCACGCTTACCATGCCACCTGAGACGTGCGGATGCACCCAGTCCCAGTCGGGGTCCCCACTCTGTCGCCGCAGCGTAACGCGCTGCCCTGTGCAGCGTAACGCGCTGCCCTGTGCAGCGTAACGCGCTGCCCTGTGCAGCGTAACGCGCTGCCCCATGCAGCGTAACGCGCTGCCCTGTGCACGTGGCCATGGCCCACCAGCCATACTGTCACCGGTGTAATACGACACCCAGGTTCTGTCAAGGAAAAAAAAAGGGGGGGGGGAGAAACAGTGCAGTGACTAAACTGGTACTCACGGTTGAAGAGGGCAAACACAAAACTGAAAACATTGTGATCCCCACCCTCCCATGAGGCGTTTGTCAGCCCCAGAGTACCCAAAAACAGCTGCAGTAGAAGCCACCCCTATCCTGAATGAATGGGTGCCGCAACGAGCCCCAGAGAGGCCAACACTGTCTAGTGCCTTCCCGGCACCCTTCAAAATTGAAATTTAGTAAGGGGAGACCCATCTTGGTGACAGAAAAACGGGCCATGGTGGATGCCACGCAGTGCAAGAAACTCCTGTAGGGCACCAACCGGACAGATGTCTGCCAAAGAACACCGTAGCAGTCTTACACCACTGCTTACGCCATGCTGATCTGCCTTACAGGAGCGTATCCTCAACTGAGCCCAGTCTTTGGCAACATAGACATCCTCGAGTTCCAGTGCCCTACGACTTGCTTCCGCCTTAGACAGCATCACAAGCTCGCTGATGCGGAGCGCTCCAAAAAGGCCACCGTCATAGCCGCATGAATTGGGCTGCCTCGTACTTATCAAAAACAGAGGCCATGCCAGCCCCGGGCCAGTTGGGTAAGAACCCCTGGGGAAATCGGGTGGCGGTCGTCCGGGCAACGCCCACGCTCCCGCACCCACCCCTCCAAAACATGTCTCACACGGAAGTCAGCGGTACTATCCACATGACCGCCCACCTTGGCCATAAAAGCCAACACTGACAGCCTAGATGCTATGGTGCGAGGTGCAAGGCCCTGGGCAAGCAGGTAAACCATGAACCGAAGTACATGGGTCACTGGGATCGGCCAGGTCCCTGGCAGCCAGAATTGGGTACAGAAATCTCCGAAAGAATTGAATGCGTGGTGATACATCTTACGCGTGCGTGGCGCTAGTGACAAGCCAATCGCCCGGTTCACCTCTCCTTGCCAATGGTCCATATCTCGTCCGGGAGTGGCGAGGGAAATTCCTCTGCATCCGGGGCCAAGGCACGGAACCGGGAGATCTGCAGGCGGGACAAAGCGTCAGCGATATCATTATTGACCCCCGGGACATGCCTGGCCCTGAAGAGGACATTGAGGCGCAGGCTGCGCAACACAAACTGGCGCACTAGGGCCATGACCCTGGGCGATTTGGAAGTCTGTGAGTTGACAATGTGTACAACGGCCGCATTGTAACACCAGAAATGGACAACCGAGTTGGCCCACTCCTCGCCCCATAGCATCAAAGCCCCCAGGATAGGGAAAAATTCCAGGTACGTGAGATCACGCAGGCGACCCGTGCCTGCCCAGGCTGGTGGCCACCCACCATAGGCCCACTTCCATTGAAGTACATCCCATAACCCAGGGATCCCGAAGCATCGGACTGTATCTGAAAGCGAGGGGAAGCCAGGAGTTCAGACCTCCAAAATGATACTCCATTGCACTCCCTCAGGAACTGGAGCCAGATAAGCACATCTGCCCTGATACCCCAGGTGAGTCTAACCCTATGGTGGGGCCTAAATAAGCCTGTCACGGCGTCGCACAAGCGCCGAGCAGACGCCCTGCCCGGTGCGACGACCCTGCAAGCGAAATTGAGGTGACCATGTAGCACCTGCAGTCCCCTCAGTGATGCCTTGCGTTTAGCAAGCAAGTCCGAGATAAGGGCCACTATCCTCGACACCTTATCCCCCAGTAACCTAGAAGCCTGTGCTACCGTGGCAATCTCCACCCCCAGGAATACTAGCTTAGTAGATGGGCCCTCGGTCTTTTCGGGCGCTAAAGGGACACCGAGTTCCTCCATTAGCGTCTGAAATGTGTTGAGGAGACGTGTGCACGTGTCCCAGCCCCATTCACCCCCGAATAAAATTCATCCAGGTAATGGGCTACAGACCGGGACCCTGACCAGCGGACGAAAGCCCACTGTAGGAATGTACTGAAAAGCTCGAAGGCCGAGCGTGATATGGAACAGCCAAAAGGCATGGCCTTATCAAAGTAATATTCACCCCGGAACTTAAAAACCCAGCAACTCAAAGTCGCCCGGGTGCACCGGCAGGAGGCGAAACGCCGACTTGATGTCGCACTTAGCTAACAGCGCCCCCGGGCCACATGAACGCACCATGCGCAGCACTCGGTCAAAAGATGCATACCCGACTGAGAAAAGGTCATCAGGGATAGCATCACCGACCGATCGGCCGGCTGGGTGGGACACGTGATGAATCAGGCGAAACCCGCCCAGTGACTTTTTGGGCACTAAGCCCAAGGGTAATACCTTAAGATTAGGGAACAGGGGTGTCGGGAAAGGGCCAGAGACCCTGCCCGCATCGACCTCCTTAGTAATGCTGGCAGCAGCTACCTCCTCCCTCCCCCTAAGGGACAAAAGGTTGAGGGCATCCTGGGGGGACCTATCACCCACGAAAGGAATACTGAACCCCCATCTAAAACCCCGAAGGAGGTAAACCGCATCCTCCTCCCTCGGGTACAATGCGAGCCAACGCTCCAACATGTCCACATTAATTGGGGAGGGGGCCTTTCAGTGAACCAGCTCCCTCTGTGGCAGTTTTGCCAGTCCCGTGTCCACCCCTTCCTCTGCCCCGCATCCCTCCAGGCCTGGGACAGGCGGAGGCCACATGGGGGCCAGCACAGGAGGGACACTCATGCCTGTACTTGCAATTCTTCCTGTTGCAGGAACCATTGGACGAGAAAGTCCAGCACAGCAGGCGGGCTGGAACCCCCTGCCCCGCCACCTGGTGGGGTGCCTGTGCTGGGGCCGCTCGCTGGACCGCACATCCACAATGGTATCATTCCCCGGGTGCAGGGCGCGTGGGAGTCATGTACAGAAGCCACAGCCTCTGGCAGGGCTCATCCCACCTCATCTCGGGGTGCAGGGGAATCCGCATACGGAATTCCTCGTCATTAGCCAACCACGACGGGCACGGGAAGTCAACCATCGCCCGGTAATGTTGTCCAAACACTGGACCATCGGAATCGCCAAATCCGGCCGAGCCCTGAGGCAGACCGCCATGTATACGAGGTAGGCCGGCAACCAGTTGGCCCACGTACGTGGTGGCATGCGACGATGCGCCTGCTCCTTATCCTTCTCATCTTGCCCCTCCCTCTCCTCCTTGGTGGGCTCTCTGTTAAGGAGGGAGAAGATGTCCACATACTCCCCCCGCCAGATCTTCTCTTTGGGGGTCTGGGCCAAATGGTCCCCCAGTGGCAAGGAATACCCTGCTGTCGGCAAAGCCGACACAGGTACGGTGGAAACTGCGAGCATCTGTAAATGAGCCTGGACTAACCCGGTCACCCCTAGAAGATTCCCGACTGGGTAAGAAGCACCCCCCCACCATGGGGCCCTGGGTGATAGTTGAAGTCACCAAGTGGAGCATCGGCGACTGAACCGCCGCACCACCCGTGCGAGGCCAAGGCCATTGAAAAGCCCCCCCAAATGTGGCCATGTGTGTAGGTGCACTAGTTTGGACCACATACTCACATGCTGCACCCCCATGGGCCGCCCCCACCGGGGGTTCCGACCCACTGGGGGCGTCGGAGCTCACGACCGCCATAGAGCTTGTCGATGGGGCTTGATCAGCACCGGCCTGTGGCTTGGGGAGCTGCAAGGCAGTGGCCGAAGCCGGGCCACGCGCCTCAGGCAGCTCGACCCGTCCCGTCGCCTGCCGCAGCCCAGCAGACGATGCATCGACCTGCACCCCAAAAGGAGCCCCAGGGTGACTAACCCTGGCCAGGGATGCCCCAAGGGCCACAACGCGGGCCAGAGGGCCTCCACACTGACATAGCCACCTAAACCAAGGGGGGGCAAAGGGGAGCGGTGGCCACCGCTTGCGGGCCGAGGGCCACGGCCCCTACTGGGCCCGTACGCGGACCCCCAGCCTCCGGCCAAGGGGGAATTAACCCCATCCCACCGGTCCCGGTGGGCATAGGAGGCTGCTGGGGAGGCGCAGCCGCGGTCCTCCGACTCGGAGTGCGCCTCCGCGCAGAACGAGCCGCGTTCGGAGTCGCCTTCTTCTTTGAGGGCATTGCAGCTAGCCGATGGGAAGCCGAAAAGGGAGAAAATCAGCAGCCAAGAGGCTCCCCGGTGAGGGTAAAAGCGGCGGAGGTAAGAGGGGAAAACTTCTCTGCTCCGTCGCTTCGCAAAATGGCAGCTCGGCTGCCTCATGGCCGCCCCTTATATAAGGGTGCTGGCCACGCCCCTAAACTACCAGGATGCCTTCGTCCGATGGGGGGGCCCGCAAAGGGCACGGCGGCCATTTTGGCACCGCGCTCGCATTATGACTTCATGCTGACTGCAAATTCACCATTATCTGAAAACAGAAAGTGGCCCAAATCTTTCAGTCTTACCTCCGATGCCACCCAAGGTGCATCAAGAGTTAGGTTGGGTGTTCTTATATGGGAAATTCTGTGAGATGTGAAAAACCAGCAATTTAAAACTTGAAACTGAACTTCTGGGAACTATTTTCAAGAAACCACAACATATACAGTTTGTTATAATTGTGATCATCATGGCGTACAGCGAACATGAGATTATGTGATGTTTATGGGGTACATGACATTGGGGGGTTGGGTTTTCATAAGCTGTAAGCCATAAGCATCAATATTTTAACAAAGTAAGGCTTAAACTATCTTGCTTTGCATGTAATGAGTCTATCTCATATATTTACTTCACCTTTTAAGTTGCATTACTCAACCAAATGAAAATTTGCACAATATTCTAATTTTCCGAGTTTCACCTGTACTTAATCATATTACAAAAAATTCAAGGGACTGTGGTGGCACAGTGGTTAAGAAGCTCGCCTTGTTAGCTGGAAGGTCAGCAAGTCAGCAGTTTGATACCCGAGTACTGCACAACAGAATGAGCAGCCGTCTCCATTCCAGCTCCTGCCAACCTAGCAGTTCAAAAGCAAGAAATTGCAAGTACTGCAGATAAACAGGGACCACTTCAGTGGGGAAAGATCTTGGAGACATGAAAGGAGCCTCATTCAAGTGTCCCCTGAGCGGAGGTTCCTCCAGCAAAAATCCTTTCAACCCAGAAAGCACCTTTGTGTGCTTCTGACATGATAAAAAACTCATATTACAGTCCTTGATAAACCCTCTTGTCTTAAAAAATGGTAGAATATAAAACATGGGGACGTTTTGATTTGGGTATTGTAGTGACAGCTTCCATGGAGTGATACAGAAGGACAATGTCACAGGTTTATGTTCAGATTCATGAAGACTGGATTTTTAAGAGTATGAGAAAAGATAAATAATTCACAGGTGCCAACTCATGAAAGAAATATGCTGGTCTTCCCCATGAAGGAATAAAACATCCCCCCCCCTTTGCCATTTCAAGAATCCTTTTTAAAAGATCGACACGTTGAACTCCACAGTAGCAGCAACAACAAAAACAATACATCTCTTCCAGTTATCAAACATGACCCACCCTCCCTTATTTTTAAATATTTTGTCTTAACTTCTTGATGGTGCTTTTTAGTATCATTTTACATAATTTAATACAATTTGTTCCATCCATTGGTTTTCATGGAGATACAAGCTGTTCGCTTGCGGAAAAGCTGGCAGAGGGGCAGAGGCTGGCAAAGACTCATCTTCCAGGAGTTTGTTCAGATTTCAAAGTTCTGCAGCGGCATCCGCTCTTTTGAAACACGTTCATATCAGAATTGAATCAAGCTGTATCTTCTTCCTAAAAAAGCTGTTCACTATTTCATCTTCTTTTATGGATCCTTAAAAAACAAATTTTGGGGTATGCTTACAATTACTCTTAGAGGTCTGGCTTTTAATGACAGATTTCTTTAAACTGTGCCTTGGCTAATGTTTGAAAGAGAACACAGGTGTTTCTTAATTATTTGTGCAGAAAGAAAAATTAATATCAAGTGGCTGTAATGATTAGAATGAGAGAATGTTTTTCTCTCTGTGTTTACTGATTCCTCAGAATGAACGGGTTTGCCCATTTTTGTTCATTTATTGGTTCTCTTTTTTTACTTGTGTCTTGCCTTTCCTGCTGTTTAACTGAAATTAATCCTAAAATTAATACCAGAATTAGACCATCTGGATTCTGCTATAGCTTTGTGTTGATTTGCTTTATTTATAGTTTATTCATATCACTGCATATTTTCCCATTTCTGAATTAACATTTCATCTGCACTTTGATAAAACACCACAGAAAGCAGCACTGATTTAGTTGAGAGTAGAATATGTGAGATATTAGGCAAACGTCTCCCTGGCTCGAAAGCCAGTTGTGTCCAACTCTAGGGACACAGCCAAAGTTTACAGCCAAGAGCCAGTGCTTTCTAGATATGCAAACATTTCCGTAGTCATGTGGCAGGAGTGCATGGAACACTGATACCTTGACCACTGAAGCGGTACCTGTTTATCTACTTGCAACTTCATGCTTTTGAACTGCTAGGTTGGCAGTAGCTGAGACAAACAATAGATGCTCACTCTGTCACACAGCACTCAGGTCTCGAACTGCTGATCTGCCAACCCTCTGGTTGTCAAGCTCAGCATCTTAACCACTAAACCACCATAGCCTCTTCATGCAATACATTATCGTGTCTCAAATAATTACTGTGTCACCACATGGAAGCCCAACACTGTTGCTTCTTGGGGACTTCCTACAGTCTTCCCTTATTTATGCTCCATAGTCCTACCCTAGTGGGACTATGTCTTAGTGTCAGCACTGCATTCAGAATTCTTTTTATGCAGTGTTTTACTGCTACTGAAATTAGTGAAAAACAAAGGCAAAATAAAAGTACCAGTACACAGACTTCTATCCAGTCAGTTCAAGTTCATTTTGTGAAATGGTGGGTGGGAAGGGAAGGGAAGGGAAGGGAAGGGAAGAGAGCCTTCCTTCACTCTACTACAGGACTGAAAAAATTGTAGCAGCTGATTGACTCTCTCTCTCTCACGTACTTTTTTATTTACAGCAAAACAATTTCCCAGTATTTGTTCTATACTGTCAGAGAAGAATGATAGGAAAATGTATCTGGCCTCATATCCAATAAAAAACGTGTTGAAACATAATTGTTCCACATTATCTTCTAACTTCACAGGATGCCATTGTTGAACCATTATTTCTTACCACATCACATAGTCAAAAATTGCCTTAAATTCTCCAAATAGTACCCCGAGTTCCAGATAATCCTGTTCTCTGGGGAGACAGTTTAGGAATACAACTCCTACCTTAGGAGAATGTATGAGCCACCATTATTTGATGAAAGGACCAAATGAACTGTGTAGCCATATTGCCTTTCTAGTTTTGTCCAAATACTGTAACCACTTTCTGGCCAATATGAGGCATTGGTCTGTGTGTTTTTCTCTTTCTCTTATTTTGATCAGAAGATGCCAAGTGTGATCAGCAGGTTGTATGTAAGTTATCTGTACAGTAAGTCTGCCTTGGTATATTCACAGCCAGCGATGGATTATTGCTGTTCTCGGAAGAGTTGAGGCTTTCTGTAACCCTATCGAAGCTACCAGGAGCCCTGTTCTCTTTTCTCCCTGGCCATCTGCTTGAAGCATCTGGTAATCAGGTGCAAGCCCCCACATCCAGAGCATTCATGCTTAAATTTGCAGCTACCTTGCCACCCACATTGGCTTTTGTTACGCTGCCAGAGCCTACCTCTTTGTGTATTGGATAGCAGACTGGGACTGAGCATTCCACCACCGGTGCACTGAAGCTGTGATGGCTGGTCTGACATTATCACCTTCTGGCATAGATCTGAACCATCCATGTACTGTTTGCGCACTCCCTCTGCCATAGTCTCTCTACCAAATTCCCCTCCATCGTTCCCATTTTGTATGTGTCTCATAAGCATTTGAGAAAAGAATGTGATGAAATGATTATATATAGCCACTTGTCATTTGTAATATTTTTTCATTAGTTCCATTAATTTAAATCAATCAGGAAGCCATTTTGTGTACATGTTACAGAAGGATTTCTTCCATTCACCTTTTTATAGGAACTTGTGCAGATTGCTCTCCTCCCAACTACTAATCAAGACAAATTAATATATGAAGTGTAATTCAGTGATTTCTTTGATATTTTCTGTCCTTACAGGTGTTTTTTTTTTCAAATACAGTTCTCAGAGTGCAAACATGCGTATATTAAGAGGCATCAGCCTAGTGTCAGTGCTAGTGGGGAATATGAATGAAACAGCATCAGATGAAGAAAGTTGCAGGCAAAATGCATATGTTTGGAAAATGTACACAAAGATACATTTTCTGTTGTCGTTTTTTTAAAAGCTCCAAACTAGGAGGAAAAAAGATGAAATACAGTTAAATGGCAAACTGAGAAAAATATTTGTATGTCTCAAGTGTTTGCATGTGTGTGTGTGTGTGTGTGTGTGTGTGTGTGTGTGTGTGTGTGTGTGTGTGTGTGTGTGTGTAAGACATGCTCTTGAGCTTTATTTCACTTATCTGGTACAATACAAAATTCCAAACAATTGCCATATATGAGTGTGCAATAATAACAATGGGACTGCGGTGGCTCAAGTGGTTAAGATGCTGAACTTGCTGACTGAAAGGTCAGAGTTCAATTCCCGGGTACTGCATGATGGAGTGAGCTCCCCTCTCTGTCCCAGTTCCTGCCAACCTATCAGTTTGAAAGCAAGAAATTGCAAGTAGATAAATTGGGACCACTTCGGTGGGAAGATAAATAGCGTTTCGTGCACATGTTGAGGCATGCCTGTCGCATGTACACGGTAATATCTGCAGACGCAGACAGCACTGGCTCTTTGGCTCTAAACAGAGATGAGCATTGAACCATAGAGTCAGATACAACTGGCTTTCGAGCAAGGGTGACTTTTACTAATAATAACAACAAGAACAACAACTCTAATATGTCTACTACTAATGGCTCTTGTGAAGCAGGGCAGAGGATCATTGTTAGTGCTGTTGTTATTTTTTCCTAACATGTTTTACTGTAATAATTAAGCAACATATTTAAGACCTATTCTAAGTCACATGATCCATCTGTTCTGAGTGTTAAGAACCCTGCACAAATTATCTCTTTTAAAAAGGCTGAGTGGGTAGTTTGGTAATGGTTCAATTAAGACAACTGGATATGTCCTCCAACTGCTGCACCTACACAGCACATTAAAGAGTTATGAAGACAAGGAGCGTTTCTGTCACTTTCTAATCTGAGGTTATAGTCTTTCCCCCTCTTTCTGTGGGGAGAGCTTTTGTGAAATGGCTAATGGTAAAGCCAAGGATGGTGCAGAGTTCCCAAATCTGTCTTGTGTGCACAGAAGCAATTTGATGGAAGAGACTGAACTTGAAGAGGAAAATCCACAAGATTTCCATAAGCTCTGAGGGATCTTCCATCATTTGGAAGGAGACGAGGGTCTCAGATGGCAGCAAGTGGTGTTAATAAAACAATAACTTTCATGTCAGAAATTACTCTGGGTTAAAATGACTTTTACTGGAGAAACTCTGTGCAGGGGATGCCCAAATATGGCTCCTTTCATGTCCCTAAGATCCATTGTGCAACACTCGGGTATCAAACCCCGATCTTCCAGTCTCCAAGCTCAGCGTCTTACCACTAAGCCACCACAGTGCTGCTAGCAAGTGGTATTGAAAAACAAGCATTTTCTTTATATCTTCAGATAGAGTCCTGCTACATACATAAAAAAGGACCGTTTTTTAGGAAAAGTGTTTACCTTGAAAGAGATTTTCAAGGGATTAATTCTGTCAGGGCAGGGAGAGGGGCTTTCTGGTGCTGTTGGAGGCACAGAGGTGGTAGAAATGATACAAAATATGAGCTCTAGCTTTGTGTAACTGCTGTTTCTCTAGCCCCAATAGGACTTCTCTCTCTAAAAGAGGAGGAGATAACAAAGATTAAAATCTGCGGAAAGAAACCTGTCACAGAACTCCTGTGATGCAGTAATATTACACCTGGTCTGTGCATTGAATGTTCCAGGATTAGTCTCTGGCTTCTCCAGTTAAAAGTAGTGGAGGTTAGGTAGTGAGAAAAGTTTCTGACTGTGATTCTGTAATTATGTAGCCATAGCCAGGAATTGAGGACAAATTTGGGTTAGATGGATCAATTAAATAAGGCAGACACCAGTGTTAGAAATGGAATATGACAATGTACCTGTTCTCCATTTTCAATTTAAATATCTGTTCTCTCTTGATCAGGGGTCAGCAGACTTGGCTCTCCAGATGTTCTTGGACTTCAATTCCAAGGAGCCCTGATCAGCGGGAGTGCTGACTTGGGTTTCTGGTAATTGAAGTCCAAGAACATCTGGAGAGCCAAGTTTTTTGGCCCCTGCTCTTGATTAACAGTAGCTAAATGAGGCTAACGTCCCACTGTGCAAATTCACAACTGGAGAAGATTTTAGGAATTTTGCGTTGTTTTCAGCACTTATTAAGATTTTTTAAGTCAATAAATATTCGTTCATGTCTCTAGTATTAATACTGAGTTTGACGAACTTTGATCTTTGGGAACTAAAGAATTTATTTCAAATAAAATGCTTGCATGATTTCAGATATTATTTTCAGATTTACAAACCTTCAGTAGTAATTATAAACACACTCCCACTAAAGTAGGTTATTTCTGAGTAGGTTTATTTGATACTAGCAGAGGTTGCCCAGCATTGCTGGGCTATTTTAAATGGTGTTGGAAGGTTTTTTGTTTTTGTTTACTTTGTATGGTTTTTTGGTGTTATTTTTGGTTGTTTTGTGTATTTTTGGATGTTTTTGATTTTTTTTGTGTTTTTTGGTTTTAAGGATTTTTTATTTATTTTTTTATTTAATTTTAAAAGTTTTGTTTGTTGTTGTGACTTGGGGGGGGGGGTTTCCTTTCCGTGGGCCGGCCTTGCTGGCCAGACCACAGGAATCCCTATGCCGCTTCAGGCAGTGTTGGGGGGGGGGTTCCTTTTTATGGGCCGGCCTTGGAGAGCATCAGAGAGGGGTTTCCCCCCAAAAACACTCCGTTTTTAAGGAGAAGTAACCATTTGGTTTCTTCTCTTTAATAATGGGGTGTCCTATGGGGGGATCCCCTCTCTGCCATGTCCACTGTCTCCCCAAACCTTCCGGACCCAGGAGAGCCATCGGAGAGGGGGATTCCCCCCAAAAAACCTCCATTTTTAAAGAGAAGTAACCACTTGGTTTCTTCTCTTTAATATGGTGTGTGTGTGTGTGTGTGTGTGTGTGTGTGTGTGTGTGTGTGTGTGTAGGGGGAATCCCCTCTCTACCGGGGCCCCTGGGGTCAGGAGGGTTGGGGAGACAGACCCCTTTTGTCCCCCAACACTCCCAACCCCAGGGGAGCCAGTAGAGAGGGAGAGCGCAACCCCCCCCCCCGTGATATTAAAGGGGAAACTCTGATCGGGAGCTTCAGGCGCCGTTGGGGAGAGGGGCTTTGATTCCCATGGCTTGGCCTTGCTGAAAGCGAAACTCTTTTGTGGTAAGTAAAGTCAGTGGATGGAGCGCCATCCAATGGCTTTAGTTACCTTGGAATGGGTTCACTTTCAAGGGGGGGGGAGTGCCTTTCCCCCCCTTGACCCCCCCAGTTGTTTTTTTTTCTGTGAGGCGCTGTGTCCAGCTGTGGTGGACTTGCGCTCCCGGTGTGTTTTATATTTTTATTTTTGCTCGCTAGCTTCCTCAATGTTCTGTGCAATCATGGCGCGCAGGTAGCTGGGGCTTGTAGTTTGGCATTTGCGTTTTCGGCTGTGCATCGTTTTTTCCTGCGGTTTCCTTTTGATTGGCTGTGGTGCATTTCTGAACATTCTTTTTGCTCGCATCTCTCAACCAGATTGGCTCCGGCGCGGCGCAAGGAACATTGGGAAATGAATTTGTTTCCCTTTTTCGCATTTGTGGGGCTCTTGCCCCACTGGCGCATTTCTCAATCCTTTGTTGACCTGCGGACCCAGTTTGGGCATGTGCACGAATGGTCGGTTCGGGCTAGTAGGGCCTGGCATAGGATCCTATGTGAAGTTCCAATGGTTAACGCTTGATTTTATAGGTATAGATTAAAGATGTAATCCAGTAATTTCAGCATACACCCTGCGAACAGAAAAATGTATCCAATTTTACTCCCTATTACTGGAAACCCTCTGAAATCCATGGAAGTTACATTTGTGCCAACTGATCAGTTCCATTCATTTTAGTGAAGCAAAGCTGGTTGTGAATAAAATTGGATTTGGCCGAGAATGTCATGCCACCAGAAACTACAGGGTTTTTTTAACGTTAAACTGGGGATATATCAAATAAACAGTAGGATTTCCTTTTGTAAGCTTCACGAGTAAGAACTCACCACACCTTGTGTGTTTAATATGCATGTGTGTAAATAAACCAGAGACTGGAAAAGTTTTTTTAAAAAAAATCATTGGCCAATCTGGCTAGGGGACTTTAGGAATTGTGTTATTTAAAAGTACCTTTTTCTAAAGTCTATATAGATGGATGAATGCACATAGAAAAACAAAATTATTTTACTTCTACATGTTTACACAAAGGATCATAGAAGATGTATCAGAGCATCTGTGTTGATATGTATGTTGTTCCCTGACTTTTGATAACCTTAGTAGGACTTCTGAGGAGTGTGAGACATTCAAGGAGTGATTTCCTGTTGTCATCCCCAGAAGGTGTCCAAGGCAGAGTGAGGATTTGCACCCACAGCTCCGAATTCCTAGTGTGATACTTTATCCACTACATGAGACAGGTAGTCATACCCAGTAATCAAGGGAGCAAGAGGGAGATGGCATGACCAAAAAGGAGCCATATGCAATTGGCTTTGAGTATATACACTATATGTCTGATGGGTAAAGAAACCCCCCCGCCAAAAAAACAACAACCAAAAAAACCCCCACACCTCATATTGCTAATTGCTGAAATTTCACGTGCACACACCACTCTGTAAGGAACTCTTCACAAACAAGTAAACATTAATGGGTGTTCTGAGGAGGAGAGGGGGGAAATGATTGTACTGGCTCGTGTCATTGAGCTGGCTTCCTCTGACTGTTATGCTCTAAGTTAGGCGGATAAGTTTGACAGCAATTTAAGTCCCCTTGACAATTGCTGTCATAATATTGGGAGAAGATTGTATCAACAGTGGTGGTCGGCATTCTACCAGTCATATGGACTGGACGAGTTTGCCATATGCTTAACCAGAAACTTTCCTTGGAACATTCCTTTCAAGCGCTTGACAAGCTTATGATACCAATCAATAGCGAGCTCCAAGTCTAACATGTGAAATGTTGCAATTTTGTGTGGAGGATAGATTATGGTGTACAGGATTTATTTTTAATCTCATTAGAATTGAGTCATTGGTTTATTTTATTTTTAATCCAGATTTTCTGTTTATTGATACATCTCTGGCAAGAGTATTCACAATGTGAAAAAGCGATTTTGTTGCAGTAGAACTGCCTAAAGATGTGATAGTATTTCAGTTTTGATTTGGTTGTATTTCACTAAGTCCACTTACATTTTATTCCAATCATTGTATAAGGTTGTACAATTTTTGCCTTTTGTTTCAATTTTGGAATTTATATACATTTTTGTCTATTTTCCTAAGGTACACATTGATTTCTATTTTTACACCATGTGCGTATTTAGGTATGTGCTCTATCCTAATGTATTCACTTTCCCCTTTGCTTAAATTGTGCATATTTTGTATTGTACCTAAAAATGGCATGTTAGTTGAAGCCAACAAAATAATTATCTGCCCCTAAGAATTGATCAACAACAACACAACAACAACCCTACAATTTGTGCAACCTTACATGGATGCAGTATTTTATTTTATTTAAGTACCTGTACTGCCAAGGCAGGGGTATCTTTTCCCATGCAAGCACATTGAAACTAATGGGAAGTATTCAAGTGTTTGATCTTAGCCAAGGCAAAAATGTGTCCCCAATTTTTACATCTATTCTGTATATATTTTTTTACATCTCTGTGTGTGTCTGGTGTCTGGGTGTGTGTGTGTGATTTAAGTAATGTGCCAGGTTGGAAACTCAATGAGATAATTCAAACAGAAATCTGACCTGATTCTGTCTCAATTTGCTATGTTTCGTTAGCATTGAGCCAATTTTAATTTAGTTACGTGTACAGTTGGCAGTTAATAATGAGCATGTTTGAACAATATGGAAAATACAGCCTGGGCTTAGGTGGCACACATATACAACCTTTCACTGCAGGTGGTAAGATGGTGTAGGTGTCTTCTCATTTTTCTTTCCCTAAAACAGCTGCCTTCATTGCAAGGGAAGAAGAAACTAAAATGTACTATATAATTCAATACAGCTAGAATTCAGTGGCACAACTAGGTATGTTATAATCTGTGTAACGTAAAGGTCTCCCTGGCTCAGAAGCCAATTGTGTCCGACTCTAGGGGGTAGTGCTCATCTCTGTTTCCAGCCAAACAGCCAGTGCTGTCTGCATCTGCAAATGTTTCTGTGGTCATGTGACAGGCATGACTAGATGTCGGCGTGCACAGAAAGCTGTTACCTTTCCTGCCAAAGTGGTACCGAGTTATCTGCTTGCAATTTCTTGCATTCAAGCTGCTACGTTGACAGGAGCTGGGGCAGTTGACGGGAGCTCACTCTGTCACACAGCACTCAGGTCTTGAACTGCTGACCTGCCTACCTTCCTGTCGTCAAGCTCAGCATCTTAAACACTAAGTACATAATCTGGTTCTTTTCTGGTTCGCAGAAAACTGGATAAAAAGAACAGATAAGTTAAACAGACGTTCATATACAGTGATACCTCATACAACGTCCAAACTTGGTTCCACAAGTTTGGACTTTATTCGGATTTGGACTTTGTATGAGGTATGCAAAATCCTAGCCATGATGCCTCATACAACATCCAATCCTTGCCGCAATGCCTCATACAACGTCATTTCCATAGAGATACATTGTACTGTAACAGCACAGACTTCAGGGCAAAGTCAAGGAAACAGAAAGGAAACTGACAGAACTTTAAGAAATCATTGTCTAAAGGCTAAAAACATTGCAAAAACTTGTCAAACAACCCTGATTGTCCAAGAACCTGAAGAATCCTGCAAAAATCCCAGGAATGCTGTTAAAAATTCTGACAAAAAAATCCAAAAAAATTCCAAAATCGCGCTCAAAACCAATCCTAAACACTCTTTGCCTCATGCAAAACCCACAAGAGCAATGCGCGCATGTGTCCTGCCTTTTATACTGCCCAGACACAATGCAACCTGGGAAAACCCCAATACCTCATACAACATCACACGACTTTGCATGAGGCAACATTTTCAAGGAATTAGGCGATGTTGTATGAATCCGATGTCGTATGAAGTGGACTTTGTATGAGGGATTACTGTACTGCTACTTCTGTAAATGTTCATGATCAGCAAGGAGTGGTGGAAGCAGTAGTTCAAACCATCGCAAGGGGTTGAACTACAAATTGCTTATTTTCTGATAATGGCAAACCAAGGGCCACAATATTACAGTAATTTGATTTCAGACTGGATCTTGGCAGGTCAAGGGTTGAGTCCTCAATAATCTATGAAGCTCAGTGGAGGATCCTGATTTAGAGTCTTTCTCAGCCTGACCCACTCCAGCGGCTAGTTTATAAGGACGGCTACGAGAGTGTAGCATGCTGTTTGACTTCATGGAAGGAAGGCAAAACTAACAAACTGTACTTATAGGGAAAGTAGCCAGCCTGTGTAACTTTGGGCAGACTGTACACAATCCCAGAGTATCCTCCAGAAGCAGGAGTGGTAAACTGCTCAAAAACCTAGGAAACATTAGGATGGTTTACCAGAAATTGGAATCAACTTAGAGATAAATGTATGTACCTGTAAGTCTAGGATAGAAGCATTCTATTTATTCTATTTTATTTAGTACAGTACTACTATACAGATTTCATTGGAGAAATTCTTATTACATGAACCACAAATAACTGTAGCCAATACTTATTATGCTCATGATAGAACCTTTGAGTTGTATCCTCTCGGGACCTCTTTGTGTATCTCTTTATTTTAACTGCAGGCTATTTTTGCTGACATTTCAAGCTCTAGCAGCACACAAAAATCAGAAAGGGAGCTGCAGGAAGAATACATACTAAGAACCCTGGGTAAAGGAGGCAATAATAGTGGTGGAAGATGGATACAGCACCTTGTGCTGTAGCTTATCTTTTTTGGAATTTAAAACCCCAGAATTCTCCAAGAGTTCTCCAAGAATTCCCCTGTGGTTCTTTGGGAGGAGCCATCTGTATACCTGTCTGCTCTTTGGAAGGACAAATATTGAAGATGAAGCTTAAGTACTTTGGCCACCAAATGAGATGAGAGGACTCCCTGGGAAAGATCGAAGGCAAAAGGAGAACAGGACGGCAGAGGATGAGATGGGTATATGGCATTGTTGGCGCAATGGGCATAGAGCTGAGTGGGCTGCAGTGGTTGGTGGAGGACAGGAGTGCCTGGCGTGCAATGGTCTATGGGGTCAGAAAGGCTTTGAGGCCGCAGGAAGAGGTCCACACAAAGAACCAAACCAGGTCAAAGAGCCTTTATGTTACTGAGGAAGCTTTTACGGTAGGGGAGGCTGACTTTGGTGCCCCAGGTGTTCTTGGACTTCAATTACCAGAAGCCCAAATAAGCACACCTACTGACCAGGGCTTCTGGGAATTGAAGTCCAAGAACTCCTCGGGAACCAAGGTTGGCCACCCCTTTTTTAGGGGAAAGAGCTGAGCTCATGGGCTTCATCTTGCAACTACCAGAGCTATTTTCCTAGCTGATGGATCCCTAAAGCTGCCTCATATCCTGACAAAGTCCTTCTCTAGGGAGTGAAATCTTTATTTGTGGGTTGGAAGCCCCAGATATTCTGCCTGAGAGATTCTTGTAGAATTCTGTGAGGAGTAGTAGTAGTAGTAGTAGTAGTAGTAGTAGTAGTAGTAGTAGTAGTAGTAGTAATAATAATAATAATAATAATAATAATAATAATAATAATAATAATAATAATAATAATAATAATAATAATAATAATAATTTCATGCCAGAAATTATTCTGGGTTGAAAGGCTCCTTGAGATTGTAGAATAAACAAGGTAAAAGAAACTTACTGTATACTGTAAATTATCCTGCTGGGTGAAGGGAGCACACAATATTTTTGTACATTGTATTAGCATTGTTTTGTGGTTTATTGTAATATACAACTATTATTATTATTATTGTATTAATAATAATATTTGATTTTTAAAAAAAAAATCCAACAAAACTAGCATTTTTAGAAAATTGGTAAGTAAGGATCTTACCATCTACTTTAACCCACCAATTACCTTAATCACAGATAAATCCCAGTGTCTCCCCTTGATTTTAGTTGCATAAACCTACTGCATGGATCTGTTTACATCCAGAAGAACCTAGCATGCAATAGGATGGTAGGACTATGTGGATATTATCTTCATGGAATTTTGGTAATATAAAGAAAAATATTAAAACATTGTGGGCAATGTTATGGGAATTGGTCATGTGAAATTCTAGGAGCACATCAGACAGTAATATATTCAATAAAGTCACTGGGGGAAACTTCTGGCTATATTCAAATGTAACATTAATCAAGTTTCGTGGTAGATGAGGATAGAAAGGATATTGTAAAGATTTGTTTCCATTTCCATTTAATCATATTTTGTTGTTATGACTGAACTGAAACAGATGGTGGTTAGTTTTAACTGTAGTTTATCTGAACAGGCCAATCCCAAAATGTGGCTTGTGGTGCTAAAATGCCAAAACTAACTAACCAGTTCCTGGCTAGGAATATAAAGACAAACTATCTGTTTGAAAATGGAGGTGGATGCTTCAGTTTCCATTCAGCTTCACTGGAGGAAGAGGAGAAAAGAAGAGATCATGCTCTTGCATGTAATGTCTAGATGAGGCCACAAACTAGCAGTGTTAATTCATTCACACTTGTACTGTTTAATCTGTGGCTGTCAGGAACACAAGAGTAGCAATGCTGGTATGAAATCTAACTCTAGCCTCTTATGAATTTGTACATTAGCCACATTCACAAATGCTAACACAATTACAGCTGAGACAGATGCCATCCTCATTTTATCTTATTTGTCACCACTCTCTCTATTCATCGATATCAAATTTTGTTTATGCATCCTTGTCTACAACTGGGATTTAGATTGCTTGGCCAGAAATTAGTTGAGTCTAGATGGTACCATCTGCTGAATATTCTTCAACTGTTATTAAGCTTACAATTGTTTTTGGCGAGGTTGTTCTTTTTTATAAGTGTATTTAGTAGGAAAATGTAAGAAACCTAAAATGGAATATTTGAAATATCCAGCATTTTCTGGCCTGGGCAACTAGAGATTTGCATTGGCAAAAGCACATTCTTTGAATGGCATCTATAAAGACACATAGTGGTTTTGTTGTTACACTAGTAAACAGGGAGAAATGTGTGAAGAAGTAAATTGGGAAGCAGCCCAGTCAGGGGTGTAGTTTTGATGACAGGAATGCTAAGGTATGATACAATAAGGAGCATTACCCTGTTTCTTAGCCCACTTGGTCTGTCCAGTCCAGTGTTTCCCAACCTTTGGTTTTTGGACTTTAATTCCCAAGAGCCTAAGTCAATTCCCGAAAGCACTGATCAGCCAGTGTATTGACTTAGGCTTCTGGGAATTGAAGTCCCACTGTGGGGCATGGGCACCACATTGGGAAACACTGGTCTAGTTGATAGTTGGAGAACTGGCATAGATCTATTGCAAAAGATGGGCTCTTAATCCAGATTAATGGAATGACTTGACGTTTGTTCATAAGGGAAGATCCCTTACACCAACTCAAGCCTGCCATGACAATCTAGTCCCCAACATGTATGCTGACTCATTAGTGGCATTCCAAAACCTGAGGCACAAGAGTCTTCTCTATCATTTTCTTCCTGATCCTTTTGTTGTGTGTGTGGTGAGAATTGAGCTGGAACAATCTTCAGGGAAACGATAATGGGGCTGTGGTGGCTCAGTGGTTAAGAAGCTTGCCTTCTTAGCAGGAAGGCCGGTAAGTTGGCAGTTCAAGACCCGGGTACTGCATGACAGAGTGAGTGCCTGTCTTTGTCCCAGCTCCTGCCAACCTAGCAGATAAAAAACAAGAAATTGCAAGTAGGTAAATAGGGACCACTTTGATGGGAAAAGATCTCGGGGACATGAAAGGAGCCTCATTCGGGCATCCCCTGAGCAGAGTTCCTCCAGCAAAAATTCTTTCAACCCAGAATAAATTCTGACACAAAATTATTATTAGCTATAGCCTCAACCACATTTGGACTTGGAGATAATTGAACGTCTCTTCTCTTTTGAGATCCAAAGCAAAGAGGTTACCTGTTCAGGCATTCAGAAAAAGAGTTTAATTCAAAGCAGGGGGAGACACTAACTTCTCCTCTTCCTCCTCCTTACCATTCTCCATGAATTAAGACTAAGACTAGGAGATGAAAGTTCTAGTCTTTACTCATCTGAGAAATTCAGTTGAGGACCTTAGACCAGCATGAAGTCTAAAAGTGAATTATCTACTACATATGGAGAAAGGATCTCTGTGTGATTGGAAGCTTTGAAAATCTCTCCACATGCAGAGGATGGTAGCCCTACCCCTGTCCTCACACAATCATATTGTTCCCTTTCTAAATGTCTGAATAGGGCTAGAGAGCTAGGGTTGCTTCATGTTTCAATCAATTCTTTATTACAGCCCAAGGCCAGTGTGCAACAGATTAATCTGTTCTTCTAATATACCTGTCAAGTTGTGTCCAAATACGGGAAGGTTTCTGAGTGCCAGCATTGGTGCATGTGTGCAGGTGCCACTGACATCAGAGGTAGCGGTGCATGCACACAGTAACCCCTTTCCTGGCTGTTCAAATATGGGATGACAGCAGGAAGGAGTGTGATGGAGCAGTGAATTACGGGAAATTCCGGCCAAAACGGGATACTTGGCAGGTATGTCTTCTAATTCTCTGGGTAAGCATCCTATTCCTTTCACTATTGGAAGCTAGGACTTTTGTTTGTTCTTGGCAGAGTCAGTGGAAGTTCTTTTGGCACTGGAATTGGCAGATACACTCTTCCCACCCCCTTTCTTTTACTGGTACCCCAAAAAATCTGCTGTATGTTTGGGCGGAGTCAACTCATGATGGCTTTGCTCCCATACCAGTAGAAGGGCAGGGAAAAGAATAGGAAAGCCATCACACTGAAGCCCATGACAGATGTGTCTTCTCTCACTGCTGTGAATCAGATCTGACATAGGGATGAGGGTAGAGGAAATAACTGAAAAGGAAAAAGCTAGAAGCATAATGATCCTGTGTGCTCAAGTTAATTCAAAGCTGGAATCTGTACCCCAACATGATGACCGCCTTTGTAGAGTTGAGGAGTTGGAATTACATCTGCTTCACACTAGAATAATGTTACATAAATACATAACAGAAACCACTTGCTGTTTGCAGACATTCACTGAGTGTATGAAGAAGGGAATAGAAGGAGGATCCTGCCCATTGTCTCCTTTCCCAAATTCCAAGAGTTCAGTTCAAGATCTGGCAGAAACTCTGCCTGCCTGTGTGCCATTTGTACAAGAGCAGGGTCTCTGTATATGTTGGGTGCCCTGTAAGTGTTTGATGCATAGAGTCTCTGTCCAGAACTCCAGATGAAAGTGTTTGAGGCCATTGGCAGGATAATTCATAAACTGACACACACACACCACACACACACACATATACACACACATCGTCTGTAAAGGGATGGTGCTTTTGTCTGCCTGTCTGCCTGTATTTGATGGTGGCAGGAATGATGGAATGAGAGTGTTTAAAAAGAGGTCATTCAAAGAGCCTCTAACTCACTGGTTGCAGATCTGAATTATTTTTATGACATACAAAAGCAGTGGTTGGAAGCCTGTTGAATCTGTACATGAAGTGGATTGTGCAGTGAGAAATGGATGACTGTTGAGTCTTGGATTGATAGTGTATGCTGTGAAGAAATTACTTATTCTATCCTCACTTAGCCATGTGTAAAATGAAGATAGCAGCCCACCAGAAAAAAAATATATTGTTAACAAGAAGTAGAAAATAAGTGCTTTATTCCTTCTTCGTTCTTCCTTCAAACATATCAGAGTAGATGTAATGATTCAATTTTTTTCTCACAACAACCCTGCAATGAACAGCAGACTGCTGGCAGATAGTGACTACTTAGTGACCTCCGTTTTTCAATACTGTAGTGCCCTCCGTTTTCCAATACTGACAAGTAACATCAGAAGCAAAGGGCTAAATCCAGTTTTAACCCCAGCAAATAGAGGAGACCCACTGAAATGAAAGGTTCATCAGTAAGTGATAAAGTGAATTTCAATAATTTCAGTGGGTCTAATCGAGTTAGGAGCAGAAGTGGGATTCAGCAGGTTCACACCAGTTTGCCAGAACCGGTAGAAGAAATTCTGGTTGGCCCCACCCACTCATGTTTGGAAATAAAGCAGTCCTAATTTGGGTGCAAAACAGGGTTTCCCCCCTGGCCATGCCCACCATACCATGCCCACAGAGTAGGTAGTAAAAAATTGAATCCCACCACTGGTTAGGAGGGTTGCTGTGGCTTCGTGGTTAAAATGCCGAGCTGGGCAACTGGAAGGTTGGCAGAGCATCAGTTCAAGACCTGAGTGCTGCATTATGGAAGAAGCTCCCCATCATCTGGCTCAGCTCCCACCAACCCAGCAGTTCAAAAGCAAGAAATTGCAAGTAGATAAATAGGTACCACTTTGGCAGAAAAGGTAATAGTGTTCTGTACACTCTAGTGTCTAGTCATAAACCTGCCACAAGGCCATGGAAATGTCTGCAGATGCAGACAGTGCTAGGTCTTTGCTTGAAAATGGAGAATAATACTACTAGAGTTGGACATGACTGACTTTTGAGCAAGAGAGACCTTTAGTAAAGGTAAAGGTAAAGGATTCCCTTGCTCAAAAGCCAGTCGTATCTGACTCTAGGATTCAGTGCTCATCTCTGTTTCAAAGCGGAAGAGCCAGTGCTGTCTGCTTCTGCAGACATTTCTGCAGTCATGTGGCAGGCATAACTAGACACCGGAGTGCATGGAACACTATTACCTTCCCACCAAAGTGGTCCCTATTTATCTACTTGCAATTTCTTGCTTTCAAACTGCTAGGTTGGCAGGAGCTGGGACAAAGACTGGAGCCCATTCTGTCCTGCAGTACTCAGGAATCGAAATGCTGACCTCCCGCCTTCCAGTCAGCATCTTAGCCACTTGAGCCACTGCAGTCCTTAGCCACATTCTACCTCCATGCAAAAGTATTAATTTGTGCATTTTCTGCAAAAGCAGTATAGGTCTTGAGTACTGATGTTACATCTTACTTGGAGAATCATTAGATCTTTACCTTTACCTTTATGTAATCTAGTTAGGACTATAGTTGAATTTTGCCCAGAGAAGCCCTGCTTTTTAAAAATTCTGTAGTGACTTTAGAACAGCACCGCCAACTGTTTGTGGAATGACTGCTAAAGAATGGGAGGGGTGCTCCCCTATTTTTGGGGAGGACTCACTTTATATAAGAACTCAATTTCTTCTCCTATCTCATTGTCTCATGTGCACCATCTCTTCTCCTAGACACGTGAAGTCTTCATAGCAAGATTTCACTGCCGGAAGCACAATGTAATATAAGTTTCATCAGAATGTTTATCCTTCTCCCCAAAATAATTTCAGAGACTTGTTTGCAATGCTTTCCTTCTCAACGTTGAGCCTCCATTTTTGCAATACATCCCAATATAAATGCACCTGTCAAATTAAAATGCAAGTTTAGTGTATTTGCAACAATTTATTTAATTGTATAGGCAAACTTCAGTTTTGCATAAGAACATAATAAAGTTTGCTTGGGGGAACATTATGATAATTAGCTTTCTTGTATTTCTTATAATACCAATGCAACAACTATGAACAGAACACAAGTAGGATAGCTTCCTGTTTAGTCTCTCTGCTGGGACTTAAGTCTAACTTTTCAGGGTGCTTGTCAGTCTGGAGACATAAAAGCACATCAAACTGATGTGTACCTGAGAACACCAAATCAAGCTCCATTTCCCTTCACAAGAGTTGGTTTTTCTAGCTCTGAGAAAAGTGTAACTCAGGAAGGCTTTTGAATACCCCGGATTCCCATCCTGCCTTGAAGAAGTCAATGATAGCTCTTGATGGTGACCTGGGTCCATCAGACCAAATTGATTTGAACGACTGGCTATCGCTTCGCTGGCAAACTGAGAAAGACAACGTGGCAAGTACAATAAGAAAGAACACATCTCTGTGGGCACAATTTTAGCCTCCTTTGTGACATTTAAAGGGAAGCAGACACATGGAATCATATCTGAGTTGGAAGGGGCCTTTTAGCCCATGAAGTCCAACCCCTGCTCAGTGTAGGAATCCGCTTTTAGCAGATCTGATGGATGGTTGTCCAAGTCTCTCTTGAATTCTTCCAGTGTTGGAGCGCTCACCATCTCTGGAGGCAGTTGGTCCCACTGTCATACTGCTCTAACTGTTAAAAAGTTTTTCCCCTGATATTCAGCCTGTAACTGGCTTCCTATAGTTTCAGCCCATTATTACGCATCTTGCATTCTTGGATGATGGAGAACAGACCCTGTTCTTCCTCATTAAGGTTATGTTTCAGGTATTTAAAGAGTGCTATCAAAGAGTGCTGAGAGGTCCAGCCCTAGGCCCCTCCAATATGGGGTGCCTCAGGGTTAGGTGCTCTCTCCTCTCCTATTTAACATCTACATGAAGCTGCTGGGCAAGATCATCCGTTCCCATGGGGTGCGGTACCATCAGTACATGGATGACACTCAGTTGTACATCTTGGTCCGTGGTGATCCAAGCAATGCTGTCAAAGTCCTATCCGGGTGTCTGGAGGCTGTGGGGGTCTGAATGGGGGTCAATGGGCTTTAGTTGAATCCCGGCAAGACTGAGTGGCTGTTGGTTTGGGGTCCTGCGTTATCCTGGGACCTGCCATCCTTGGTCTTGGATGGGGCTATTCTGCCCCAGACAGACCCGATGCACAACTTGGGGGTCCTCCTGGACTCATGACTGCTGCTAGAAGAACAGGTGGTGGCCGTGGCCAGGAGGGCTTTTGCACAGCTCCATGTAATTCACCAGTTGCGCCCGCTCCTGGATCAGGACTCCTTGCTCACGGTCACACATGCTCTGGTCACTTCCAGACTGGATTACTGCAATGCACTCTACATGGGGCTGCCCTTGATGACCATTCGGAGGCTGCAGCTGGTCCAGAATGCAGCTGCCTGGGTACTGATGGGGTGTGGTCATTATGCCCATGCCTCGCCTCTGTTCTGGGAGCTACACTGGTTACCGGGGTGCCTCCAGGTGCAATTCAAGATGCTGGTTTTGACCTTTAAAGCCCTACATGGAAGTGGGCCAGGATACCTAAGAGACCACATTGTCCCAAGAGAGTCTGCCCACCCAACCAGAGTGGACCGGAGGGGCTCCCTTATTGTTCCATCAGCTAGAGGGGCACACCTTTCTAGCACAAGGAGGAGGGTCTTCTCCGTGTCCTCTCCAACTCTGTGGAACCTCCTTCCAGGTGAATTACAGCAGCAGACAGAATTGCTGACCTTTAGGAAAGGGCTTGAAACCTGGCTGGCAGGTCAAGTGTGGGGGGCTGATGGGGAAGTGGTCCCCGCCCGTTGGCTCTTCTAAGATAAAATGCCTCTCTTGTATTGATGGGGGTAGGTAGGCTTTTTAACTGTCTTTTAATGGGTTTTACGGGGTTGTCTTTTAAATGATTTTATGGGATGATTTTATATGTTTTATACTTGTTGTGAGCCACCCAGAGCCGCCCTAGGGCGAGGGGGCAGCATATAAATTTAAATAAATAAATAATCATATCCCCTCTCAGTTTCCTTTTCTCAAGGCTAAACATGCCCAGTTCCTTTAGTCCTTCCTCATCACTTAGTCTTTCTCGTTTTGATTGTATCAGAGCATTGCACAATTAGATTTTTTTAAAAAACCAGAAATAGGCTACTTCAAAGCTGAGTGTTGAGCTAGACAAAATATTTAGCTTGTTTTTAGAAGTGGTGCTTCTTCAAATGGTGAAATACATGTTATTATCGCAGATGTTTTTCTTTGACCAACAGATCTAGCATTTAGCTTGATTTATTTCATGACTGGCTTTGGAAGTTAAATATGGCCTCAGTTTGCAACTCTGATTGCTGACACATGGATGTCATGTGGGATAAAAAACACTGTAGAAGGGGGAACAGGTTACTTGTAGGGAATATGCATTTATTTTAATGTATAGTTTGACACACAAAGTGTATATGTCAAAAAGCCCTGGGCCAACTCTGTTTAGGATAATATTTATAAGAATGATACCTTTCTATTTCCCCCCTCCCCAAAGAATTCTATGCGTGTGGGCAATTCTGGATCATTATCTCATCTATATGGTTTTAATTGCAATGGTAACATAAACCTGCTTAGCTAGATTGTTGGGTAGGAGCATGTTGCATTACAAATTCTGTAAGTGGTGGATAGTTTAGATGAGCTTTATTTATTTATTCATGTTAGAGGCACCATACCATACAAAGCTATAATTAACATATCTAAAACAAACAGGAATTAGATGACATCCACATCAACAGCATTTCTTCTTGCCAACATAAGGTCCTCCTCAGTGCACATTGAGGGGCATCATGTGCATTGTATCATATGGGAGATAGTTTGCACTTCTCCGCATTCACACAGGTTGTCATCTACAGGGAAACCCCACTTTCTCAGATTAGCCCTTGCTTTTCCTACTCCTGTATGCAGTCTATTTAAAGCTTTCCACACATGGTTGTTCTTAGCCAGGCAGTAGAGAGTCATGTGGTTCTGCCCAGTTATCTGGTAGCTCCTTGCTCACCTTCCATAGTTTTTAGGTGGTCTGTGGGGGCTGGTTGTTTGGGGGGGGGCAGAAGTTATGAGGAAACTGTGCCTTGATTTCAGTCTCTGCTTGGGTGGTTGGTGATCAAATAGCAGGTGTCTTTCTGAGGATCTTGCTTTGACCAACTCTTTCTGAGCAGCACTTTCTTGGTGAAGGGATGCCAGCTAAGTAATGCACTTTTTATATAGGGGTTGGTTTTAGGCATCCTGTGACCAATCTTGCTGCTTCATTTAGGGCCACATCCACATGTTTTGCATGCGTTGATCTGCCAGTGATACTCACTAAAGTATCTTAGGTGTGGAAAAAGGTTACCAGCACTGCACAAGAGTAGTTGTATGAATTAAACCTGATAGGGATGGAGAGTCAAACAAAGGCACATATGAAACCAAGCTGATTTTTCCAAAACAAGAATGAAGGGTATAATTGAAGATGGAATCCTATACTGTACTCTGGGATTTGGGGGTAAATTTGGTTGAATTAAATGGGGCTTACTTCTGAGTAAACAGGTAAAGGATTGTGCTGTAAATTTTGCAAGTTACTATATTTTGCAGACACCCCCCCCCCATCTAAATTGAAAGGGATTGAAACACCCCTTTAAAAAAAAGAAATGTTATGTTAGTTTTCTGATGGGGAGGGCATCATGAGCTGAAAGCATGTATGACTAATAGATAATAGGATTGCTTAAGCTTTTGTAATATTATGTAATATTTAAATTTATGTTGATTTTCTCCATTTCACATGTAGTAATTAATTTTGTCTTACTGACAGATGATTCTCAATGACTGATTTTCAAGAGAAAATCCAGACAGGTATTTTTTAACACTTTGTTTTCATTGAAGATGGCTTGTAATTGTGTTATATCTTTTTTCCTTGTTCTTTAAGGGGATAATTATTCAGGCTGTTTTGTGAATAAGCATTATTTAGATATATAAATAGTCCCTTATTCTTAGCCTTGTGACAGTTCACCAAAAGGGAGGTGGGCAGAAATATTTACAATTCAATCTTGGTATGAACAAAGAGGGGCGTTCATATACACATAGGTCTCTTGCAAATAGATGCTATTGGGGAATTTGGTTAAAGCAAGACTTTTATTGAATCACTAAAAATATCAGACGTTATGCAAGCTTTTTGTGATTCAAGATTACTTCTTCAGGCTTTTGAGTCATGAAGGCTCACGTAATGTTTGATTTTTTAAAAGTGATCCAGTAAAGGTATTGCCTTTCTCCTGCATTTATTTTATGTAAGGGTCACTCAGCTTTGTTAATTTATTATTGTTATAATTATGTAGCTAGGTTTGGATATATTCTATTTGGATTTTGTACCTCATCTATCACTTGGTATGATAACAGTACTCAAGAAGCATTTAAAGTAGAAAAATTGCATCTTTACTTACAATTATCATGCATACAGATGAAAGGTTTTTGATTGCCCGCACCCAAAACTGAGGTGAGGCAATTGCCTTAAGTCCCAAAATGTCTTGGCTTGCTCTCGCCCAGAGTTGGATGACACATTCAGGACCATCACGTGGTTCAGGCTTTGCTGGAATATACTTTAAATCTTGTCTTGTTCTATTGGTGTTCCATCAAGAATTATTGATATGCTAGTTTTCCATATGCATGGAGCTTTTTGTTTGTTTTGCACAGTAACACATATACACTTGTTTCTTACTACTTGCACTCTTAAATGACAGTGTCTAGGAAGGCTGTATCACATGCTGGATCTAAAATTTTAAAGAGCTAAAAAAAATGTCTTGCTATGTTGTCAATTTTCCTTTCATGACTTCTGTACTAGCACATCCCTTTTCTCTTTGTTCATTCCCAGATTTTTCTAATCTGTTTATTTTTTCTTTGTTGCATTGAACAGCCTTGGCCATGTGACTCAGTTTCTCCAATTTTACTGTGTATGGCATTATAAAAATACTTTAGGACTTTGGTCATTGACTCCAGTAGAATGTTAACTCCCTCTACCATGCCCATAATCTACTCTCATAGGACTTTGTATGAAGTGGAATTCATAACGGCTAGAAGTAGTGCCTTTACACCAGTATTTCCCAATTGTTGGTTTTTGGATTTCGATTCCCAGAAGCTTAAGTCAATTCCCCAAATGTACAGTCAATATACTGTCCCCGATGCCAATTCATCCGGCCCACAAAGCTCTCATTGCTCCCCAAAGCGGAAGTAAAATGTGCCCATACTGTACAAGTTTCTGGGAACTAAAGTTCTCCTGTGGAACATGGGTCCCACATTTGGGAAACACTGCTTACACACATATTCTAAGGCTTGGAGCTATTTTTCTCCTCTCACTGCTCACTTTCAGGAACAGTTCCAAGGGAGCATCTTTTTTTTTGGCCTACCATTTTGTTGACAAGATTACTTGGTGGATTTTTTTCTTTTGGTGTTTTGTCTTATCTTTAATTTAATATTGGGAAAGCTGAGGCAATCATCTCTTGTATTAATGGTAAAGTTCTCTATTGCTCTCTTGTGTCCGGCATCTTTGTTTGTACATATTTTAATAATAGTTTGAAAGTCACTTTGAACCAAGAGATGCAAAGTTGTGGCTCGTAAATAAGGAAATGAAAATTAGTCAAGCACCTGTCAACACTGTGGGTCAATAAGAATACAGCTGCCTTGGCCCTTTTGGTGTTGACTGCTGTGAACAAAATAGGGTTACTTGAGGTTGCAATCATGTTGTGAACCACCCATAGTCGCGAGTGGGTGGCATATAAATTAAATGTAATAATAATAATAATAATAATAATAATAATAATAATAATAATAATAATAATAATAATAATAATAATAATAATAATAATAAATGTCCACATGGCAAATCAGCTTCAAGTGACCCTATTTCTGGTATGGGTGCCCAATGTTTAAATACATTGTTTATCTCCCCATCTGGACACGCAGAGAAGCATAGCAGTTTCTTGAGATTTCAGACATTTTCTTGTGGCTTTTTAATCTTATATCCATGTTTTAGGAAACGGATCTAAGATTAGATCCATGCTACAGATAGAAGGCGCAGAGCGCTCTTTTCAGCCTCAGCCTCTGTCTAGAAGAGCTGTTCCGTGCACTTCTGCAAATAGGTTGTCAGTGGGATCTGTCACCTCATAAGAAGTTTCTTGCTCAAAAGTAGATGTTCACTAGGCAGGGAGTGCTGCATCACTCAGCCAAAGGACCTGTACTTTTTGGTTCTTCCACTCACCGGAGATAACTAACCATGGTCACTCTGCCTCCCCTCTGATTCAATAACTGAAAATCCAATGATGAAGGTTTGATTGCTGCATTTAATAGCTCTAGATCCATCTGAAAACAAGGCCCTGTGAGAACAGGGCTCCATACTCTAGTACAGGAGTTCCCAACCTATGGCCTGTATGCTAGACCCGGCCCGTGGTGCCATTCCATCTGGCCCATCACCACCACCACCGCTGCACCTGGAAGTGGAAACGTATGTGTTTACATCAGCCATAAAATGCACGCATGCATGCGCAAACACACTTGCAACTGTCATAAACACAGAAGTGGATGCATTTACGACAGCCATAAATGTGCCCACATCTGTTTCCAGGGGGCAAAAATGAATGTCCGGGGTGTGTGGTCAGGCCCACAGTGTAAATTTTTTGGCCACCTCTGCTCTAGTATTTGGATCTGTATCTCCAGATAATTGTCTCAAGATGATTCATCAAGCACAGACATCCCACCTTGTTTGTTTGTTTGTTTGTTTGTTTGTTTGTTTGTTTGTTTGTTTGTTTGTTTGTTTGTTTGTTTGTTTGTTTGTTTGTTTGTTTGTTTGTTTGTTTGTTTGTTTGTTTGGTTGGTTGGTTGGTTGGTTGGTTGGTTGGTTGGTTGTTTGCTTGTTTGTTTGTTTGTTTGGTTGGTTGGTTGGTTGGTTGGTTGGTTACCCATTGGGATATTCTCCCACTCTGGGCAGTGTACGACAAATTCAAAGATTTTTACAAATAACAATATAAAATTAAACATAATATAATACACAGAAACAACAAACAATAAACCACACAGAATACATTTTAGACAATAAACAATAACAATACTCTCACAACAACACATGTTGGTGACAGTAAAACATAAAGTCAAGAAAACCTATTGTTTGGCAATTGAAAGAATCTCCTTAAAGCCTCTTTAATGAGAAATGATTTCAGTTGTTGTTGGGTTTTTTTTAAAAAAAAATATGGCCAAAGATGGAACCTGACACTAAACAGGTGGCATTGTGTTGGTACCTCCATTGAGAAAGTAATGAAAGAAAAAGCATTCCTTTTCCAGAGATATGAAAAATTACCCCCTTTTCTTGGACTTCACTTCCCATAATACCTCAGCTAGCATAGTCATTGTTCATGATCTCTGTTCTTCTCAAAATAATCTTAAAAATGCAACCATGTATATTCCACCTTTTTTACTGAGCTTTCAAGATTTGGAAGCAAATAAAATCCTTTAAAAATTTGTGACATTTCCCACATTGACATCAATGCCATGTGTTTAGTGAAGAAATGTTTCAGGTGGTAACAAAACACAAGGGACTGTTAATCATGCTCACGGCATCCGTCTTAATTTCTTTTTTTTGCATGTGTGGTTTTCCCCACCAAAATATTCTATTAGTTTTGTTACGTATGATCTCCCTTTTGTGAATCCATGCTGAATATCTTTAATTAAATCATAACTTTCTCTGTTTTGTCCCTGATTAGTGTTTCCAATATCTTCCCCACTGCTGAAGTTTGAGCTTACTGGTGTTTAATTTCCTTGATCTTCCCTAGAGTATTTATTAAGCAAAGGTGCTACATCACTTACCCTATCTATTAGTACTCATCTTGCTCACCTACTTTGATCTTCCTTCTTTTGAAATATTGACCAAGAAGCATTAACTCCTTTTTCTAACATGTTTTGAAAGGATCATCTTTTCTTAAAAGCATATTTGCATATAGACAAAGATTCAGTGTTCTCTATGCTTCATCTTTGTGTGTGAGTTTTGTAACTTCTTCTTTCTTCAGATCTGAAGTTGGCAAAGTTTGGCCAACAGACAGCCCATGATTCCTAATTCTAAAGGACAAATATTTGCCTGTTGTGTTCTCAGAATATCCAAGAATGTATAGTGTTAGACAGAAATAGTCCTCTAGGTTTAGGTTGCCTGAAATGGCCAGCTTTGCCCACCCTGAGTTAGCAGATTTTGTTGTTCAGTTGCACAGTCAATTCCGACCCTTTGCGACCCTATGGACCATTGCCCACCAGGCACCTCTGTCCTCCACCATCTTCCTCAGCCCACCCAGCTCTGTGCCCACTGCGTCTACAATACCATCTAGCCATCTCATTTTTGGCCTTCCCATTCTTCTTTTGCCCTTCATCTTTCTCAGCATCAAGGCTTTCTCAAGTGAATCCTCTATTCTCATTTTATGTCCAAAGTACTTTAGCTTCATCTTTACTATTTGGCCTTCTAAGGAGCAGCCAGGGTTGATATCTTCTAGGATCGCCCTACAGTGTTTGTTCTCCTTGCTGTCCAGGGGACTCTCAAAACACCACATTTCAAAGGCACTCAGCTCATTCTTCTGCGCTCAGCTTTCCTAATGGTCCAGCTCTCACAAGGGACTGTTAATCCCATTACCACTGGGAATACCATTGCTTTGACTATGCGAATTTTTGTTTGCAAGGTGATGTTTCTACTTTTCCCTATGTTCTCCACGTTTCTTATAGCTTGTCTCCCAAGCATCAGTCACCTTTTTATTTCATGGCTGCAATCTCCATCTGCAGTGATCTTTGATCCTAAGAAAGTAAAATCTGTCACTGCTTCTAATTCTTCCCCATCTATTTTCCAGGTACTGATATGGCCTGTTGCCATTATCTTGGTTTACTTGATGTTGAGTCTCAAGCCAGCTTTTGCACTCTCTTCTTTCAACCTAAGCAGCAGCTTCTTTAGGTCTTCCTCACTTTCTGCCATTAGGGTGGTATCATCTGCATATCTCAAGTTGTTGATGTTTTCCCCAGCAATTTTGATCCCAACTTGTGATTCGTCCAACCCTGCATTGCACTATGTGCTCTGTGTATAAGTTGAATAAGCAGGGTGACAAAATGCAGCCTTGTTTTACTACTTTTCCTATTCCAAACCACTCCATCATTACATATTCTGTCCTAACTGTTGCTTCTTGACTGTTGTACAGATTTCTCATGAGGCATATAAGGTGTTCTGGTATTCCCATCTCTTTAATTACTTGCCACATTTTGTTGTGGTCCATGCAGTCAAAGGGCTTGGCATAGTCAATGAAACAGAAATAGACTTGTTTCTGATATTCCTTTGTTTTCTCCATGATCCAATGTGGTCTCTAGTCCCCTTGCCTCTTCGTAACCCAGCCTGCACTTCTGGTCATTCTCTCTCCACGTGCTGCTGAAGCCTATCCTGTATTATCTCGAGCATAACCTTGCTAGAATGTGGGATGAGCATACCTGTCAACTATCCCATTTTCCCCAGGAAAACCCCTTACTTTTACCCCTCTTCCCGCCCCCTCCCATTTTATTAATTTCCCCATATTTCCCCTTATTTTTAAAAAAAATCCTGACCGAAGCTGCAGTTTTTTTTCCGGCCACCAGAGGTCGCTGTGTGGCAGGCTTTTCGCTTGTGGAAGGGGAGAGAGCGAAGGTCTCTCTGTGTGTGTGTGTGTGGGGGGTTCTCTTTCATTTCCCTTCCCTGCCACATGTTCATGGAGGCTTCGGTTTGGCTACTGCTGTTCATAGCCACCATGGAGTCTACTCTAGAGGTGAGCGATATTTCATATATGCAGGGGCAAATCATGCTTTATTGAGCTGTTTGTGCCAAAGTTAACCTGGGAGGGGGGTGTTGCTTGTGTGTGTGTGTGTGTGAGAGAGAGAGAGAGAGAGAGGGAGGGAGGGAGAGGGAGGGAGAGAGAGAGGGAGAGAGAGAGAGGGAGGGAGAGGGAGAGAGAGAGGGGGGAGAGAGAGAGGGAGAGAGAGGGGGAGACAGGGAGAGAGATAGGGGTAGAGACAGAGATGGAGAGGGAGAGGGAGAGAGGGAGAGAGAGAGAGGGAGGGAGAGAGAGAGGCTTCTCTTGCTTGAAAGCCAGTTGTATGTAACTCTAGGGTTCAGTGCTTATCTCTGTTTCAAAGCCAAAGAGCCAGCATTGTCATGTGGCAGGCATGACTAGACACCAGAGCACATGGAATGCTGTTACCTTCCTACCAAAGTGCTCCCTATTTATCTACTTGCAATTTCTTGCTTTCGAACTGCTAGGATGGCAGGAGCTGGGACAAAGACGGGAGCTCATTCCGTCCTGCAGTACTCGGGAATTGAACTGCTGACCTTCTGCCTCCCAGTCAGCATCTTAGTCACTTAAGCCACTGAGTAAACAAGAAAGAAAACAAAACAAAAGTCCCCCAAGAAGATGGGGAAAGGACTATTTGGTCCACACAGCTTTGTGTCCATTGCATCTACAATACCATCTAGCCATCTTATTTTTGGCCACCCCCTTCTTTTGTCCTCCACCTTTCCCAGCATCAAGGCTTTCTCAAGTGAATCCTCTCTTCTCATTTGATGTCCAAAGTACTTTAGTGTCATCTTTACTATTTGACCTTTAATGAGCAGTCGTGGTTGATTTCTTCTAGGATCGACCTATTTCTAACACCACATTTCAAAGGCATCTATTTTTCTGCCATCAGCTTTCTTAATGGTCCAGCTCTCACACCCATACATTACCACCGGGAATACCATTGCTTTGACTATGCAATTTTTTGTTTGCAAGGTGATGCCTCTAGTTTTAACTAAGTTCCCCAGGTTTCTCATAGCTTGTTTCCCAAGCATCAGTCGCCTTTTTATTTCATGGCTGCAATCACCATCTGCAGCGATCTTTGATTCTAAGAAAGTAAAATCTGCCAGTCATATCCAACTCTAGGGTGCAGTGCTCATCTCCATTTGCAGCCAAAGAGCCAGTGCTGTCTGTGTTTACAGACATTTTCATGTCCATGTGGCAGGCATGACTAGAGCCCAGCAAGTCACATGGCTATATTTGGCCACACCCACAGATGTGGCCACACCCACAGAGGGGTGTGGCCAAAATTTCCCTTATTTTCAAATCCAAAAGTTGACAGGTATGGGGATGAGCACAATTGTTCAATATTGTTAGCAGCTTGCTAACAATTGTTAGCAACTTGCCCACCCTCAAACTCCTGGGTGGTTATACTGTATATATATGATATACTCTGTGTGTGTGTGTGTGTGTGTGTGTGTGTGTGTGTGTGTGTGTGTGTGTGTGTGTGTGTGTGTGTTAGTGTTACAGTTAAAACCCATTTTTGTTAGGACTAGTTTTCCCTAGTCAAAACTAGTTTCTACTATAGTTGGTTGCTGAAACTAGGATTAACTGCCATTTCCTGTTAAAACACGTTTTGACTAATCAAATCTAGTTTTCATTGAACACCTTCATCAAAACTAGAATTTCCCATTAATGATTGTTTCAGTGAAAACCCATTTCCAGTTCAAATGCATTTTAACTAGTTACAACTAGTTTTCACTGACGAAAGCATTCAGTGAAACATAGTTTTAACTAGTTAAAACGTTTTTTATCTGGAAATGGGTTTTCATTGAAACATAATCATTCATAGGAAATTCTAGTTGTGATGAAGGTGTTCAGTGAAAACTAGATGTGACGAGTTACTACATGACTAAAAACATGACTAGTTAAAACTAGTTGTGACTAGTTAAAACTAGAATTAACTGCCAATGAAAATCCATTTCTAGTTAAAATATGTTTTAACTAGAAATGGATTTTTATTGGCAGTTAATTCTAGTTTCAGCAACCGACTATAGCAGAAACTAGTTTTGACTAGGGAAAAATAGTTTTAACTGGAAAACGGGTTTTAACTGTAACATATATATTACATTGTTGCCCATCGTGAAAAAATATTTGCCCACCCACATCTAGAATCCTGGCTATGGCCCTTTTCTGGGGAATGATTGTCTGTAAGAATGTGGTGCAGAAATTATGGGGAGAAGAAATGGCTTTTGCAACCTTCTTGGACGCTCAGGAGTGAGTGAGACTCTCTAACTGGAAATACATAAATTACACGAGAACACAAAGAGAGTCTTTAAGTTAGAAATGTACAGATTAGTGTGTTTCACATCTGTCACTTTTAAATACATGCATTCAATATTTTCTCCTAGGCCATTTCTATACCAATTATCATTTTTAAAAAACACATGAAAAATCTTCTTTAATTCAAGACACTCTCTCAGAAAGTCTATATTTTCACAAAACACACATTTCTATGTTGTTGTTATTCAGTTGCATAGTTGAGTCTGACCCTTTGCGACCCCATGGACCATTGCACGCCAGGAACCCCTATCCTCCACCATCTTCCACAGCCTGCTCAGCTCTACGCCCATTGTGTCAATAATGCCATCTAGCCATCTCATTCTTTGCCGCCCCCACCTCCTTTTGCCCTCGATCTTTCCCAGCATCAAGGTCTTCTCAAGTGAATCTTCTCTTCTCATTTGGTTTCCAAAGTACTTTTCATTTCTGTGTATCTTGTTCTAAAATATATACTTGGGGGGGGGGGGGGGAGGGCACCAATTGAAAAATGCCACAATCAAACATGACATTTGCATTGATTCATTAACAAAACAAACTGCACCCAAGACCGACTGTTACTTAGAGGAGCTTTAAACATGCACACTTATTATGTGATGACTTTATCAAATTATTTTTTTACATGATTAAGCTAGTATTTGTTTGTTTGTTTGTATCTAACTTGCTCTATAGTAACAGATTTTGGGCCTAGTACAATCAACCATGTTAAAATAATCTAATATAACTGAAATGTTTGACAACAGATAAAACAATTTAAAAGACTTTTAATAAGTTAAATGGTTAAATTAAAACAATTAAGGGCAAAACAGCAAAATAAAGTATTGAGGACAGTGTAATGACCTCTCTAATTACCAAATGTTTGAATTGCTGAATTGTAATACTGTGAATAAACTAAAACCATTGTTCCTACTCGGGCCTCTAAGGAAAGGGCATTGTATTACTTGGGTACTACAGTTGAGAAAAGCTAACTGAATAGCTCAATGAGTTATGCAGAGCCAGAGGTTGAGAGTTCAATCCACTATTGTGCCTTCTGGGGGTAAACCTAGTCTACATAGCATTGGGCAAGTTGCATAGTCCCAAGGCACCACCAGAAGAAGGAAATGGTTAACCGGAAGTCAGAATTGCATTGACACAACTTTTCCCCAAATCTTTGCATAATATGGCATGATGCGGAGGAAGGTTTCCTTGCAAGCTCTTAATGTTTAGGTGAGTGTATACAAAGATAGGCACACCCTCTAGTGTTTAGCTATGTCATTATCAGTACCATGAACTCAGACAAGAAATGCACTGGCAATCAGTGCCATACCTTCAGAACCAGTGTTGTATCAGGTCTGAAAGGTGTTCCTGCCAACAATTCAACAGCTACATATTGTATTTCCTGCAGCATCCATGTTATCTTCAAGGTTAACTCATTCGGAAGCTAGCTGCTTGTGAACTGCTGTGGTCATATTGTCTCTATCCAAGAACTGTAATAGTTGGTGGGCCAACTGAAGCTAGCTTTGATACTCCAAGCAATTGAGTCAACTGGGATCTCCCATAACAGATGGATCCAATGATATTTCCAGACATAACATATCTGTGTAAACAGATGATCAAACTTTCAAAAATAATGTAATCACTTGTAGGTGTGCCAGTATCAGATTACTGCTGGGATGGGAAAGAAATGACCTATCTCTTCATATCAACAGACATTTATCCATTTAACTGTGTGCATTGTGCATCTCGACAAAAGGAGACCGGAGGTAAATCAGTTTGCATAAATCCGTTGGATTACCCAGTATGGCCAGCCGTGCCTACCATTGAATATTATTTAACATTTGTCCTCCCTGTTGTAAGAGCATAGTTCTAACAAAATCAAAGTACTAAAACATAGCCCTACCGTTACACTAAGTGCTAAATTCTAAAGCTGGTAAATATGAGGACAATCAGGTGGTTTACAATGCATTGAGAATTTACTACCTAGTTTAAAAGTAGTCCAGTGTAGGTGTGTGGATTTCAGGTAATTGAGCATCTCACTGCCTTCCCAGGGAGTAAATCTATATATAAAGCAGAGGTGTGGGTACCGTATCCAGAATGGGCTGCCGCACCCCTTGACCAAACCCCCTGAAATTTGGCAAACACGTATCTTGCACATGTGAGCAGGTCACTGTCGGGGTCCCGAAGCCCATGGGGGGGTATGTGCCCCTAAATTGATCTGCAAAAGGGATATATTCGACAGGAGGGTTTGTGTCTACCCCAGTGCTAGGCCAACCATGGGGGATTGTGATGTCATTGCTGAGCTCACATCATAGGCCCACCCCTGGCCAGTGGGTTTCCCGGGCAACACTGGCACTCAGCTAGCTGGGTTGGGACCACCCGGGAGAAGCTGGGCACCCCTACTAGTCAACTATAATTCCAGCTTAATGTTTAGGTGAGTATAGACAAAGATAGCCACTTCCTTGATGAACAATGACATGGCCCCTAAATTAGTAAGGTAAAGGTCTCACTTGCTCGAAAGCCAGTCATAGCCAATTTTAGGGGGGCATTGCTCATCTCTGTTTATAGCCAAAGAAACAGCATGGTCTATGTCTGCAGACGTTTCCATGGTCACAACTAGAGGTGTGACTAGATGCCAAAACACAGAGAATGCTGTTACCTTTCCTGCCAAAGTGATACCTATTTATCTACTTGCCATTCCTTGCTTTCAAACTGTTAGGTTGGCAGGAGGTTAGGACAGACAATGAACATTTACTCCATCATGCAGCACTCATGCCTTGAACTGCTGATTTACCAACCTTCTGGTCATCAAGCATCTTAACCACTAAGACACCATCCCCCCAAAAAAACAAAACAAAACAAAAAACCTTCCATTAACAAGAATGGCTCTTTCACGCTTCTGTGACATTTATGCATCAATACGACAATGTTGTACCCATCCCACCCCCACCTTACTCACACCTTTGATAACTAGAATGATATTCACCTACCTAGAAGCTAGAATGACAGCTCCTGCAACCTTGAGGATAACTAAATGACCTTAAACTGGATTAACAGCCTGAATATTTCCCCTTATTTTCCAGCTAAAAGTTGGCCACTGGATGCTACTGTAATGCTATTTTATATCTCCTATTCCATAGTCTAGCCGAGAGAGCCACAGGTGTTCCACTGGAATTACTCACACATTTGTGGAATTGAACATTCTGTCATTAAATGGACTTAAAACTAAAAAGCCTTTGTCTGTGGAAGGTGACCAATAGAAAGAGACTTTGGATTATCTGATATCCCATAACTTAATCATATGGCTCTTAAGAGTGAGGCATAAACAGCTGTGTCTCTCTAATATGCATCCAATAAGTGTAAAATGATATGCTTTAATTTGAAACTTGTTTTCAGCAGGAAGGAAGAAAAACGCATTTAGACAAGGAACATAAAGATTCAGCATTAACCATTTTTGTTCCTTGAGGCAAAATAATTCTTCACATCATATGTATTAAGATGGCTGCTCTATTTACTCTATCAATATCTTGTACACAGAGCCTGTCAAAATGTTTTCAAACTTTAGATTTTAAACTTTAGGGTAAATAACTACACTAATAGCTCCCATGGCCCTTTCAGAGGCATAAATACATACATACCTATTTGAAACAAGGTTGTTGTTGTTGTTGTTGTTTTTTTTTTTAAAGGAAATTCTGCCACCAACAATATAGGCAAAATAATTTTGTAGTCTTTTCCTGTAACATATTGTTTCTGGTTTCTTTAATGTGCTTAAGAGGTTGTGCTTTTGAGACCTCTCCCCCAAATTATTTGTGCTCTTTTCATTTCTCATTACTCAAGTATGTGTGCTTTAATAATATTAAAAACTAAGACAAAGAAACTGTGGATTAGAGACTTTATTTTCAGGGTAAAATGATACGGATAAGTGAGCGTCAACTGACCAGAAATTATTTGCTTCTGTCTGTTAGACACGTAATGGAGTCATTTAACTAGTCAAATTAGGAGCTGTAGAAATGCACTATGCTTCATTACTGAGTTCGAATGGGCACCATTTTACATTTACGTCAAAAATTATCTCATAGCAAATTAATGTTTTCATTGTGCCAAAACACCAAAGCGGTGCAGTCTTAGCACCACCTAGAGGCTACCCTGAAAATATTTCAAAATACATATTTTCTAAGGACAAGAAGAAAGCAACGATGACTAGATTAGGTTTAAAATTCCAAAGTATTCTCGCTGAAGATCGCTCCCCACACAGACTAATGTACATGCTTCTCAGCACTGCAAACATAAGTTCTTTCTTACTTGGACAATGTAGTTAAAGTAGACTGCTTAACATCAAGATGAATAGTGGTGGAAACTGCATCATTTGGCATGATCATGAATATCAGTCATGATCAAGGCTCTGCTTGCTACAGTGTTGTGAATGTGATGTATAAAGACTATCCCTTTCTTCCATCACATCTACTGAACTCAAGAAGGCTGAGTTTTCATTTCATATTTAAAAGTTCTGAATAGGTTTAAAGAACATCACTATCATCAGGTATAGCCACATTCTAGGTAAAAGTAAAGGTCACCCTTGCTCGAAAGCCAGTCATATCAGACTCTAGGCTTCAGTGCTCATCTGTGTTTCGTAGCCGAAGAGCCAGTGCTGTCTGCATCTGCAGATGTTTCCGTGGACATGTGGCAGGCATGACTAGACACTGGAGCACATGGAATGCTATTTACCTTCCCACCAAAGTGGACCCTATTTATCTACTTGCAATGTCTTGCTTTCAAACTGCTAGGCTGGCAGGAGCTGGGACAAAGACAGGAGCTCATTCCGTCCTGCAGTATTTGGGTATCGAACTGCTGATCTGCCGCCTTCCAGTCAGTGTCTTAGCCACTTGAGCCACTGCAGTCCTTAACCACATTCTACCTCCATACAAAAGTATTAATTTGTGCATTTTCTGCAAAAGCAGTATAGGTCTTGAGTACTGATGTTACATCTTACTTGGAGAATCATTAGATCCATAAAAGAAGTTTTCAAAATTTGTTATTGCATGTTCTTCCCAGATTAAGGAACTGTATAGCTTGAGTTTCCCTAAAAAGAACCCAAACCATTATGGCATTTTGACCCCAAAACTAGAATTTGATCATTATAAACAGGGATTAAATTGTAAGAAACAGGCAGGCACACAGAGAATTGATTCCAAGAGCTCCCAGTGACACTCTAAAATCTGCATCTGTTTTTTGACATTTCAAAGTCACCCTGATTTTTACCGCCGTGTTTTCTCATGGAGGAATATTTGTTATGAATGCACCCTACTTAGTGACAGCTGGCACTTACCACATCAGGTGAAAAACTTGGGAGCTAACAAGCTCCCTGATGTGGTAAATACCACTTGTCATCACATTAGTCGGGGTGGTGGTGGTGGGAATACAAAAGAAATACTTCCTATGTGAAACATGAGGTAAAATAACCTGATAGTAACTTCACCATGGGAAATAAGAAAGAGGGCATCAGTCCAGGTTTGCAGGCAATCTTTTCTATGTAATACAAAGGCAAAGAATGGAGAAATGCCATTCCTCAGTCCATGGAGAAGACGTGTGAGCTGTATTGGGAGAGAACACAGATTTAGCCCTTGAAAAAAGGTGTGAATTACTTTCTTGTGTGGCATTCTGGGGCAAGGAAAGAATATAAGTTACCTGAATGCAGCAGGTGGTATTCTGCATAGTGTTTTTTATATTCATGCATGATGATATTATTCTCTGAAGAACTTCTACTTGAATAGGAGAACAGACATTTCTTAAATACAACGAATTCTTCTGGAAATTTTGCCTGTCTTAGTAAAAGGTAAAGGTAAAGGTCTCCCTTGCTGGAAAGCCAGTTATGTCCGACTCTAGGGGGTGGTGCTCATCCCAATCTACAGCCAAAGAGCCAGCACTGTATTTGTCTGCAGAGTTTTCCATGGCCATGTGGCAGGCATGACTAGATGCCGGCATGTACAGAATGTCAAATCTGTACCTATTTATCTACTTGCCATTTCTTATTTTTTGAACTGCTAGGTTGGCATGAGCTGGGACAGACAACAAGAGCTCAATCTGTTGTGCAGCACTCAGGTCTTGAACTACTGACCTGCTGACCTTCTGTTCATCAGGAACAGTGTCTTAACCACTAAGCCACTGTGCCCCCTTGCCTGTCTTGTGAGAGGCCAATATCGTATCAAGTGATGCTGAACCTTTTAAAGACTGAGTGCCCAAACTGAACAGGCTGCCATCTGCGCTGCAGAGGGGCGGGCAAATTCTATGCTAGGGGAGGGAAGAAGGGCTCCCATTGGGTTGCTGGGCAGAGGGGCAGGGCAAACTCTATACTGGGGCGATGGTGTGCATGCCAACAAAGAAGGCCCTGAGTGCCCCCTCTAGCACATGTGCCATAGGTTTGCCACCACTGTCCTATCACCTAAACTCATAGTAGAAAGACAATCACAGAAGAATCCTCTTCTTCTGAGTTTCTGTCAGCGTCCCATTCTTGCATATGATTGTGAAATCAAGTTGTGCAACTTATCTCATGATGGGAAGCCAACTGGGGTGGGTGTACACTTCTGTAATTACTGTTCCACTCCACATTCCCACAAGGGGATATTGGCCAGAAATATCTGTTTTGACTGGAAGCAGATCTCTAGGGCCAGTCTGAGGGTATTTCCCCCCTATATGCAATTATTTTAATTTTTTTCAGGGGGACTTAAGCAAGGATAAAACATGGCATGTTCTGGATTCAGAATTTTGAAGGTACTCAGGTATTGCACCTCTAATCTGAAAGACGTGGGACATTTCAGGGCATAAAAGACTGATGGAAAGCTCAGTAGTTTAGGTGTCTGATCACAGAATGAGAGGCTGGGGTTTTGATTCCCCACTGTCCCTCCTTGAAGATTGTCGCATTTTTTGCACCACAATTGAGCATGCCCTGGTAATGGAAACCTTGTGTTGCCAGCTAATCTTTGCAGGCGCACCCCCCCAATAACGGACACAGACAACATTGAAAGTGGATAACAGCATAGGGCCACATTTATTGATTCAATGCCCTAGTCCGAATTATAAATTTGTATTGGTAAAACGACCAATCATAATTCCTAAGGCAAGCAGGCCGAAGTAACACTGGTAAGGTACCACCCCAAAATTGCCAACGGCAATTGGTTACAATGTATCAATTTGTATCAATTTGTTTGTTGACAACAAACAAATTGTTGACCGTAGTCAATAACTAACTCATGACCCCACCCTCTGACGCGTATCCGTGAAATCACAGGGGTGATGCATGCTGGTTAGCAATCATCATCACCCCATCGCCTGGTTCGTCGTTGACCGGACAACGTTTAACTACTTTATTCCTGTCTAGTGTTGTCCAGTCAATTGCGAACCTGCCGGATACTTGTGGGTCATACTGTTTACCTTACCAGTGCTACCCGCCAATGTGACCAAAGTCAACAGTAGGAACACAGAAAAAACCCCTATATCAAACCATAGCAACAGTGTGGGATGGGCAAAAAAGCCAGGACCCGGAGCCAATATGGGTCCCAACCAAAAATTCCCACCCGGCCCCGAAGCGACCATAATATCACACTGTTAACTAGGGAGGGGGTGGAGGGGAAAAAACTTCTCCGCTCCGTCGCTGAGGTAAAATGGCAGCTCGGCTGCCTCGTGGCCAGCCCTTTTATAAGGGAGCTGGCCACGCCCCTAACTACCCGGATTCTCTGTCCTGTGGGGGGGGGCCCGCAAAGGGCGCGGCGGCCATTTTGGCGCCGCGCTTGCATTGCAGGCGCACCCCCCCAATAACGGACACAGACAACATTGAAAGTGGATAACAGCATAGGGCCACATTTATTGATTCAATGCCCTAGTCCGAATTATAAATTTGTATTGGTAAAACGACCAATCATAATTCCTAAGGCAAGCAGGCCGAAGTAACACTGGTAAGGTACCACCCCAAAATTGCCAACGGCAATTGGTTACAATGTATCAATTTGTATCAATTTGTTTGTTGACAACAAACAAATTGTTGACCGTAGTCAATAACTAACTCATGACCCCACCCTCTGACGCGTATCCGTGAAATCACAGGGGTGATGCATGCTGGTTAGCAATCGTCATCACCCCATCGCCTGGTTCGTCGTTGACCGGACAACGTTTAACTACTTTATTCCTGTCTAGTGTTGTCCAGTCAATTGCGAACCTGCCGGATACTTGTGGGTCATACTGTTTACCTTACCAGTGCTACCCGCCACACGGAGGGGCTTCAAAGAAGACCTGACGCCCCCCCCCCAGACCGTCAGCTCGGTCAACAGGCCTGCTCGCCAATCACCCAACAGGAGGTCCATACCTCCTCGCGACAGGTGGACCCCATCCCCTGCATACAGGTCATAATTTTGTAGGCTAATATCGGGGTGATGACTAACCCGTCCCCAAGCCCTGGTGGCAAGAAACCGCGCCACTGCCTTATTGACCGCGCGCCTAGCGTGGTCAAGAGCCAGGAGGTTAACGCCCCCTCTGTAAGAATGGCGCGGAACAATGTCCGACCAAACCAGGGTTGTGGCAGGCCAGACATAATGCAAGTAGGCGAGTTCCTCGCAAATCGCATGTTTGAGCGATAAGCCGGTGACCTGGCCCAAATCATTGCCCCCCAGGTGGATGATTAGAATGTCAGGCGGGTCAGCACCCAGGCCAGAAAAAAGGAAAGGCCGCAGCTCCCGCCATAACATCCCAGGCTTACCATGCCATGCGAGACTGGCGTGGTCACCCAGTCCCAGTCGGGGTCCCCACTCTGTCGCCGCAGCGTAACGCGCTGCCCTGTGCACATAGCTGTGGCCCACCAGCCATACTGTCACCGGTGTAATACGACACCCAGGGTCTGTAAGAAAATTGAGAAAAAAGGCGGTAAGGTGACTGGATTGGTACTCATGGCGGGAGTGGGCGCACATAAAACTGAAAACATTGCGAGCCCCACCTCCCCATGCTGCGTATGTCAGCCCCAGAGTACCCAAAAGCAGCTGCTGTAGAGGCTGCACCAATGCGGAATGAATGTGTGCCATAACGGGCACCTGGTAGGCCCACCCTGGTGAGGGCTCTGGCTGTCACCTTCCAAAACTGAAATTTAGTAAGGGGAGACCCATCTTGGTGACAGAAAAACGGGCCGTGGTGCATGCCACGCAGTGCCAGGAATTCCTGTAGGGCACCAACCGGACAGATGTCTGCCAAAGAACACCGTAGCAGTCTTACTCCACTGCCTACGCCATGCTGATCTGTTTTAGAGGAGCGTATCCTCAACTGGGCCCATTCTTTGGCAACATAGACATCTTCGAGTTCCAGTGCCCTACCACTTGCATCCGCCTTAGACAGCATCACGAGTTCGCTGACGCGGAGCGCTCCAAAAAATGCCACCGTTGTGGCTGCATGAAAAAGGGCTGCCTCATAATGATCAAAACAGAGGCCTGGCCAGCCCCGGGCCAACTGGGTAAGAACCCCTGGGGAAATAGGGTGCCGGTCGTCCGGGCAACGCCCGCGCTCGCGCACCCACCCCTCCAAAACATGTCTCACACGGAAGTCAGAGGTGGTATCCACGTGACCCCCCACTTTGGCCATAAAAGCCAACGCCGAAAGCTTGGATGCTATGGTGCGAGGTGCGAGGCCCTGTGCATGCAGGTGAACCATGAACCGCAGAACATGGTCCACCGGAATTGGCCAGGTCTCTGGCAAGTGAAATTGAGTAGCAAATGCCCTATATGAATTGAATGCTTGTTGATACGCCTTACGCGTGCGTGGCGCTAGTGACAGGCCAATCGCCCGGTTCACCTCTCCTTGCCAATAGTCCACATCTCGTCCGGGAGTGGCGAGGGAAATTCCTCCGCATCCGGGGCCAAGGCGCGGAACCGGGAGATCTGCAGGCGGGACAAAGCGTCAGCAATATCATTATTAATCCCTGGGACATGCCTGGCCCTGAACAAGATGTTGAGGCGCAGGCAGCGCAGCACAAAATGGCGCACTAGATCCATAACCCTGGGCGATTTGGAAGTCTGTGCATTGACAATGTGTACAACGGCAGCATTGTCACACCAGAAATGCACCACCGAATTTGCCCACTGTTCGCCCCATAGCATCAAAGCCCCCAGAATGGGAAAAAATTCCAGGTATGTGAGATCCCGCAGGCGACCTGTGCCTGCCCATGCCGGTGGCCACCCACCATAGGCCCACTTCCCATTGAAGTACATCCCATAACCCAGGGATCCTGAGGCATCAGACTGGATCTGGAAATTGGGGGATGCCAGGAGGTCAGACCTCCAAAATGAGACCCCATTAAACTCCCTCAGGAATTGCAACCAGACGAACATGTCTGCCCTGATACCCCGGGTAAGCCTGACTCTGTGGTGGGGCCTGGATAACCCTGCCATGGCGTCACATAAGCGCCGGGCAAAAGCCCTGCCCGGAGCGACCACCCTGCAGGCAAAATTAAGGTGCCCATGGAGCACCTGCAGTTCCCTCAGGGATGCCTTACGCTTGGCCAGCAATTCCGAGATAAGGGTCACTATCCTGGACACCTTATCACCCGGCAACCTAGAAGCCTGCACTACTATGTCAATCTCAACTCCCAGGAATACTAGCTTGGTCGATGGGCCCTCGGTCTTTTCGGGCGCTAAAGGGACACCAAGTTCCTGCATTAGCGTCTGAAATGTGTTAAGGAGACGTGCACACGTGTCCCAGCCCCGTTCACCCCCGAATAAAAAGTCATCCAGGTAATGGGCTACAGACCGGGACCCTGACCTGCGGACGAAGGCCCACTCTAGGAAGGTACTAAAACGCTCGAAAGCCGAGCATGATATGGAGCAGCCAAAAGGCATGGCCTTATCGAAATAATATTCCCCCTTAAATTTAAAACCCAGCAATTCAAAGTCGCCCGGGTGCACCGGCAAGAGGCGAAAAGCCGACTTAATGTCACACTTGGCCAGCAGGGCACCCGGGCCACACGCGCGCACCATGCGCAGCGCCTGGTCAAACGATGTATACCGGACTGAACAAAGGTCATCAGGGATAGCATCGTTGACCGATCGGCCGGCTGGGTAGGACAAATGATGAATAAGACGAAACTCACCTGGGGACTTTTTGGGCACCAAACCCAGTGGTGAAACCTTAAGATTGGGAAACGGGGGTGCGGGGAAAGGTCCAGCGACCCTGCCCGTGTCTAACTCCTTTTTAATGCTGGCCGCAGCCACCTCCTCCCTTCCTCTGAGGGATAAAAGGTTGGGAGCATCCTGAGGGGACCTATCACCCATAAAAGGGATACGAAATCCCTGCTTAAAACCTTGAAGTAGATACTCCCCGTCCTCCCCCTTTGGGTACGATGCGAGCCAGCGCTCCAGCATGTCCACCTTAATTGGGGAGGGGGCCTTTTGGAGGACTAGCTCCATCCGCGGCAGCTTTGCCAGCCCACTGTCCACCCCTCCCTCTGCCTCGTGCCCCCCCAGGCCTGGGACAAGCAGAGGCTGCGTGGGGGCCAGAACATGTGGGACACTCATGCTTATACCTGCAATTCTTCCGATTGCAGGAACCATTTGACGAGAAAGTCCAGCACAGCAGGCGGGCTGGAACCCCCTGCCCCGCCGGTTGGCGGGTAACCTGCGCTGGAGCCGCTCGCTGGACCGCATGTCCACAATGGTATCTATCCCCCGGGGCAGGGCGTGTGGGTGTCATGTACAAGAGCCACAGTCTCTGGCACGGCTCATCCCATCTCATCTCGGGGTGGAGAGGAATCCTCATACGGAATTCCTCATCATATGCTAGCCATGAGGGGCCCGGGAAATCAACCATTGCCCTATATATGTTGTCCAAATATTGGACCATGGGGATAGCTAAATCCGGCCGCGCCCTCAAATATACCGCCATGTATATTAAATAAGCGGGAAGCCAGTTGGCCCAGGTACGCGGCGGCTTACGGCGGCGTGCCTGCTTCTTATCCTTCTCATCCTGACCCTCCCTTTCCTCCTTGGTGGGCTCTCTGTTCAGGAGTGAGAAGATATCTACGTACTCCCCTCGCCATATCTTTTCTCTAGTAGCCTGTGCCAAGTGATCACCCAATGGCAAGGAATACCCTGCCGTCGGCAAAGCCGAAAAGGGGACAGCCGGCCTAGTAAAAGGGGCCTGAGCTAACCCAGCCACCCCCAGAACATTCCCCAAGGTGGCAGTTGTTGTCGCCGGGTGGGCCGTAGACAGCGTGGCCCCCGCACCACCCGCGCGAGGCCAAGGCCATTGAAAGGCCCCCCCTATATTGGGAATGTGTGTGGATGTACTTGCTTGCACCGTATACTCACATGCTGCACCCCCGCGGGCCGCCCCCACCGGGGGTTCCGGCCCACTGGGGGCGTCGGAGCTCACGACCGACCTAGAGCTCATCACCGGGGCTTGACCCGCACCAGGTTGCTGGCTGGGGAGCTGCGAGGCAGTGGCCGAAGCCGCGCCACCCGCCTGCAGCAGCTCGACCCTCCCCGCCGGCTGTTGTCCTGCTGCCGACAGCACCTCAAAAGGAACCCCGAAGGGGGCGCCCGCCTGACTGGCCCGGGCCAAAGACGCCTCCAGGGCCGCAATGCGGGCCAGTAAGGTGTCCACGTTGACCATGGGCAAAGGGCCGGCCGGCCCGCCTGATCCAGGCACGGGTACAGGTCCCTGCACCCCGGGGCCCGTATATGGCCATTGGCCAGCACTGAAGCCCGGCAGAGCTGGTGGAGAAACCTGCCAAGGCAGGGGGCCGCCCCACCCCCCAAGGCTAGAGGGCCCGGGGAGAGGCTGCGGCCCAAAAGGAATAGGCCCGACGGAGTGGGCAGGAGGAGGAGCGGTGTCCACCGCTCGTGGGCCGCGGGCCGGAGTGCCATCCGCGCCCACACTCTGCTCGCCCACAGCGGGCCAAGGGGCAATAGACCCCATTCCGCCGGCCCCGGTCGGGGCTGGCAAAGGTGGCTGCTGAGGAGGCGGCACCACGGTCCTCCGACCTGGGTTGCGCCTCCTAACAGCGCGAGCTGAACTCGAAGCTGCCTTCTTCTTCGAAGGCATCTCCACCGAAGCAAAAAAAGGGAAGCCGGCAAAGGCAGAATCGCTACCAAAAGGCTTCCCGGTAAGCTAACGAGCGACGGAGACACAGGGGAAAAAACTTCTCCGCTCCGTCGCTGAGGTAAAATGGCAGCTCGGCTGCCTCGTGGCCAGCCCTTTTATAAGGGAGCTGGCCACGCCCCTAACTACCCGGATTCTCTGTCCTGTGGGGGGGGGCCGCAAAGGGCGTGGCGGCCATTTTGGCGCCGCGCTTGCATTCTTGCACTAGGTTGGGGGAAAGGAACTGCAGAATGAATTCACCAAAAGGTGCCTTCATTTTGCCAGTTTCATGTCTGGCCTAGACATGGAAGAAGAAGGGTCTGGAATCAATGAGCCACAGGACCCCTTCCATTTTCTTGAAATGCAGTATACATTGTGTGTTGAAGTCTTCTAATTGGACCATAAGAAATAATTGAAATAATTGAATAAATAACTAAATCTGCACACCCCAAGATTTTATCATTATACTTAATTTTTTGAACAGCATCTCATTGTTCTTGTTGTTTTCCTCATCTCCATCATCAATATTACTATTCCTTTTATACGAAAGAAAACAAAAACTCATCCTTGAAGTATTTGAACACATAAGGCAATAGCTCGTAGTGTGATGAACAAGCAACGTGTCACATGGAACACATCTAGAATTACACTTATCTCTGACACAATGATCATTTATTCATTAAAATGCTGCTGGTAGACCAAAAAAGTCCATGTTAATTGTGTCAAGTATGTAATTTTTGTTAGTACACCACATTTATATTGTTTCAATGAGATGCTCTTTAGGATTCTTTTGTAAAAAAAACACCAGATAAATTGCTTGCAGTATTATTTCTCCACTAAGTATGATATCTTAGCCATGCACTGTGGTGTTAAGTTCAAGAATGATGACAATGACTTTAGGGCTCTGGTTATAATAACATCAGGTTGATAGACAAAACAATTTGCAGAAAGAGTAAGTTTCCATTTGTTCCAGATGTGGCTTTCGGAATTGTTAGCAGCAGTCATATCTTAATGATACCTACTTGGAAGTTACTCCTACTAATTTAATTGGTCTAATTGGACCGATTAAATTAGTAAATGTGTTTAGGATTGCAGCCTCAAGATTCAGTCTCAGGTCCAATTTGTGAGCTACTGCACTAGCAAAAAGAATAAGAAAGGAGTAAAATGCCACAAGGTGAGACAAACATGTGCTTATACAGAGTTGCCATATGTCACGGAAAACCGTGAATTTCACGTTTTGTAACTGTCCCACCTGGTTCCATAAGAACCATTGAAAATTCCCAGTTTTCAAACCACTTGATTTGGGGGGGGGGGGACCATGCATTTTTCTTGCACTTCTATTGGAACCACCAGCAGGTGGCAGCAGCAGCATCTTGGTGAACAAGGAAGAAAGAGGGGGGAAACGTGCCTTTTTCTTGTGGCATCTGTAGCAGCAGCCGTTACACGAATACTGCAGGATGGAATGAGCTCCTGTCTGTGTCCCAGCTCCTGCAAACCTAGCAGTTTGAAAGCAAAAAATGGCAAGTAGATAAATAGGGACCACTTTGGGGGGAAGGTAAACAGCGTTCCGTGTGCTCTGGTGTCTAGTCATGCCTGACATACAACCACGGAAATGTTGGCAGAAGCAGACAGCGCTGGCTCTTTGGCTTTGAAACAGAGATGAGCACTGAACTCTAGACTCAGATACGACTGGCTTTCAAGCAAGAGAAACCTTTACTTCTGTCCAGTTTTTGTGGGAGCGTATTATGGTAACCCTATGCTTATAGACTAGGGTTTCTCAACCTTGGGACTCCAGGTGTTCTTGAACTTCAATTACTAGAAGCCCAAGTCAGCATACCTGCTGATCAGGGCTTCTGGGAATTGAAGTCCAAGAACATCTGGGTGCCCAAGGTTGAGAAACCCTGTTAAAGAAAATTGTTTTCATGTGGTAGGTTCTAAGAAAGGTAATCTAAGGAGGATTTTATTGGCACCTCCACATCTCTTTTGCTAATATTATTGTGTTTGCAAAGAAAGAAAAATCAAGAGTTACAGTAAATAGAAATTGTGACAAGCATGATGTACAATGAATTCAAATGCTAGATCTGAAAAGCTGAATAGGATTCCCATAGTGGTCCCTATTTGTCTTCTTGCCATTTCTTGATTTCGAACTGCTAACGTTTCAGGAACTGGGACAGATGATGGGCACTCACTCTGTCATGCAGCACTCAGGTCTTAAACTGTTGACCTGCCAACCTTCCGATTATCAAGCTCACTGTCTTAACCACTAAGCCACTGTGACCCTGCCTGAAATAAATAAGGCTTAATACATTCAGATCATTGAAAGTTAATTTCATCCCAAACTAAATCTTGGCCAAACAACAAACGGAAAGGAACTATGTTAAGATCTCTCACTATGCATACATGTCTGTTTTGTTTCTGAGTATAGAAATATATCCTACTTAGTGACATGAAGCCTGTATAGAGACTGTGTGCAATGGCTTCACTTTCATGTTATGTTTACCAAGGCTAGACTGGAGGATCAAATAATTTATAACCATTCCTGTTGGGTTTTATGTAATAACTTTGGAACTCATATAAAGTAATGATCCACAAACTCTTTTAATGTTCATTATAAAATATGAAATATTTCTCAGAACCATTGCAATTATGTGACCAGACATAACTGTTTCACACATGAGCACATACAGGGAGGTTTAACATAACTTTATTATCTTCCTGTCTTTTCCTCTCATTGATGTGATAATAGTGTTTTAATATTTTTCTAGAGAAAAAGTTAAACAATTTCAGGAGCTCTGCTGAGGCCTACTTTATTGGTTTTTGCAACAGAGTACTCAAGAATAATTGTATTTATGATTAGAATGACACTAATAAACGGTTTATGCATAGAGGACCAACAGATTTTTATATAATTGTCCCTATATATGCTGCTATATCTTGCACAAAACTCAAGTAGACAGAAGAAATGAAATATTTATAATCAGTTTATTCCTCTAGGTGTTTCTCTTCTCCCCATCACATGCAATTTGTATTGTGCCAAGGTGGCCCCATAATTTGTATGAGGTACTATTTGTTGAGAACTAGCTAGTGAAAAAAGTTTCCACAAGAGAAGAGACACACCTTTACCTGTAGATACCCTCTCTAATATATTTGGGTTTCAATTACAACTTATCCAAGCCTGAAATGACATAGAAGACAAGGCCATCATACTTACTGCACTTCCCTTCTAAGACCAGGCTGAAATTCATTGGCATCTCTTGACTTGGGGATGTGTGTTCCTCCTCCTTAAATAGTAGTATAAAACAGATATATCACTCTTAGACAACCTGCTCTCTATTTGCATTGCCAAATGTGGGAAGAGATGTAACCAGGAAGCCCTCTGAGATGGGATTTTCAGATTTAGAACTCCCAAAATGGTTTGTAGTTTTCCATTGTGGGAGTTATATGTATCTTGCAGAAACTCCATGGCTCAACTGGGAGAAAAACCTAAACTGGAAAGCTTTAAGGCTTAAACTAGACGTAACTCTGCTCAGACTTCCTGTCCATGGCCCAATGCTAATTGGAAGCTCTTAAGTTTTTTTAATTTCATTCAAATATAACATAAACCATAAAACAACAACAACATACAAATACAAAATAATGGAAAAAATAATACACAACATCTTTTAAAAAAACATATATAAACTGCTACATGCACTCACCATCAGTGGGACATTGTATACATTCAACGTCACCAGGGAAAAGCATGTAAAGATGTATCTGAACAGGAAGCCCTGAATGACAAGTGAAGTTCGGAGACTGTTGAAGGCCAGAAACTTTGCTTTTAGAACTGGAGACTGGGTATTGTATAGTATAGAAAGGGCAAACCTGAAGAGGGGTATAAGGAAGGCAAAAGCTGTGTATAGAGGGAAAATTGAAGATCACCTGAGTAGTCACGACACCAGGCAAGTGTGGCAGGGGATCCAGCACTTTACTTACTACAAACCCAGTAATTCATTGCCTGTAGAGAGCAGTGCTTCTCTGGTGGAGGAGCTGAATACCTTCTTCGACCGATTTGAGGTGACACCAGCAGTGGAGACAGCAGTGTTGCCAGAGTCATCGTCATTACTCACCATAGGGAATGTTGCCAGGGTGGAAGAGGGAGAAGTGAGGCGAATATTAAAAGGGATAAACACGAGGAAGTCTATGGGTCCTGATGGAGTGGCTGGTAGGGCACTGAGAGACTGCTTAGAACAGCTGGCAGAAACCATTATGAAGGTTTTTAATCGGTCTTTGGCCCAAGCCACTGTCCCACCTTGTCTGAAATCCTCTACTATTATACCTCTGCCTAAAAAACCTAACATAGATAGTTTGAATGACTTCCGCCCTGTGGCGCTTACACCTATCATAATGAAATGCTTTGAAAAGTTGGTGTGGAACTGGATTATGTCTTGTTTACCAGTTGGACTTGACTCTTGTCAATTTGCATATAAGAGAAAGATATCCATGGAGGATGCTGTGGCTACAGCCCTACATGCTGTTCTGACCCATTTGGAGAAACAAGGGACTTATGCGAGACTGTTATTTGTAGATTTTAGTTCTGCATTTAATACTATTCTTCCGCATAGACTGGTGCCCAAATTATTAGACTGGGGCTTTTGCCATGTTTATGCAGGTGGATACTAGATTTTCTATCAGATCGTTCCCAACGGGTCAGGATGGGCTCTCTTGTCTCTGCGGATCTCAGTATAAGTACGGGGACACCGCAGGGGTGTGTACTGAGCCCGCTTCTGTACACACTTTACAATATGATTGTGTTCCCAGGTACCCCATCAATAAGATCATCAAGTTTGTGGATGACACAATGGTGGTGGGTCTGATTACTGCTGGGAAGAATCCTCAGGAAGAACAATCTTTCAAACTACCTGCTGTTGGCATTCTACCACTGTACCATACAGAGTGTGTTAACCTATGGTCTGTGTGTATGGTTTGGGAGTTGTACAGCTAGGGAAAGAACAATGCTGTCCAGGGTTGTAAAGACTGCAGAGGGGATAATTGGGTGTACTCTTCCCACTCTAGATCAAATCTATGCCAACAGGTGTTATAAGAAAGCTGTAGAGATTGCGCAAGATAGTATGCACCCCAGAAATGATCTCTTTCAGTTTCTGCCTTCTAGAAGAAGGTATAGGGTCATAATGACCAGGACCAGCTGCTTGAGAAATAGTTTCTACCCAAAAGCAGTTCTGGCTTTGAATGCAGTGCAATGCAGTCTATGAGGGAGTTTCTGTATATATTTTTTAGAGTTTTAGAGTTTTTAGAGCCTTAGAGTTTTAGAGCTTTTTAGGGGTGAAATATGTATATGTGGGGTGGGAGTATGTTGATAATTTTGTATAGTTGTATTTTGTTTTGGTTTTGTTGGGTTGATAAGTGTTTTTCCCCCCAATCTCGTTGTTCTGTGCAGGACAATGACAATAAAGAGCTATCTATCTATCTATCTATCTATCTATCTATCTATCTATCTATCTATCTATCTATCTATCTATCTATCTATCTTTGCAGGCGCACCCCCCAATAAAGGACTCAGACACTGATGAAAGTGGATAACGGCATTGGGCCACATTTATTGATTCATGCCCTAGTCCAAATTATAAATTTCTATTGGTAATTGACCAATCATAATTCTTAAGGCAAGCAGGCCGAAGTAACACTGGTAAGGTACCAGCCAAAATTGCCAACGGCAATTGTTACAATGTATCTATTTGTATCAATTTGTTTGTTGACAACAAACAAATTGTTGACCGTAGTCAATATCTAACTAATGACCCCACCCTCTGACGCATATCCGTAAAATCACGGGGTGATGCATGCTGTCTAGCTGTAGCCATCACCCCATCGCCTAGTTCGTCGTTGACCGGACAACGTTTAACCAACTTATGCCTGTCTAGTGTTGTCCAGTCAATTGCGAACCTGCCGGATACCTGTGGGTCATAAATGTTTACCTTACCAGTGCTACCCGCCCATGTGACCAAAGTCAACAGCAGCAACAGAAACCCCTATATCAAACCATAGCAACAGTGTGGGATGGGCAAAAAAGCCAGGACCCGAGAGCCAATTGTGGGTCCCAGCCAAAAATTCCCACCCGGCCCCGAAGCGACCAAAATATCACACTGTTAACTAGGGAGGGGGTGGAGGGGAAAAACTTCTCCGCTCCGTCGCTTCGCAAAATGGCAGCTCGGCTGCCTCATGGCCGCCCCTTATATAAGGGTGCTGGCCACGCCCCCTAACTACCCGGATGCCTTCGTCCGATGGGGGGGCGCAAAGGGCGCGGCGGCCATTTTGGCGCCGCGCTTGCATTGCAGGCGCACCCCCCAATAAAGGACTCAGACACTGATGAAAGTGGATAACGGCATTGGGCCACATTTATTGATTCATGCCCTAGTCCGAATTATAAATTTCTATTGGTAATTGACCAATCATAATTCTTAAGGCAAGCAGGCCAAAGTCACACTGGTAAGGTACCACCCAAAATTGCCAACGGCAATTGTTACAATGTATCTATTTGTATCAATTTGTTTGTTGACAACAAACAAATTGTTGACCGTAGTCAATATCTAACTAATGACCCCACCCTCTGACGCGTATCTGTAAAATCACGGGGTGATGCATGCTGTCTAGCTGTAGCCATCACCCCATCACCTAGTTCGTCGTTGACCGGACAACGTTTAACCAACTTATGCCTGTCTAGTGTTGTCCAGTCAATTGCAAACCTGCCGGATACCTGTGGGTCATAAATGTTTACCTTACCAGTGCTACCCGCCCATGTGACCAAAGTCAAGAACAGCAACAGAAACCCCTATATCAAACCATAGCAACAGTGTGGGATGGGCAAAAAAGCCAGGACCCGAGAGCCAATTGTGGGTCCCAGCCAAAAATTCCCACCCGGCCCCGAAGCGACCAAAATATCACACTGTTAACTAGGGAGGGGGTGGAGGGGAAAAACTTCTCCGCTCCGTCGCTTCGCAAAATGGCAGCTCGGCTGCCTCATGGCCGCCCCTTATATAAGGGTGCTGGCCACGCACCCTAACTACCCGGATGCCTTCGTCCGATGGGGGGGGCGCAAAGGGCGCGGCAGCCATTTTGGCGCCGCGCTCGCATTGCAGGCGCACCCCCAAATAAAGGACTCAGACACTGATGAAAGTGGATAACGGCATTGGGCCACATTTATTGATTCATGCCCTAGTCCGAATTATAAATTTCTATTGGTAATTGACCAATCATAATTCTTAAGGCAAGCAGGCCGAAGTCACACTGGTAAGGTACCACCCAAAATTGCCAACGGCAATTGTTACAATGTATCTATTTGTATCAATTTGTTTGTTGACAACAAACAAATTGTTGACCGTAGTCAATATCTAACTAATGACCCCACCCTCTGACGCGTATCCGTAAAATCACGGGGTGATGCATGCTGTCTAGCTGTAGCCATCACCCCATCGCCTAGTTCGTCGTTGACCGGACAACGTTTAACCAACTTATGCCTGTCTAGTGTTGTCCAGTCAATTGCGAACCTGCCGGATACCTGTGGGTCATAAATGTTTACCTTACCAGTGCTACCCGCCACACGGAGGGGCTTCAAAGAAGGCTCAACGCCCCCCCCCCCAGACCGTCAGCTCGGTCAACAGGCCTGCTCGCCAGTCCACTAACCAGAGGTCCATACCTCCCTGCGACAGATGGGCCCCATCCCCTGAGTAAAGCTCGTAATTTTGCAGACTGATGGCGGGGAGGCTAATGACGCGTCCCCCACACTTGTCGAAAAGGAACCGGGCAATAGCCCCGTTCACGGAGCGTCGGCTCAGTCAAGAGCCCCGAGGCCGAACGCTCCCCTGTAAGCGTACCGCGGTATCGTGTCCGACCAAATGAGGGTTGTCGCAGGCCACACATAATGTGAGTAGGGCAGGTCACTGCAAATCGCAAGGTTCCGCGATAGGCCAGTGACATGTCCCAAGCCATCGCCCCCAAGGTACATAACCAGGACATAGGCGAGTCAGCATCCCTGATGTAGAAAAGGAATGGCAACAGTTCCCGCCATAACATGCCGCGCTTACCATGCCACTTGAGACGTGCGGATGCACCCAGTCCCAGTCGGGGTCCCACTCTGTCGCCGCAGCGTAACGCGCTGCCCTGTGCAGCGTAACGCGCTGCCCTGTGCAGCGTAACGCGCTGCCCCATGCAGCGTAATGCGCTGCCCTGTGCACGTGGCCATGGCCCACCAGCCATACTGTCACCGGTGTAATACGACACCCAGGGTCTGTCAAGGAAAAAAAGGGGAGGAGAAACAGTGCAGTGACTAAACTGGTACTCACGTTTGAAGAGGGCGAACACAAAACTGAAAACATTGTGATCCCCACCCTCCCATGCGGCGTTTGTCAGCCCCGGAGTACCCAAAAACAGCTGCAGTAGAAGCCACCCCTATCCTGAACGAATGGGTGCCGCAACGAGCCCCAGAGAGGCCAACACTGTCTAGTGCCTTCCCGGCACCCTCCAAAATTGAAATTTAGTAAGGGGAGACCCATCTTGGTGACAGAAAAACGGGCCATGGTGGATGCCACGCAGTGCAAGAAACTCCTGTAGGGCACCAACCGGACAGATGTCTGCCAAAGAACACCGTAGCAGTCTTACACCACTGCCTACGCCATGCTGATCTGTCTTAGAGGAGCGTATCCAGTGCCCTACGACTTGCTTCCGCCTTAGACAGCATCACAAGCTCGCTGATGCGGAGCGCTCCAAAAAAGGCCACCGTCGTAGCCGCATGAATTGGGCTGCCTCGTACTTATCAAAACAGAGGCCATGCCAGCCCCTGGCCAGTTGGGTAAGAAAACCCCTGGGGAAATCGGGTGGCGGTCGTCCGGGCAACGCCCACGCTCCCGCACCCACCCCTCCAAAACATGTCTCACACGGAAGTCAGCGGTACTATCCACATGACCGCCCACCTTGGCCATAAAAGCCAATGCTGACAGCCTAGATGCTATGGTGCGAGGTGCAAGGCCCTGGGCATGCAGGTAAACCATGAACCGAAGTACATGGGTCACTGTGATCGGCCAGGTTTCTGGCAGCCGGAATTGGGTACAGAAATCTCTGAAAGAATTGAATGCGTGGTGATACGCCTTACGCGTGCGTGGCGCTAGTGACAAGCCAATCGCCGGGTTCACCTCTCCTTGCCAATGGTCCATATCTCGTCCGGGAGTGGCGAGGGAAATTCCTCCGCATCCGGGGCCAAGGCACGGAACCGGGAGATCTGCAGGCGGGACAAAGCGTCAGCGATATCATTATTGACCCCCGGGACATGCCTGGCCCTGAAGAGGACATTGAGGCGCAGGCTGCGCAACACAAACTGGCGCACTAGGTCCATGACCCTGGGTGATTTGGAAGTCTGTGAGTTGACAATGTGCACAACGGCCGCATTGTCACACAAGAAATGGACAACCGAGTTGGCCCACTCCTCGCCCCATAGCATCAAAGCCCCCAGGATAGGGAAAATTCCAGATACGTGAGATCACGCAGGCGACCCGTGCCTGCCCAGGCTGGTGGCCACCCACCATAGGCCCACTTCCCATTGAAGTACATCCCATAACCCAGGGATCCCGAAGCATCGGACTGTATCTGAAAGCGAGGGGAAGCCAGGAGGTCAGACCTCCAAAATGATACCCCATTGAACTCCCTCAGGAACTGGAGCCAGATAAGCATATCTGCCCTGATACCCCGAGTGAGTCTCACCCTATGGTGGGGCCTAGACAAGCCTGTCATGGCGTTGCACAAGCGCCGAGCAAATGCCCTGCCCGGCGCGACGACCCTGCAAGCGAAATTGAGGTGACCATGTAGCACCTGCAGTTCCTTCAGTGATGCCTTGCGCTTAGCAAGCAAGTCAGAGATAAGGGCCACTATCCTTGACACCTTATCCCCCGGTAACCTAGAAGCCTGCGCTACCGTGTCAATCTCCACCCCCAGGAATACTAGCTTAGTAGATGGGTCTTTTCGGGCGCTAAAGGGACACCGAGTTCCTCCATTAGCATCTGAAATGTGTTGAGGAGACGTGTGCACGTGTCCCAGCCCCGTTCACCCCCGAATAAAAAATCATCCAGGTAATGGGCTACAGACCGAGACCCTGACCTGCGGACGAAAGCCCACTGTAGAAATGTACTGAAACGCTCGAAGGCTGAGCATGATATGGAACAGCCAAAAGGCATGGCCTTATCAAAGTAATATTCACCCCGGAACTTAAAACCCAGCAACTCAAAGTCGCCCGGGTACACAGGCAGGAGGCGAAACGCCGACTTGATGTTGCCCTTAGCCAATAGTGCACCCGGGCCACATGAGCGCACCATGCGCAGGGCCTGGTCAAAAGACGCATACCCGACTGAGCAAAGGTCATCAGGGATAGCATCATCGACCGATCGGCCGGCTGGGTAGGATAAGTGATGAATCAGGCGAAACTCGCCAGGTGACTTTTTGGGCACTAAGCCCAAGGGTGATACCTTAAGATTAGGGAAGGGGGGTGTTGGGAAAGGGCCAGCGACCCTGCCCGAATCGACCTCCTTAGTAATGCTGGCAGCAGCTACCTCCTCCCGCCCCCTAAGGGACAAAAGGTTGGGGGCATCCTGGGGGACCTATCACCCACAAAAGGGATACGGAACCCCTGTCTAAAACCTTGAAGAAGGTAAACCGCATCCTCCTCCCTCGGGTACAATGCGAGCCAATGCTCCAACATGTCCACATTAATTGGGGAGGGGGCCTTTCGGTGAACCAGCTCCCTCTGCGGCAGTTTTGCCAGTCCTGTGTCCACCCCTTCCTCTGCCCAGCATCCCTCCAGGCCTGGGACAGGCGGAGGCCACCTGGGGGCCAGCACAGGAGGGACACTCATGCCTGTTGCAGGAACCATTGGACGAGAAAGTCCAGCACAGCAGGCGGGCTGGAACCCCCTGCCCCGCCACCTGGCGGGGTGCCTGTGCTGGGGCCGCTCGCTGGACCGCATGTCCACAATGGTATCATTCCCAGGGCGCAGGGCGCGTGGGAGTCATGTACAGGAGCCACAGCCTCTGGCAGGACTCATCCCACCTCATCTCGGGGTGCAGGGGAATCCGCGTACGGAATTCCTCATCATTAGCCAACCACGACGGGCCCGGGAAGTCAACCATCGCCCGGTAATGTTGTCCAAATACTGGACCATCGGAATCGCCAAATCAGGCCGAGCCCTGAGGCAGACCGCCATGTATACGAGGCAGGCTGGCAACCAGTTGGCCCACGTACGTGGTGGCATGTGACGACGCGCCTGCTCCTTATCCTTCTCATCTTGCCCCTCCCTCTCCTCCTTGGTGGGCTCTCTGTTAAGGAGGGTGAAGATGTCCACATACTCCCCCCGCCAGATCTTCTCTTTGGGGGTCTGGGCCAAATGGTCCCCCAGTGGCAAGGGATACCCTGCTGTCGGCAAAGCCAACACAGGTACGGTGGAAACTGCGAGCATCTGTAAAGGAGCCTGGACTAACCCGGTCACCCCTAGAAGATTCCCGACTGGGTAAGAAGCACCCCCCACCACGGGGCCCTGGGTGATAGTTGAAGTCACCGAGTGGAGCGTCGGCGACTGAACCGCCGCACCACCCGTGCGAGGCCAAGGCCATTGAAAAGCCCCCCCAAACATGGCCATGTGTGTAGGTGCACTAGTTTGGACCGCATACTCACATGCCGCACCCCCATGGGCCGCCCCCACCGGGGGTTCCGACCCACTGGGGGCGTCGGAGCTCACGACCGCCATAGAGCTCGTCGACGGGGCTTGATCAGCACCGGCCTGTGGATTGGGGAGCTGCGAGGCAGTGGCCGAAGCCGGGCCACGCGCCTCAGGCAGCTCGACCCGTCCCGTCGCCTGCCGCTGCCCAGCAGACGATGCATCGACCTGCACCCCAAAAGGGGCCCCAGGGTGACTAACCCGGGCCAGGGATGCCCCAAGGGCCGCAACGCGGGCCAGGAGGGCCTCCACGCTGACATAGCCACCTAAACCAAGGGGGGGCAAAGGGGAGCGGTGGCCACCGCTTGCGGGCCAAGGGCCACGGCCCCTACTGGGCCCGTACGCGGACCCTCAGCCTCCGGCCAAGGGGGAATTAACCCCATCCCACCGGTCCCAGTGGGCTCGGGCATAGGAGGCTGCTGGGGAGGCGCAGCCGCAGTCCTCCGACCCGGATTGCGCCTCCGCGCAGAACGAGCCGCGTTCGCAGTCGCCTTCTTCTTTGAGGGCATTGCAGCCAGCCGATGGGAAGCCGAAAAAGGAGAAAATCAGCAGCCAAGAGGCTCCCCGGTGAGGGTAAAAGCGACGGAGGTAAGAGGGAAAAACTTCTCCGCTCCGTCGCTTCGCAAAATGGCAGCTCGGCTGCCTCATGGCCGCCCCTTATATAAGGGTGCTGGCCACCCCCCTAACTACCCGGATGCCTTCGTCCGATGGGGGGGCCGCAAAGGGCGCGGCGGCCATTTTGGTGCCGCGCTCGCAATCTATCTATCTATCTATCATTTAGCTATTCTCTATGCAATCTTTTATTTATATATTTGTCACCTCATTCCAAAAAGTTACACAATCTTGCCATGGCCTTACTACCAATATTTCGCTGAAATCAGTTTTTTTTTAAACTAATCCCTTTTTAAAATTTCATTTCACATGTTAATTTGTGATTTACTGTCATATCCCAAACAAAAAACCAAAAAGCTGATCACAGTTTATAACAGCCCGGCATCGCCTTGCAATCTATGCTAGTAGTCAATAAAAGAGTGAGGAAAGCAGTAATGGGATACAATCTTAAAAACAACAGAATGATCTCAGTCCAAATTCAGGGCAAACCATTCAACATCACAGTAATCCTAGTCTATGCCAAGTTGGCTCTTTTAAATAAGATAAAGTGTCCTTCCTGTTCTGGTGGGTGGGTGGGTCTTTTAACTGTTTTTAATTGGGCTTTTATGAGTTATTAATTGGGGTAGTCTTTTTAAGGATTTTTAGGATGGTTTTTATGTGTTATGCTTGCTGTGAGCTGCCCAGAGTCGCCCTAGGGCAAGGGGGTGGCATATAGATTCAAATCAATTCAAATAAATAAATAACTAAATGCCCCAACCACTGATGCAGAAGAGGCTGTAGTCAACCAGTTCTATGAAGACCTACAACACCTTCTAGAACTGACACCAAAAATGATGTCCTTATCATCATAGGAGATTGGAATGTCAAAGTAGGAAGTCAAAAGGTAACTGGAATAAAATGCAAGTTTGGCCTTGGAGTACAAAATGAAGTAAGGCAAAGGCTAATACAGTTTTGCCAAGAAAATACTGTACACTGGTCATAGCAAACACCCTCTTCCAACAACCTAATAGGCAACTCTACACATGGACATCACCAGATGGCCAACACCGAAATCAGATTGATTATGTACTCTGCAGCCAAAGATGGAGACGATCTATACAGTCAGCAAAGACAAGACCTGGAGCAGACTGTGGCTCAGATCATGAGCTACTGATTTCCAAATTAAGGCTTAGAATGAAGAAAGTAGGAAAAACAATTAGGACACTCAGGTATGATCTAGATAACATCCCCCATGCACATATGGTGGAAGTGAAGAATAGATTTAAGGGATTATATTTGACAGACAGAGTGCCTGAAGAATTATGGACTGAGGTTCATAACATCATACAGAAAGCAGCAATTAGAACCATCCCAATGAAAAAGAAATGCAAGAAAGTGAAGTGGTTGTCTGATGAGGCTCTAAAAATAGCTGAAGAAATTATGAAGGCAAAAAGCAAAGGTAAAAGAGAAAGATTCACCCAACTGAATGCAGTATTCCAGAGAACAGCAAGGAGAGATTAGGAGTTCTTCTTAAATGAAAAGTGCAAAGTAATAGAGGAAAAAACAGAAGAGGAAGGACTGCTGCTGCTGCTGCTGTTCAGTCGCACAGTCAAGTCTGAACCTTTGCGACCCCATGGACCACCGCACACCAGGCTCCTCTTCCATCTGCCTAGATCTATGATGCTGCTGCTGCTGCTACTCCTCAATGTTTAACTGTCTAACTATCAGTTTTTTTATGCCTTTATAAAAATGACCAAGTTATTGTGAGGAAGCAATTTCGTTAAAATAAACATTTAAAATAAAAAAGTATCATGGTATTTTGTCGTTCTAATGCAGTTGAATCAGGATTTTGCTTAGATGTGCTTTTCCTGCTTACAAAATATGGTGTGACTAATGACACAATGAGAGGGATAATAGATTCTTGAGGTGCAAAGAATGGTTAAAAGGAAAAAATATATGCCTTTCACTAAGTGTAGTTAATTTGGATTATTTAGAATTGTATGCAAAGCAGTTATCCTTCTTCCCCCCTGCAAAATGTAAAAAATTCCTTGTTTCATAGGAAAATAAAATATTGCTCATAAAAGAAATAATCTTCCCTAGGTAAGAGGGCACACACCACACCACACCCCCACACCCCCTGGGGAAAGGGTGGTCAAAAATGAATATTTTTTTGTCAATAATTAGCTCCAATTGCCCATTTTTTCCTATGTATGGTGTCTTTTGGGATGCCATGGAGGAAGAGATTTGGGGGGAGGGAATCCTGTTGAAAGGGAAAGGCCAGATGCTAATGCAAGAAACAGTGTGTTTTGTGAGATAAATGGGTCACAGGAACTAAAAAGAAGAAATGAAGAGAAGGAATTGATCCTCTAAATAGTCCAGAAAGTGGGGTTGAGGGGGGGCAGAATGATGTGTGATATAATTTGGATCCCCCTTTTGTATTTCTGTTTTAGTTTTTAAATAATTTTACTTTTTACAATACTTGATCCTCTCATAGCATGAAGTCAATAATTTTGTGTATCCTTATACTCATATTTAAGCAGGAGATAAATGAGGATTTATATCTTTACACTTGGTAGTAATTTGATTTCCTCCCATTTTCACCTGAGTTTAATACTGTGACGCAATGGTTTCAAAGTTAAGATTACTTTCAGTAGTACTGGTCAGCCAAGGAGAGTCATAGGTATGCAGATAAAAAACAGTGATAGCATGCTTCATAATGAGGAAAACAAAAATCCAGAGTAGAATAACACATTTTTAGGAACTGATGAAATGTCACAAATGCGTCCAAGCTTTGAAATTTTCCAGAACTCATAACAGGATTAGTTGGTGTTGGCCATGATGTATTGGCAGGGAGTTTGGCTTAATAAACCTTAGAGTCTCTTCTAATTGAACAATTGGATGATTCCGTGATACTGTTGTCAGCGGCAAAAGTCATCCTGAGATGGACTGCAGACTGAGTAAACTACTGATTGATGTCACTATGAGATTCCTTGCACCTTCATGGCTGTGCTAGCATGGACAGAATTGTCTAATATAAAACTGTACATACAAAACATTGGAGAACAGAAGCAACTTTACACCATTGATGTATGGAACTTTTTGTTGTTGTTGTTGTTGTTGTTGTTGTTGTTGTCATGTACTAATACTGTAGTGAGTTCAAGATGTGAGCCACCCAGAGTCGTTTTGAGTTGGGCAGCTATACAAATTGGAAAAATAAATATATAAATAAATGATCTCTAGTCTCCAGTCTGTAACTCAGACTTTGTGTGGATTCCACCTTCTAGGTCAGGAGTTCTTAACCTTTTAAAGCTGAGGGCCAGGTCACACTCCCTCAGACAGCTTTGGGGGCCAGATGGCCATTTTGCCCTTCCTCCACCATATGGCACTTCCTGGTGTGGTAGTGGACCCCAAAAAATGGCCCACAGGTCACTGGTTGAGTATCCCTGTTCTAGGCCTTAGACAAAACATTTCTTCATCAGATTACATTTCTGCAGATATTATTAATGATGCATTGAATCCAAACTAAGATTAGTTACATTTAATCTCCATTGAGATACATGGAATTTTATGTCTATTTCTCCCATTGATTAAAGGTCATGTTTTCTTAAATGAATTGCAACAGCCATTAGTATGATTCTGATTTATTTTTTTTAGTTATACCTCTCCAGCAAGCCTTATATGTTGTTAATGATCATATAATAGTTTGATTAAAAATCTATGACTGTGACAACACATTTATTGTTAGTAGTCTCACATCTGTGGTCTTTTTTGGAGAGATTGACCATGATCTGTCAGAGATCCCATTCCAGTTTGTTTCCAAGTCTTGATTTGTGTTGAATAACAAAAGTAATGGGGCTTGGCAGAGAAACGCTACTTCCCTTCAGCCATCTTTTTATCTTTTGCCACTGCCTTTGGTGTAGAAAGGTGCATCGTTGTCGGCAGGCCTTAACGTCCATTTCTCCTGATGTCTCTAGAATTGTTGACTGCCAATATTGTTGAGCACACGGCTGACAAACTCAGGTTACCTTGTCTGCTAAGCTTTCTCTTGAGATTCAGAAGATGTCATTCCTGTCTAAGTGGCGGAGTGATAATACATCTGTACTGTCAGCATATGACACCTCCTTGTCATGTGGCTTTGTCAGTGGACAGCCATTCCTGTCATTTTGTTATGAGACCTAACATAAAGCATACATCTCCTTGACAGAGCATCAACAGCAGTGTTATTTTTTTAAAAAAAAGTTTGTCATCTGGCCCACAGAATTCCAGTGCTTTCATTTCGATCATCTGCTCAACTCACATATGTCTGTGAGAATGCAACTCACCACTTATTCCTTCTCTTTTGAAGATACTGTCTATATATGTATGTATGGTGCCAAATGCATGGTCATTAAATAAAGACTAAAAGTCTGGAGCTAGGATTGAGAAATGCTGTTACAAGTACAGTGAGGAAATGAGGATATCAAAAGGGGGTGGGGGTGGATCACTAAAGCCAAGTCAGGCTGTCTCAGACTGAGAAGACACATCATTGAGGAATTATTAAACCACATGAGATTCCTTGCATCTAGGTGAGAATAGAACAATAAATCCCCTATTTAAAAAGATAAAGGTCTCCCTTGCTCAAAAACCAATCCTATCCAACTGGTGCTGATCTCTGTTTACAGCCAAACAGCCAGTCCTCTCTTCATCTGCAGACATTCCTGAGGTCATGTGTCAGCCATGACTAGATGTGGAAAACTGTTTCCTTTCCCGCTGCAGCAGTACGAATTTATCTACTTGCAATTTATTGCTTTAGAACTGCTATTTTGGCAAGAGCTGGGAGAGACTACAGGAGCTCACTCCATCGCAAAGCATTCAGGTCTGCAACTGCTCACCTGCCAACCTTCAAGCCCAGCATCTTAACCATTAAGCCACAACAGCCCCATTTAAGGTCACTGTAATTTATCTTTAAAAATGCCAGCAAAACTATTATCCTTTTCCTTTGAGAGGTAACGCCTGCACAACAAGCAAAGAACAAGTGACTGGTTGCAAACAAAGAGAGGAGGAGGAGGAGGAGATGCAGATACCCTCCCTGATGTGTTTCATCTTTAAACACCCATGCCACAAAGTAGCAGCCTTTACCATTTTGGACAATGTACATTATTTGCACCATTTTAAAATGCAAAAAACTTTCTTCTCCTTCTGTTGAGTTGAGAACGCTACAAATTATCTTGACCTCTACGCAGGCGAGGAAAATAATTTTAAAGTTCCTCTGTCAAATATGTAAGGACTCACACTGCATAAGTGGGTGAAAATGTGATTCTTTTCCATGTCATGGATTTGCCTAATTAATGCCTATGGCACTATGTAAAGATCTCTAATTGGGGAGGTATAAGGATCTGTGTTAGAGATGACCTGTGTTAGAAATTCTACAGATGGTGAAACAGTTGTTCTTCTGACATGATAATGTTTGTTAAAGGAAGTTATTTGAGTTCACCCAAAGCATTTTCATAGCACCAATGCCCTTTAGAATAGTCTGGAGTCACCAGTGGCCCATGGTTCACACTTGGGTGAGACCTAATCATTACCTGGATTTCTTTTGCTCACAGCACATAACACCATTGCTTAGACTCTTGAAATTCTATTGAAGTAAAGAGTGAAGATTATAGCCAGACTTGATATTATTACTGCAGACAATCTCGTAGAGAATTTTTCCAATCACAGTTCAATGTTCCCTTTTTATTTTGGATTTCATCAGTAACTTTTAGATTTGCCAGGTCTCAAGTCACTGGTTGAAGTCTCTGGGACTTGATGTGTTTATCTGCATCTCCTGATTCAGTTGACAGTTCTCATGATGGGAGGCACTGTTGGAGCAGAAAGTTTTATTTTTCTCTCTATGTTGTGTTTAAAAGGGACTGCAGTGGCTCAAGAGGTTAAGACACTGAACTCGCTGACTGGAAGGTCAGAGTTCGAGACCCAAGTGCTCCATGATGGAGTGAGCTCATGTCATCTGTCCCAGCTCCTGCCAACCTAGCAGTTTGAAAGCAAGAAATTTCAAGTAGATAAATAGGGACCACTTTGGTGGGAAGGTAAACAGCATTCCATGCACTCTGGTGTTGAGGCATGCCTGCACCTGCGGCTGTCATAAACACATTTACAACAGCCTCAGACATGTTTTATGGCAGTGTTTACACCAGGGAAACCATGTGACTGACCTGCTCATCTGTCAGGGGGGTGGGGGCCAGCCTGCAGTGTAAAATGTTTGGGAACCCCTGGTTTAATGGATGTTCTTGGTAATTTTCATGTGCTCCCCACCTCCACCACACCAGGAAGTGGCATGTGGTGGAGGAAGGGCAAAATGGCCATCCGGCCCCCAAAGCTGTCTGAGGGAGCGTGGCCTTGGCCCCAGCTTAGAAAGGTTGAGAACTACTTTTCAGAAATATGGTATTCTAGAATTTTCTTTGTGTTACTTTATTTTTGTGAGGTATAATACAGGGCATCCTGAAAGTCACGTTACTTAGGCAAAATTGTATAGCAACAGATATCTTGGAACATGTTTGCCATGAGTGGGGGGGAAAGACTTTTTGTGTGTGTAGAAAGAGATGGCCAACACATAGAGAATATTTTGTAAAAAAATGGGATGAATATTTTGTACACAAAGGTACATTTAACTACAATTTAGCATTTTCCCTATGGATAGTGACTGTAGATATAATTATAATGATATAATTATGATTTGCTTTATTTTTATGAGATGGTCATACTGTCAAAGGACACAACTGCCCATTGGTATAGCCATAGGTTCCTTGATGTGGAGCTTAAATCTGCCTGTCGTCTTTTTCTCCTTCATGCTTTTCCTGCATGCCACAGAGTACACCTGATTTGTGATGATAACTCACTGCACTAATTTCTTAATACTTAATTATAAAATGGCAATCACTAAAAAAGAAACATTTGATTGTTCAATGAAGATGCGAAAGTTTTATATTAATCATTATCAATCAAGGCATCTTGTAATCTGAAGCACCAATCAAAGAGGAGTTGAAACATTTCTTGCTCTGCTAATTAAGGCTTATCTTCTGTGCAGAATGGCCCTGATGTGAGTTTGTATTTGGGGTGTCTGGAGGGTCGGTAATAAAATTTAGCCTCTATTGTCCCCCCCCCCCCCCGGGCCAGTTATAAGCAACTGCCTTGCTATATTTTAGAAGAGCTTTAAAAGACTCTCGCCACCCGAGCCACACACACACACCCGGTTCCCTCAAGGAGCCAGAGGGAAAGAGGAGGAGGAGGAGGCTGCCCCACCACCATCACCTGGGGCTGGCCCGCTGTGCCACTCGCCACCCGAGCCACCCCCCAGTTCCCTCAAGGAGCCGGAGGGAAAGAGGAGGAGGAGGCTGCCCCACCACCATCACCTGGGGCCGGCCCGCCCGCACTGCTCGCCACCTGAGCCACACACACCCACCCGGCTCCCTCAAGGAGCCGGAGGGAAAGAGGAGGAGGAGGCCACCCCACCACCATCACCTGGGGCAGGCCCGCTTTGCTGCTCGCCACCTGAGCCAACCCCCCCCCCCCGGTTCCCTCAAGGAGCTGGAGGGAAAGAGGAGGAGGAGGCCACCCCACCACCATCACCTGGGGATGGCCCGCCTGTGCTGTTCGCCATCCGAGCCACTACCACCACCCCCGGTTCCCTCAAGGAGCCAGAGGGGAAGAGGAGGAAGAGGATAAGTAGTTAATTATTTCAATATAGAAACTGCAGTGACTCTTAAAGTACCCAATTTTTAGTGATTTGATGTAACTAACTTACAGGAGAGACTTTCTCATATAGAGACATTATAAGAAACTGATTTACATAGTGACTTGAAATAGTTAACTAACAGCAGAAAAATTAACTCAATTTTAGCCTGATATTGTGTTCTAAACTGATATTGTGATCTAAACTGTGATAATATGCATGATGTTACCTTGTTTTAAACTGTGATAATATGTATGATGGGGGAAAAATGGCATACAAACCGGCAAAGCACGCCAGGGAGTTTGCCAAGAGAACCCTATTGACCAACGCAAAGGAGAAACAAAGGGACAAATCAGAGGAAACAGGAAGGATGCTCAGCACATTAGATGGACAGAAAGGGATGGGCAGGAAAGGGGGAGGAGAAATACAGTGTTGTAAGGAACAATATTGCATAGGGACATGGAATATAAGATCTATAAACCAAGGAAAGCTGGCATTGGTAAAAAAAAGGAAATGGAAAGGATATGTATTGACATCTTGGGAATCAGTGAGCTAAAATGGACAGGTATGGGCGAATTCAGCTCTGAAAACCATCATATCTACTACTGTGGACAAGAAAACCTCAGAAGAAACAGAGTGGCCATAATTGTAAATAAAAGAGTGAGAAAAGCAGTAATGGGATACAATCTCAAAAATGATAGAATGATGTCAGTCAGACTACAAGGCAAACCATTTAATATCACTGTAATCCAAATATATGCACAAACCACTAGTGCAGCTGAAGCCACAGTAGACCAGTTCTATGAGGACCTACAACATCTTATAGAACAGACACCAAGAAACAACGTCCACATTATCTTAGGAGACTGGAATGCAAAAGTACAAAATCAAAAAGTGGATGGAATAACAGGCAAGTTTGGTCTGGGAACACAAAATGAAGCAGGGCAAACACAACAAGATGTGGCAAGTGATTAAAGAGATGGGAATACCAGAGCATCTCATATGCCTCCTGAGAAATCTGTACAGGAACCAAGAAGCAACAGTTAGGACAGAACACGGAATGACAGAGTGGTTTGGAATAGGAAAAGGAGTAAGACAAGGCTGCATTTTGTCACCCTGCTTATTCAACTTATACACAGAGCACATCATGCGCAACGCAGGGATGGAGGAATCACAATATGGGATCAAAATTGCTGGGAGAAACATCAACAATCTGAGATATGCAGACGACACCACCCTAATGGCAGAAAGTGAGGAAGACCTAAAGAATCTCTTGATCGGTTTGAAGGAAGAGAGTGCAAAAGCGGGCTTGAGACTCAATATCAAGAAAACCAAGATAATGGCATCAGGCCCGATCAGTTCCTGGAAAATAGATGGGGAAGAAGTAGAAGCAGTGACAGATTTTACGTTCTTAGGATCTAAGATCACTGCAGATGGGGATTGCAGCCATGAAATAAAAAGGCGACTGATTCTTGGGAGACAAGCCATGAGAAACCTGGGGAACATAGTGAAAAGCAGAGACATCACATTGCAAACAAAAATTAGAATAGTCAAAGCAATGGTATTCCCAGTGGTAATGTACGGATGTGAGAGCTGGACAATTAGGAAAGCTGAACGCAGAAGAATAGACGCCTTTGAAATGTGGTGCTGGAGGAGAGTTTTGAGGGTACCCTGGACAGCGAGGAGAACAAATAGGTCAATCTTGGAGGAAATCAACACTGACTGCTCATTGGAAGGTCAAATAGTAAAGATGAGGCTAAAGTACTTTGGGCATCAAATGAGAAGGGAGGATTCACTTGAGAAGGCCGTGATGTTGGGAAAGGTGGAGGGCAAAAGAAGAAGGGGGAGGCCAAGGATGAGATGGAAAGATGGTGTTGTAGACACAGTGGGCACAGAACTGGGAGGACTGAGGGGGATGGTGGAGGACAGAGGTGCCTGGAGAGCGATGGTCCATGGGGTCGCAAAGGGTCGGAATCGACTGTGCGACTGAACAACAACAAAGACTGATAGAGTTCTGCCAAGATAACACACTAGTCATAGCAAACACCCTTTTCCAGCAACACAAGAAGAGACTCTACACATGGACATCACCAGATGGCCAACATCGAAACCAAATTGACTACATACTCTGCAGCCAAAGATGGAGAGGCTCCATACAGTCAGCAAAAACAAGACCTGGAGCCGACTGTGGCTCAGATCACAATCTACTGATCGCAAAATTCAGGCTCAGACTGAAGAAAATAGGAAAAACTAATAGGCCGGGTAGATATGATCTAGACAACATACCCAAGGAATACACGGTGGAGGTGAGGAACAGGTTCAATGGTCTGGACCAGATAGACAGAGTACCAGAAAAATTATGGACAGAGATGAGATACATTATGCAGGAGGCAGCAAGGAAAACTATACTAAAAGAAAAGAAGCACAAAAAAGCAAAGTGGTTGTCGGATGAGGCTCTTAAAATAGCAGAGGAAAGAAGGAACACAAAAGGCAAAGGAGAAAGGAAAAAATACAATCACTTAAATAACACAAGAGGCAGGACTAGAGATCTCTTTTAAAAAATGGGGAAGTCAAGGGAATGTTCAAAGCAAAAATGACCACAATAAAAGACAAAGATGGCAAGGAGTTAGCAGATGCAGAAGAGATAAAGAAAAGATGGAAAGAGTACACAGAGGAACTTTACAAAAAAGACCTAAACACCCCGGATAATAACAATGAGGGGGAAATTGAACTTGAACCAGACATCCTAGAGAGTGAAGTCAGAAAGGCCCTAAAAAGCACGGCAAATAACAAAGCCAGTGGACATGATGGTATCCCAGTTGAATTCTTCAAAGCCCTAAAAGATGATGGAATCAAGCTACTACATGCTATATGCAGATTTGGAAAACGAAATAGTGGCCACAGGATTGGAAAAGATATGTCCCAATCCCAAAAAAGGGCAATGCCAAAGAATGTTCAAATTATCGAACAATTGCGCTCATCCCACAAGTTAGCAAAGTGATGCTCAAGATAATACAGGATAGACTGCAGCAGCATGTAGAGAGAGAATTACCAGAGGTGCAGGCTGGTTTCAGAAGAGGCAGGGGGACCAGAGACCACATTGCCAACATACGTTGGATCATGGAGAAAACAAAGGAATACCAGAAACAAGCTTACTTCTGCTTCATTGACTTCACCAAGGCCTTTGATTGTGTGGACCACAACAAAATGTGGCAAGTAATTAAAGAGATGGGAATACCAGAACACCTCATATGTCTCCTGAGAAATCTGTACATGAGTCAAGAAGCAACAGTTAGGACAGAGTATGGAATGACGGAGTGGTTTGGAAAAGGAAAAGGAGTAAGACAAGGCTGCATTTTGTCACCCTGCTTATTCAACTTATACACAGAGCACATAATGCGCAATGCAGGGATGGAGGAATCACAATATGGGATCAAAATTGCTGGGAGAAACACCAACAATTTGAGATATGCAGATGATGCCACCTTAATGCCAGAAAGTGAGGAAGACCTAAAGAACCTCTTGATTGGATTGAAGGAGGAGAGTGCAAAAGCTGGCTTGAGACTCAATATCAAAAAAACCAAGATAATGGCAACAGGCCATATCAGTCCCTGGAAAATAGATGGGGAAGAAGTAGAAGCAGTAACAGATTTTACTTCCTTAGGATCCAAGATCTCTGCAGATGGGGATTGCAGCCATGAAATAAAAAGGCTACTGATTCTTGGGAGACAAGCTATGAAAAACCTGGGGAACATAGTGAAAAGTAGAGACATCTCACTGCAAACAAATGTCCGCATAGTCAAAGCAATGGTATTTCCGGTGGTAATGTATGGCTGTGAGAGCTGGACCATTAGAAAGGCTGAGCGAAGAAAAATAGATGCCTTTGAGATGTGGTGCTGGAGGAGAGTTTTGAGAGTCCCCTGGACAGCAAGGAGAACAAATAGGTCAATATTAGAAGAGATTAGCCCTGAGTGCTCCTTAGAAGGACAAATAACAAAGATGAAGCTGAAGTATTTTGGACATCAAATGAGAAGAGAGGATTCACTTGAGAAGGCCTTGATGCTGGGGAAGGTGGAGGGCAAAAGAAGAAGGGGATGGCCAAAGATGAGATGGAAAATGGTATTGTAGAGACAATGGGCACGGGGCTGTGTGGACTAAGGAGGATGATGGAGGACAGGGGTGCCTGGAGAGTGATGGTCCATGGGGTCGCAAAGACTCGGAATTGACTGTGCAACTGAACAACAACAAAAAGACTTCAGCTGAAGAGATAGAAGAATCTTTTGCGAGCTTAGTAGGTTTGCAGAGAACGTCTGTTTCCGTCATTTGTGTCATGACAGAGAAATGATTTTGTTCAGATCACTACAGATTTCACAGGCCAGACTGCGAAAAAATGAACTACCATCTCTTTGAAGAGTGGGTACAAACTATTTGCAAGGAGAGAGAAAAAACAGGAGGTGTTTTTTGTGGGACTTGGTGTCGCTTTGTGTCAGGTGGTATCTGTATAGTTAACTGTGGGAGGGAGTTCCGGTGTGACATTCCAAGGCAGTGTTCCCAATGTGGGGCCCAGGCCCCACAGGGGGACTTCAATTCCCAGAAGCCTAAATCAGTATATTGGCTGATCAGTTCTTTGGGGAACTGAGTTAGGCTTCTGGGAATTTATATCAATATTGGCAAGGCGCTCTACAAGCTACAAGGTGACTTAGGCACCAATCTTTATGTTCTTGTTCAACCATGGGTCAGATTGAGGAACCAATGTGCAACCCAGTACTACAGAGTACTGATAGATTAAATAGAATTTACATCATTCTCATTGTATTTCATTTTCCAAAGATCACTCAAGAAGACAGATTTTTAACATGCATTCATTTATTCATTCATTTGATTTCTTTTTCCTTTACCCAAGGTATCTACCCTTGTGAGGTGGCTATCACAAGGCACTTAATTATTCACTTAACAAATTTCTCATCAAATATTTATTTTATATGACTGTTCAACACTGGGAGGAATTCTAAAAGGTTTTATATCGATCAGGGGCTTTAAGCCCTATGTTTTATACTAGATTCAGATTGGTTGGGTATCTAAGATACATTTGAGTATTCAGACATTTCAGGTGTGTGAGTCTTAAGGTCGTTATAGTTTTGTTTTATTGTTGTTATACAGTTGTCTGTGCACTCTCAGGAAGAATAAAAAAATGTTATTTATAAGGGAAAACTTCTCAGTATTACACAATAACGGCAGAAAACTGTCACAAAGATATACTAACTGTAGAGCAGGGGTGGCCAACCTTTTTACACCGTGGGTCTGACCATGCTCCTGGAGAGCTGAGTGGGCCAGATCATGCTCCCCGGAACTGGACGCAGAAGCATTTACAGCTGTCGTAAATGCACCCAAATCCGTGTTTATGACATCCATGGGCATATTTGTGCATGCACGGGTGCATTTTATGGCTGACATACATGCACCTGCTTCCACTTCTGGGTGTGGCAGAGGTGGTGATGGGCCAGTTGGAATGGTGTCATGGGCCAGATAGAATGGTGTCATGAGTCAGATCTGGCTCCCAGGCTATAGGTTGGGAACCCCTGCTGTAGAGGGTTAGGTTTAGACACAGGTACCCTCAGACATCTCAGATATCTGCTACCAAAATAGTTAGCTGGCAGTGCTGCTCTGGTTTTGTACCAGTGTAATTTTTGGATAAATACGCTAACTATAATCTAATTATTGCCTGATCTTCAGAGTGCACTGAAGTTTTCAAAATAGTTGTGAGTTTGATGATTATACTGCATACAATAATGTTCACTAAAACTTAAAATAACTTGATTTTAATGTTTTTTTTATTTTTAAAAAAACCTACAGATAAACCTGGAAAGGAAACAAGTGTATAAATGGGTTCATATAATACTGATAAAGTAGGTGACTGATTAATTTATCTTGAACTCACATCCATCCATTCTGACTCTTTGCTCAAGACACTGGCCTAGAAAAATAGTACTGTACTATTACTTAGAGAAGGGGGACCAGGCAAGCAAAAGCAAAGATGGAATCTTGGGTGAGCAGGAAGACATTTGGCAAAAAAGCTGGTAGATGAAAACAATGAATTATTGCAGGAATTCTCAACCTTTTTAAGCAAGGGGCTGTGTCATGCTCCCTCAGACAGCTTCCAAGTGTGGTGGAGCCAGCGGGGGGGGGGGTGTGTCTTATGAAACGGCACTGTGGGCCACATTTGGCCCCCATGCCGCAGGTTGAGAATCCCTGAATTATTGGGAGGGTGTGTTGTTATTTAAGCCCCCCTCTGCTTGTTAGACCACATATAGAGTACTGTGTCCATTTCTGGGCACTGCACTCTAAGAAAGATGGAAACAAATTAGTGCAGGTACAGAGAAGGGCAACAAGGATGATCAGAGGAATGAAAACAAAGCCCTATTAAGAAAAACTAAAGGAACTGGGCATGTTTAGCCTTAGAAAACCAATGGGGTGATAACACTCTTCAAATACCTGAAAAATAATCATAAAGAAAAATTCTGTTCTCCTTCATCCCAGATTGCAGGACATGTAATAATAGGGTGAAACTACAGGAAGCCAGATATAGGCTGAATATTCAGAAAAACTTCTTAATGGTTAGAACAGTACAACAGTGGGACCAACTGCCTCGAGAGCTGGTGAGCGCTCCAACACTGGAAGCATTCCAAGAGAGAATTGGAAAACCATATCTCATATCTGCTTTGATTTGGATTCCTGCATTGAGGAATGGGTTGGACTCGATGGCCTAAAGGGCCCCTTGCAACTCAGTTATTCTATGATTCTATAAATAAAACATCTTGGGTTTTCTTTAATTGCAGTTTGAACTGACAAATTCAGATTTAAAGAAAGCAATTTTTGCTTAAACATTAGAAACATATTCCTCACAATCATAATACAGTAAAACCCCGTTTTACGGGGGGAAATCCGTTCTGTAGCTTTTTCTTTAGCTCGATTTTTTCTGTAAAATGAGGCATTCCCATAAGAATGCATTGAAGGGGAAAAAACCTGTTCCTGACACACACACACACACCCACACACACACAAAATAATAAAAACAAAAAACACTCTAACTCCTCTCCAGACCACTCTACTGGTTAGGGGATGCCCGAATGAGGCTCCTTTCATGTCCCCAAGATCTTTTCCTACTGAAGTGGTCTCTATTTATCTACTTGTAATTTCTTGCTTTCAAACTGCTAGGTTGCCAGGAGCTCGGACAGAGATGGGTGCTCAAACTGTCATGCAGTACCCAGGTCTTGAACTGCCAACTTGCCGGCCTTCCAGCTAGCAAGGCAAGCTTCTTAACCAGTGAGCCACTGCACCCGCTAGTATTCCTCACCATAAGAGCTGTTCAAAGTGGGATGGGCTACCTTAGATAAATGGTTTGAAAGCTTCACTTGTTTGTAACTTTCAAGTGATTGAATAGTAATGTTTCTCAACCTAGTCCGTCTTTGGACTGAGCTATGAAATTTCACCTATACCTTAGAATTGTCAGGAAACATCAGCTAAACCACTCTTACACAATATGATCATAGAACTAACCTACCTTAAAGAGTTGTTGTTTGCAACAAAATAAATCCAGGTGACATGATTTGAACACTCAAAAGCACTTTCCGAATGCTAAGTCAGGACAGAGTAGACAGGCATAATTAAATGGAACTGGTGTACATAACTTTCCACTTCTGTAGCAGCGAAATTAACAGTTTTTGGGCTCCGGCTTGGTCAAAAGAGAGAATATGTCAGGAGTTATCATCCTTCAAGGCCTTTTAAATTCACTGGGTATGGGAGGGCACACACATAAATATATACAGTACTGACAATTTATAGGCCCACCTGTGAAATTTAGATGTCTTTATGTAACTTATGTGTACCAGATTTAAAGCAACCTGGGGCAGAAGTAGTCTTTAACTGTTGCCCTCTTTTTGAGTAAGCAGCATTTTCTTTTGTGGTAAAACCCTGACATTTCTCCCTCCCTCCCATCCTCTTTCTGAAAGCACAACTATAATCAAGATATTAACGAATAGAGTTTTACAGTTGTTGGGTGGTGGTTGGGTTGGGTGGGTTGGGGGGGGGGGGTTGGGAGGGCTGTGTGTCTTTTCTGCCCTTTAAGAATAGCAGAAAACAGGCCGACTTTGACCTTGTTAATGCGGAGGCCACTTCAATAATCTGGCATAATGATTTTTTACATTAAGGCCCCAGCTTGCTTTGGAACCCTTGTATGTCACAGTAATATAAGAACAGTCATTTTGCACATTCCGATCCCATTACGGTACATTGTTACTGAATAAAGACTGGTATTATGTTGCTCCTATAAAGGGCAGAAGTGGCCGGAATTTTATCTGCTGAACGAATCAATCTGGATTATGTCAGTTGAAAAGAATTGTGGACTGCAATCTCCAGCAGATGGGGAGGGAAAGGGTCCCCCCCCCTTTTCAGAAAAATAAATCTACTTGGTTTCTTTGACTGTGACAACTAATACCTTGTAGTAGTGATGGGGGTGAGGAGGGATGAGTTTTTTCTTGCCCTCTCATTTATTTATTTCATTTTATTGTATTTCTTGGTCAATGAAGGCTCCGCCAATTATCATTTCAACATTTAGCATGAGGAGATCAATTGGGGACTGACTACTATTTCCTAACGTTAATACAGTGTTTTCTTTAAGCCGTCTTTGACGGGCCATCCAGGCTGTGGGAAAAAGACTGTGCAAATAATGAGGGAAGGATTGAGGGGGGAAAAGACAGTAGGCAGAGCTTGGCAAAGGATGTGAGCTATTCATCAACAACTCAACAAGGATGATGGAAATAATAAGTACCCATTAAAGAAGAAAAAAGGATAGCTGAGATATTTTTATTTTTTGTGACATAGATTTTTTTAAAAAATAATAATCTTAAAATGTTTCACTCTAACCTTTGTGGGACTTTATGATTTGTTGATTTTAAACTTCCCGAAACAAGCAAAAATAAGCACAATCTGTCCTTTGAAATGGATTGCTTGCCTTAAAAAGAGTGTGCATTCTTTTGCAATGGGTGGTGGTGTCTAATTTCTTGCCGGTTCCTGAGTGTTTCTTACCATGTGACATTGTCATTTAATAGCTCAAGAACATTAATATTTCTTTTAACACAGAAAATAATACGCAGAGAAATCCCCTGTGTGAAATAATTTATCTCAACTTTGAACTGACCAAAAATGAAATCTAGCTCTTGTTATACACTTTATTTATACAGTACAGAAACTGTTTGAAACACAATCCTGGTATGGATACAGCATTCATTCAGTGCAATGCTTTAAAGAAAATACTTTCTTATAGACTGGTATGTATTTCCAGAGAGCAATATGCTATTGTAGCAGAAATGTTTACCTTCCAAATGAATACCCTTTTAAAAATATTATTGTGCTCCGAGTTGCTGATTTCTACTGTGCAGATCTAATTCCACCATCTGCAAAGTTCCTGATTTTATAATACTTATAAGCTGTTTTTAATCTATTTTTACTGCCATGTTCTGTCCTGAAATGTCAAAGAGTGCAGAATAGGTCTTGGAATTAACATGACAGTTAAGAAACTTGGCAAGGTTTTACAGCAGATTGTGACATTAACAAAATACAAAGGAGAATTGTGAAATTAACATTAATGCATGCTTGCAGACACTATAAAAATCTATATGTTCATGACCAGGGAGCTAAAAATAGGGATTTAATTTTTTTTTCCTGTTGATGCCATTAAATACAGATCTCTGCTGTGAAAAGAAATTTCCATATGAAAAGCAACTTAGTAGAAAAAGTAACGCTGTAATCCCTCTCTCCCGGTTGAACAACAGGTTTATGTATCCCAGGTCAAGTAGGCATATGGTACTTTTTGTTTGCCAATTTTTGTGTGTGTTCGGCTTTTTGAATCTATGATGAGGCTGTTTTAAAAGCACCAACATTGTCTTTCAACAGCTGCAAAAGATATAAGATGATAGATGGGCTGATAAGTGGTGGTGGTAGTGATTAAAATCCTCAGATTGAGTATTAAATCGAGGGGAGGGGGTGAGCCCTTTTTAGAAGTGAAGAGCTTAAAAGCAATGTTATTCACAGGAACTCCCAAGAGGTTCCACTCCAAGCTCAGCAGATTCTGGAGCTGAGCAGTTTGGTCCTGCCAGGTCTGTGTTGGAAACATTTGGCTGGTTGGCATGGGACTTTTTCTTTTTAGCAATGCAAGTAAAATGTTTACAATTTAGCATCCACTCCTATCCTACAGTCTAAATCAAATCGAGATAAATTAGACATACAACCAAGTGCTGAAGTGAAAAGGGAATTTGTAGGAAAAGAGGGTGAACACCAAACAATAGACTCAGATTAAATGTAACATTTTCTGATTTAAAGGATCTAGTAACAAAGCAAAAGGGCATACTTGTCAAGTATCCCAAATTGGCCGGGATTTCCCGTATTTCTCCGCGCATTCCTCCCTTTTCCTGCCGCCATCCCATATTTGAATGGTGCCCATCGCAAATGGGCTGTGCATGTATGCAGAAGGGTTCTGCACATGCGCATAGGGGTTCTGCACATGCGCAGAGGGGTTCTGCACATGTGCAGATGAGTTGTTGTGGCACATGCGCACCCTGGCTGGAGCAGGTCCCATATTTCCAGGAGCTGCGCTTGACGGATATGTATAAGGGACACCGGCAGATCAAGTGGTTAGACACTGAACTCGACGACTGGAAGGTCAGTGTTCGATTCCTGAGTATTGCATGATGGAGTGAACTCCCGTCTCTGTCCCAGGACGGGCAGGCCCTGCCAACCTAGCAATTTGAAAGCAAGAAATTGCAAGTAGACAAAGAGGTACCACTTCGGTGAGAAGGTAAACAGCATTCCATGCACTCAGGTGTTGAGGCATGCCTGCCACGTGTCAATGGAAACATCTGCAGACACAGACAGTGCTGGCTCTTTGGCTACAAACAGATATGAGCACTGAACCCTAGAGTTGGATACAACTGGCTTTTGAGCAAGGGCAACCTTTACCTTTACCTAACAAGATATAATGGCATACTGTACTTTAAATAGCAAAATAGAGGGAACAGGTATAAAACAAGTGGCAGAGTTCAAATACTTAGGAACAACATTTACTGAAAAAGGCAAAATGGACAAACAGATTAGCATATGATGTTGTTACTAAATTTTGGGACAGTTCCACTCTTACAACATACGGCAATACTGACCAACACAAAGAAACACCTCATACAAAGCATACTCATTTCCATCTTATGTTACCAGTGGCAAACATGGACACTTAATGAAAGTTGATCACCATGAAAGTTGATCACCATGTAAATTAAATGCTTGAGGAAGACTGCTGGATCAACTAGAAGGGATAAAATCAAGAATGAGATTATAAGGGAAGGAATTGGAATAGAACCAATCTTGAACTACATACAGAGACAACAAATAAAGTGGTTTGTCCATCTGGAGAGAGTGTCTTGGGATTCCATACCATACAAGGCATATCTGGAAAGTGGAGAAGGACAAAGAGCATGAGGCAGACCTGGAGGAAGGTCATAAGAACATAAGAACAGCCTTGCTGGAACAGGCCACAGCCCATCCAGTCCAGCATTCTGTCTCACACAGTGGCTCACCATTTCCTTCAGGGTATTCCCAAACAGATGCCTTCACCTGCTTAGGATTCCCTGGAAAAGGCATTGAGAGATAGCCTGCCTATCTCTCCAGGCCAGAGGTTGTCCTTAAGTATCCATAATTATAGCCATTGATAGCCTTGTCCTCCATGAACTTGTCTAATCCTTTCTTAAAGCTGTCAAGACTGACAGCTGTCACCACTTCTTCTGGCAGGGAGTTCCATAGACCAGTGATCCTCTGGGTGAAAAAGTACTTTCTCTTATTTGTTTGAGAACTAGCACCCAAATGTTTCATGGAGTGTCCCCTAGTTCTAGTGTTATGCGATAGGGAAAACAGTTTTTCCTTATCTACTTTGTCCACACCGTGCATGATTTTATAAATTTCAATCAGGTCACCTCTTAGACGCCGTCGTTCAAGAGTGAAAAGGCCCAACCGTTGCAGCCTCAGATGGTAATGAAGGTGTTCCAGTCCCCTAATCATTCTGGTTGCCCTCCTCTGCACTTTTTCCAACTCCATAATATCCTTCTGGAGGTATGGCGACCAGAACTGTACACAGGTCGAGAGATAACATCAAAGATATATTACAAGAACACCAAATAACACCAGTTGAGACCACTAGATATGCCAGAGCAAGAACCTTGTATCTCCCATGACTCATTGAAGTCATGAAGCCTGATGGGGTGATACACAATTTCCTGTATAAAAATAATTTGGAGAAAATAAACAAAAGTTTATGTCTAAGTGACCTGCATGTTTTTAGATGTATTTTTCATTGCTGATTTCCCTCTCCCCAGTGTTTCAGGACTAATTCTGCCATGTCCCCATCAACCCTTCTTGATTGTGATTCTGTGTCTGAACATTGCTTGTGATGTCAAACAGAACAAATGCATTTCGTACGGATATAGAGCAACATAACCATTCAGCTACCTTTCCCTTAGCTTGGTGTCTAGGTTCTAAGGTACAGTTTATGTTAGGGAAATAGATTCCAAACATAGTTCTTTTATTCTTACAAACAAGAATGGAAAATGGCAAAGTCCCCCCATGGATTTTGTGTAGAAAACCTTGGATTTTCTACAAAATGCAAAGTTTTAAACCCAGCAAAATATATTTTCACTCAAAAATACCTCTTTTTGTGAAAATATTAATACTAGTTAATACTAGTTAAAAGCAAAAGATCTGGTCTTCACATTGTGTCAGAGTGAAAACTAGCTAGCATTTCCTCTTTTTTAAAAAATGAAAGGGTGGCTCAGTATGTTGAGAATTTTATTTTCTGTGGAGGAAGTGAAACTTGCTGAATATTTATTGCAAGGTTAGACTATATGGGTAATTTGCCATGAAACCTGGATTGCCACAATAAATTTGCAAACTTCCATACTGGTGGGATAGTGGTTAAACTGTAGTACTTGAGTTTGATCCTGATGGGACTCAAGGTTGATCAGCCTTCCATCCTTCCAAGGTCAGTAAAAGGAATACTCAGCATGTTGGGAGCAAAATGCTAATTATCTTGTGAACCGCCCATATAGTACACTAAGCACTATGGGATGGTATATAAATCTAACTGCTATTGCAGGGGTTCCCAACCTTTTCAAGCTGGGGCCAAGTCACGCTCTGTCAGTCAGCTTCAAGGGCCAGATGGCCATTTTGCCCTGCCTGCATGATGGGGGTGGCCATTTTGTCCCAACAGCTTCAAAGTGATAGCTATTTTGTTTCTCGAATGCCCTTGGATGGGTGGGGGCCACATGAAATGGCACTGCAGGCTGGATCCGGTCCACAGGCCTTAGTTTGGAAACCCCTGTGCTATTGCAATTGCTGTCTTCAGTGGCAGTCAACATATGTGTTGGGGTTACCACATAGTTTTGTTGTCTGCATTCTGTACAGAATCATAGAAAGACTGAGTTAGAAGAAGCCAACAAAGCCAATCAAGTCTGATTCCACTCAATGTTGGATTCAAAGTCAAAGCATATCTGATAGATAGTTGTCCAGTTTTATCTTGAATGCCTCCAGCATTGGCAATCGCTAGTGATAGTGGAGAAATGTAGTACAATAGGTCCTTGTGTGTGCTACTGAAAATTATAACTGGATCAGAGATTAGTCATTCTAATTTGAAAGCACAAGAAAGGATAATTATTCTCCTTGCCTATCAGAGGGCAAGATATTTTCTTCTACTCTTGATGAAAGTTTTTGATTGATGAGAGCAATTTTTTTTACACAATGTACAACTGTATAATTATAAAAATAACCTGCAGTGGTTACTAACTTGTCATATGGAAGTAGTGGATGGGTTATTTTTGTGTATGGGACCAAAGACACCAGGACCGCCGAAGAGCTGGCTTAACACAACTTTATTACATGCTGGTCAGAGGGAACATGTGGTAATGGCGGACGAACAGCTCAATATATACAGTGGCTATACATTTGAATGTGGCTCCTTGACAGTCTATTGGCTACTGTCCGTGTGACGTCATTTCAGGTCACGCCCTTCTTGTCCAGGTGAAGGTGATGGCGGGAATCTTCCCGCGCTGTTGCTCTTAGGTGAGTCTTGGACCAATGAGCTTGGACGCTCGCTATTGCCATCTAGTGGTCACTAGCTCGCGTCCTATTAGGGTTACAGAGATGCAGCTGGGGTTACAATGTTACACAAGGAAAAGGTTACATTGGATACACATGGATAGGTACATTGTTTAAAGGCACATGCTTTAGGACACAACATCCCTCCCCCCTAGGATGAGACGAAGTCTCTTAACCAAGATGGTTTCTTGCACTCGCGTTTGGGCCGCAATGTGGGTTGGCCCACCCGGGGGCCGCTACCGCTTCCTTGTTCCCTGGACCCTTGTCCTGTAATGGGAGAGGGAGACTTGTTAGTGGCTTGCTGCGGTTTTGCAGCTTTAGGGGAAATGGTAGATTCCGTTGTGGGCGAACCGGGGGCACCAGGGGCTAACGTAAAACCCCTCTTCTCGCTTGGATGGGTGGGGGACCACTCCGAAAAAAAACCCCGGCTCTGAAACTCAAAATCAAACTCTGCTGGGTGATCCCGCGGGGTATCTTGGTGATCCTGCGGGGTATCTATGAGGACAAATTCCTTTTCCTCCCCCCTCGGTGGGGATGCATGACCCCCCCTCTCCTCCCCCTTGGGCTAAACGGGTGGGGGAGAACCCTAACGCTGAATCCCTGTCTGTGCTTTCCGAGCCCTGCCTCTCCGGGACCCGGCTCCGGAGCTGGTCCGCATGTCGCCACCACAGTAGACCCGCGGTATGATACGGGACCGGTCTGCTCCACGACAACCCCCGGCACCCAGGCTGGCCCTGCGCTGGCGTAGTTCCTGCAATGCACGGGGGCGCCTACGCTGAAACTCTTTGTGGCCTCTAGCCCGATGTTCCTCCCCTTATCTTCTACTCTTGTGGGGTCTAGCCTGGTGAGAATGGTGGCCAGTTTCCTGCGCATTAAGAGCTCCGCGGGGGAGTATCCTGACGCCAACGGGGTCACCCTGTACCCTAGCAGAAACTGACACACTTGTAGGTTGAGATCCCAGGGGCCCATGCGCCGCAGCGCGTCCTTCGTGGTGCATACGAGGCGCTCCACTTGGCCATTGGTGGCCGGATGGAAAGGGGCGGAGGTGATGTGCCGGATGGCGTTAATCTCTGTGAATGCCCTGAACTCAGCGGACGTGAAGCAACTAGCGTTATCGCTAATTAGAGTGTCGGGTATGCCGAACGTGGAAAAAATTCTCCGCAAATGCTTTATTGTCGCGGCTGAGGAGGTGCTCGTGACTGGGATGACCTCCAACCACTTAGAGAAAGCATCCACAACAAGGAGAAACAGAGTTCCTCGGAACGGGCCCGCGAAATCTATGTGTATCCGGGACCACGGCCCCTTAGCCGCGTCCCACTCCCTGTGGGGAAGACGGGCCTCCTCTGGTCTGGAGCATTGGCAACCCTCGCAAGTGCCGACCATGTGCTCGATGTCGGCATCTAACTGGGGCCACCAAAAGTAGCTCCGGGCCAGCGCTTTGGAGCGCACAATTCCGGGGTGGCTGACGTGCAGCAGTTTAAGCACCCACGGCCGGAGGGATGTGGGGATCACCACCCGCTGCCCCCACAAGAGACACCCCCTCTCTAGGGACAGCTCCAACTTTTTCCTGAAAAATGGGGCGAATTCCTCCGCTGGGGAAGACGCTGGCCACCCTTTCTGTACCCAGGAGCTAGCCGCCGCCAACGTCCTATCTCTGCTTGTCGCTTTAGCGATATCTGCGGGTACTATGGGGGGCGAATCTAAGACTTCTATCATGAGCACCTGGCGGTCCGGCTCCTCCTCGCCCACGTGGCTTTGTGTCTGGGGGAGGGGGGACCTCGACAGGGCGTCCGCATGGCTGATCTCTCTCCCGGGCCGGTACAGCAACGCGTGCTGGTAGGCGTTGAGAAAAATGGCCCACCTGAGCATCCTCGGGGACAGGATCTGTGGCGTGGGCTTATCTGCGGTGAAAATGCCTAGTAGGGGCTTGTGGTCGGTCACGATGGTGAAGGGGCGGCCATATAGAAAATCGTGAAATTTTTTGGTCCCTGCAATTATCGCCAGCGCTTCCCTGTCTGTCTGGGCGTAATTCCTCTCCGCTTGGGACAGGGACCTGGAGTAAAACGCTATTGGGGCCTCCCTCCCGTTTTCCAACACGTGGCATAACACTGCCCCCACCCCCACTGGGGATGCATCACAGATCAGTACCACTGGCCGTTTGGGGTCGAAATGGGTTAGGATGGCGTCAGACGCCAGGAGTTGTTTCAGTTCCGTGAATGCCCTCTCCTGGTCATCGGCCCACTTCCATGCCGCATCTTTCTTGAGCAACTTGTGAAGCGGCTCAGCCACCGCAGCCTTCCGAGGAAGGAAGGAGTGGTAGAAATTTAAGAGCCCTAGGAATGACTGCAACTCGGGCTTGGAGGTGGGGCGAGGGGCTTTCTTGATGGCGGCCACCTTGGATTTGGACGGTTTGATCCCCTCGGGTGTTACTCGGAACCCTAAGAACTCAACCTCCTTCGCGAAGAAGACGCATTTGTCTTTTCGCAACCTCAACCCGGCCTGTTCGAATGTCTCCAGGACCTTGTTTAGCCTTTCAGCCAACTCAACCTCACTCCCCCCCGTTATCAAAACATCATCAAAATATGGCAAAACGCCGTCCAGCCCTTTGAGGAGGTGTTCCACGAGCGACTGGAAAATTCCAGGCGCCGAGTTCACGCCGAATTGGAGGCGCGTCACCTGGAACGCCCCCTTATGCGTGACTATGGTCTGTGCAGCAGCTGCGGCAGGGGTTACCATGAGTTGCTGATAGGCCTGTGCCAGGTCGAGCTTAGCGAAACACTTTCCCTCATGTAACCTGGCTAGCAAATGGCTGACCACTGGCACCGGATACGCATTAGGGCGGATTGCCTTATTAATGGTGCACTTATAATCGGCGCAAATGCGAACCTCCCCATTGGCCTTCAATGCCGTGACAATTGGAGTTTCCCACTCCGCAGAATCAACAGGAACAAGAATCCCCTGGCCCACTAATTTGTCCAGTTCCGCCTCTATTTTGTCCTTTAGTGCAAAAGGCACTCTGCGCGGTTTGAGTCTTATTGGGCGGACCTCCGGGTCCAGGTCGAAAGTTACTGGGGGTCCATTGAATTTCCCAAGTCCCTTTTTGAAGACTTCAGGGTGCGCGTCGCACACCCTCTGTATTGGGTCAGTCCCAACGGCGTGCACCCCCCCAATGAATAGACCCAGGGGCTGAAACCATTGAGTCCCGAGGAGGCTGCAATTACCCCCCTTGAGAACGACTAGGGGGAGTTCCGCGGTGTGCCGCTTATACTGGACCTGGAATTTCCCAACCCCCAACACCGGGATACTGTTCCCTTGCACGTCCCGAAGCGTGGACCTCAACGCTTTGAGCTTGGGCCGTACGCGGGGGGCAATTCTCAAAAACTCCCTCTGGGAAATGAGGGAATATGAGGAGCCAGAGTCAATCTCCATCCTAACAGGGGCCCCTTGCACCAGTACCTCAACAAAGTAACGGGGGTGTCCCATGGACACGCTGGAAACCTGGGCGTTGTCGTCGCTGTCGTCGGAAATGCGGCCCACGCCGTCCTGCTTCCTCGTGGGCCGAGCGCCATCCTTTGGTCTCGACGAGCGATCTGGCCTTGCTGAGCGGTCGGGCGAGCTCCTCCGGTCCTTGCGTCGTTGTCTGCAGACTTTGGCGATGTGCCCGCGTCGCCCGCAGTTGTGGCACTCGGCTTTTCTGAACGGACACCTGGCACGGTCGTGAGCCGCCCTGCAGCCATCACAGCGCCGGCCCCCCTTCCGGACCCTCCGGACGTCCTCGTCATTGCTGCTTTCGGTGGACGATTTCGAAATTCGCCGGGCTGCGTGCACCGAACTCTTTGCTTTGTCGGCCTTCGGTCGCCAGTCCTGGAACTCTTGCACCCCGGCCTTGGTGGCTTCCGCGGCCTGTGCCGCTTTCAGGACCTCCTGCAACGTGGGGGGCGGCTCCTGATTCATCAGCGTGCGCTGAATCTCGGCGTCCTTCAGGCCGCATAGCACGCAGTCCCTGAGGGTGACTTCCAAGTTCTCCCATTTGCATGGGCCGGCAGCCAGACGCAGGGCCGCTACGAAGGCAGCGACCGACTCTCCAGGCGCTTGGACTCGCCTCCAAAACGCGCTCTGAGCGGGAAAAATCGCCACCGAGGGCCGGAAATGGTCTCGCAACACCTTCAGGAGCTCCTTTGCCTTGAATTCAGCCGCCTTTTTGGGTGCGATGAGGTCAATCAATACCCTCTTGCCATCGTGCCCGAGCATTCTGGTGAGAATGGCTCTTTTCTTCGCCTCGTCCGTAACCTCGAACTCCACCAGCGCGCCTTGGAAGTCCATTTCGAAAAGTTCCCAATCTTGTGGTTTCTTGATGTCGAAACTGGCATGTGCCTTGGTCCCGTGGGCAGCCATTGATCCCACCTTCGTCGCCAATTTTGTGTATGGGACCAAAGACACCAGGACAGCCGAAGAGCTGGCTTAACACAACTTTATTACATGCTGGTCAGAGGGAACATGTGGTAATGGCGGACGAACAGCTCAATATATACAGTGGCTATACATTTGAATGTGGCTCCTTGACAGTCTATTGGCTACTGTCCGCGTGACGTCATTTCAGGTCACGCCCTTCTTGTCCAGGTGAAGGTGATGGCGGGAATCTTCCCGCGCTGTTGCTCTTAGGTGAGTCTTGGACCAATGAGCTTGGATGCTCGCTATTGCCATCTAGTGGTCACTAGCTCGCGTCCTATTAGGGTTACAGAGATGCAGCTGGGGTTACAATGTTACACAAGGAAAAGGTTACATTGGATACACATGGATAGGTACATTGTTTAAAGGCACATGCTTTAGGACACAACAGTTATTTACATCTGTGCCTGCTTGTTTTCTTCTCTAATGGAAAGGGCACAAATTTTAGCTAAGGACAGTTTACACATGTTGCAGAGATCTTGACACACAAACCCCTCAGTGTTCCCTTGTATGTTGTAATGCTGCAAATGGTAAATATTGCAGAAGTTGAAAATTCCTCATCAAGATGTCTCAGCATGTCCAGAGAATTTGAATAGATGAGATTGAGAAATTTAGCAAGTATCCCTATATATCTACATCCTGGCAGGAGTTGAAAAATTTGACACACAATTCAGTACCAAATGTGTGAAAAATAATATCTGGCCTAGAATGGTCTTAAACATCCAGAGTATGAAATACTCATACTCTTTTCTGGACATATACAGTTAACTAGCATCCCCCCCCCCCCACACACACACACACCAACTGGCAAAGTTTAGGTTGACAGATTAAATATATTGGCAAACTAGTTTGCAATCTTCCCCTGATTTTTATCTTGATTTTTTCCCACCAGTCTTGTTCCCAATCAAAGAAAGATTTTATTTTATTTTTATTTTAGTTTTCTTCCATTTGATTTGGCTACAACATGATAGTGTTGGGTTATTATTCTATGAAAAGATCAAGTCCAGGGAAGTGACAGCATTGCTGAGATGAAAGGATTTATCCAAGTTGTGGCTTGTTGAACTGTTTCACATCTTTAAGTTCTCTGCACCGAGTATATTGGAACAAGTCATCTATAACAATCAGTGAAGGGCATTGTCACAAAAGTTTCCTGGCCTGATTCTAATGAACTGAAAAATCAGCCATGATAGACTGGGAGGATTTGCATTCGTAATTATTAAGAGAACTTGGAAAGTTGAAGTGATTTGACTCTTTGCTCAAGAGCATGAATGACTTCTCACTAGGATGTCTAAAAAGGAGGCATTGCACATCTGCTCTTTGGGACTAGTTTTAGACACGTTAATAGGCCTACTTGTGTTGTTGTTCAGTCGCACAGTCGATTCCGACCCTCTGCGACCCCACGGACCATTTTCCTCCAGGCACCTCTGTCCTCCACTATCCCCCTCAGCCCTCCCAGCCCTGTGCCCATTGCGTCCACAATACCATCTAGCCATCTCATCTTTGAGCGCCCCCTTCTCCTTTTGCCCTCCACCTTTCCCAACATCAAGGCCTTCTCAAGTGAATCCTTCCTTCTAATTTGATGTCCAAAGTACTTTAGCCTCATCTTTACTATTTGACCTTCTAATGAGCATTTTCATTCATTCATTTATTCGATTTATACCCCGCCTTACTCGACCAGGGCCGACTCAGGGCGGCTTACAACAGGTAAATCAAATACAGTATAACAAATGAAATACAATATAACAATAAAAACAACACACAAAATACAATAGCATACAATTGCAAATTACAAGTTACAAAATTACAAATCAGTACAAAATAAATATACCATAGAATCACAACGTAACAGAGCAAAGCTTAATGTATTTAACAATGTACAATATACCAACCCCCCACCCCCACCCCACCCCAACAACATCTCAGACAGTGACCAGAGACACCAAAGAAACAAGCCTTGCCTGCCTTCAAAACCCGGCAGGACGACAAAGTTGTAGACCCGCATAGTCCTGTCGCCCTCCGTCCCAATGCAGCTGACTCCAAGTGGTGGTCATGGCATCAGCTGGAACTATGTTAACAATGGCTCCTGTCATCCTATCTGCAGGAACGACCACCATCTGTAACTCCCAGGGGCGACCAGACCAGAGGGAAGACCAAGCAGGTGGTGACTCACGTGGCCGGGCCAGGAGAGGAGTGTTGCGCCTTCTCAGCGGAGATGGTGCCGGCGTTTTTGTAGCCCCGGAGCTGCAAGGCCAGCTGCTACCACTCGCGCTGAGCGGCCAGGCCAGGAGAGGAGTGCTGCGCCTTCACAGCGAAGATGGTGGCGGCATTTTTGTAGCCCTGGAGCTGCGAGGCCAGCTGCTACCACTCTCGCTGACCGGCCGGGCCAGGAGAGGAGTGCTGCGCCTTCGCGGCAAAGATGTTGGTGGCGTTTTTGTAGCTCTGGAGCTGCGAGGCCAGCTGCTACCACTCTCACTGACCGGCCGGGCTATGAGAGGAGCGCGGTGCCTTCCAATCCTAGCAATCAGGGTTGGTTTCTTCTAAGATTGACCTATTTGTTCTCCTTGCTGTCCAGGGTAGCGTAGCTCAAAGATTTCATTTTACATTTTGGAGCAAATTTGCCCCAGAGCTCGGAAAAGTTAATATATAGATATACAGACTTCTCCAAGATAGCTTTCGAATTCTGACAACCATAGTGAAAAGTTCAGGTTCCCCGAACTCTAGGATCAGTTGACTTTGCTTTCTGGTCTGTCCTCCTTGATGACTTAGTAAATCAGAACAATGCTATACTTTGTGCATCATATTTCTCAAAATGAGAGATGCAAGTCCTTGCTTGTCTCATTCTTAAGAGTGAGAACATGAAATAGGAATAATGTACTTTCTTTTTGTTTTTACACAGGCCCATGCTGGCCCGGCGGGATACCAGGATGTGTTGCCACTTACCCCTACTTATAACATATAACTTAAAGGGCCATGCCATCTCAGCAGTTTCTGCTCTCACTTCGGCTCCTTTAGCCGGGCTCCCCTCTGCCCTGAGGGAGAAAGTCCGAAGTGCTTCGGCAGGGGTGGTGAAATAATAATAATAATTTTGATTTTTTTCTTCAATCCAAACCTTATTTTTTACTATCTCCACACTGCTGCTGAAGCACTTTGGACTTTATCCTACAGGGCACAGGGAAGCCCAACAAGAGGAACTGAAGCAGAAACTGCTGAGGTAGCATGGCTCTTTAAGTTATAAGTTACTAGCTGAGTGCCTGGCTTCACCTGGGTCCCATTGGGGAGGGGCATGCCACCTTAGCTCCCGGTGTGGGGATGGCGCCTGTGGGTCCATTCCTCTGTGATGCTGTGGCTGCATGGGTAGTGGTGGGGCCATTTGTGCAGCCTCTCCTTTATGCCATCCGTGGTTTGGGGCCCTGCATGGGGGGGGGGGTGTCACGTAGGCCCCTGCCAGTGGGCAATCACGGCCTTCATTCGGCTTGCATAGGCACCCTGGGCCAGTGCCCCCACCGCAGGCCCAGCCTGTTGGCCAGCTTACCTGCCCCGGTCTGGTCAACCACCCCAGAAGTCTCCGCTTTCTATTCTGCCACTGAGGCCTCCTGGGCACTGTTCTGCATCCAGGCTGCTGTTTCTGCCAGGCGTGGGTTTGGTGTGTCTGTCGCCGGCCACCATTTGGACTGTCCCAGGCACTTGGCGTGGATTTGTGCACCTGCCTCACATTGCCTCTGCTGCCGCCATCACTGTGGCTGCTCCTGGCTGCTCCTCGGGCAGCTGCATTGGCTCGCCGTGGTATCTCCACCAGCAGGCTTCTTGCTAGGGGCATTCACCTGTGTGTTGGTGCTGGGGTGTTCCTGGTGGCCCTGGCTGTGGGAGCCCTCCCCCTTGTGACACAGGAGTCCAAGGGTGGTGGTGGCGGCCTACCTGCAGCAGCCCCCATGCTCTCTGGCCAGGAGCGCTGGATTTTCCCATGGCGGTGCTCTGTGCGGGGGGTGGCCATGGGTTTGCCGGCTGTGTGGCTGTTGCCCTGCCTATTCTGTGCTCGTGCTGGCCTCCCCAACTGGCAGTGGTTGCTGGGACATGTAGTTTTTCCATTTTGCCCAATGTGTGGGGCGCAGCCCCCCCCCCCTGTGGTTTTCTGGACCCCAACGGTGCACATCCAGGATGCCCATTTTACATGTGCCAACTTTCAAGGGGATCGGTCCAGGTGTGTGGATTTCTATACTGGACATACAAACATACACCTCTCTTTTTATAGCATGGGCCTGGTGGGAGCAAGATTTTTTTTTGTCAGTTTGGTAAATTACACATGCTGCATTATTTTACAAGAACAAATATGTATATAATTCTGTGCCAAGAATTGGACACAGTACTCTAGATGTGATCTAACTAATGCTGATTAGAGGTAGACTAGTACCTTGCTTTGGGCTTTGAATAGGTGCATAACATTCAAAGATTATTCAGTGGATTTTTGATTACTAAGAAGAAATGGATTTGGCAAGTCTTCATTTCTTTCTATTTCTTTAAAAGGTGCAGAGCATGCAGTTCCTAGGCTGGGTATGCTCCATGCAGTTGTTACCTGTGGAAGTTTGCCAACTACAAGCAGAGACTCAATGGAGTCATCAAATCCTACAAGGGAACTACTATCATGTATAGAAGTGGTGTATATTTCAAGAGTGCTACATTTGGAAGCATTGCTCCTAAAGTCAGTAACTCCAGTAATAGCCATTTGGTGCAGCTCCTCCAGTGGCTTAGTGGTTAAGACGCTGAGCTTGGAGACTGGTTGGAGACTGGTCAGGTTTTGATACCTGAGGCTACATGGGGACATGAAAGGAGCCTCATTCGGGTGTCCCCTGAGCAGAGTTTCTCCAGCAAAAATCATTTCAACCAAGAGTAATCTCTGACACAAAATTATTATTATACCATTTGGTTATGAGTTCTTTGAAGGTTTCTGTCAAACATTTTAAAAATGTCTCCCCAAGAATGTCTGTCCATCCAACCAGAGTGGACCGGAGGGGCTCTCTAACTGTACCATCAGCTAGAGGGGCTTGTCTCTCTAGCACAAGGGGGAGGGCCTTCTCCGTTTCCACTCCAGCACTATGGAACCTCCTGCCGATAGAGTTATGGCTCCAGATGGAATTGCTGCCCTTTAGGAAAGATCTTAAAACCTGGCTGGTGAGGCAGATGTGGGGTACCAATGGGCTGGTATAAATTGTTCCCTCTTCTGTGGTTTGGGGTGGGTTGGTTTTTAATGGATTGATTTTAGATGATTTTATTGAGGATGTTTTTATGTTTTTTATGTCATGTTGTGAGCCGCCCAGAGTTGCTTTGGCAAGGGCGCGGCAATACAAATTTAAATAAATAAATAAAAATGACAAGATTTATCTGGATCTTTGCTATAAACTTTAGATAGCAAACAAAAGCCCAGTTGATATTTTGGTGGGAAGGATGTGTCATGCATAATGGAAATATAAGGAGCGGGTTTGTGGACCTCTGTCCCAAATTAGGGAGAAGCTCAGTTTGTTGTTTTTATAGAATCATAAGATCAAGTCAGTGGTGGGATTCAAATTTATTTACTACCTACACTGTGGGTGTGGTATGGTGGGCATGGCCAGGGGGATAGCCCTGTGTTGCACTCGAATTAGGACTACTTTATTTCAAAACTTGGATGGGCGGGGCCAGCCAGAATTTCTGCTACTAGTTCTGGCGAACTGGTGCGAACCTGCTGATGCCCACCACTGGATCAAGTCCAACTCCCTGCTAAAGGCAGGAATCCTAATCAAAGCAGATAAGACAGATGGTTGTCCAATTCTCTCTTGAATGCTTCCAGTGTTTGAACGCTCACCACCTCTTGAGGCACTTGGTTCCACTGTTGTACTGGTCTACCCATTGAGACATTTTTCCTACATCTGGCTTCCTCTCCTTTGAGCCCATTATTAAATATCCTTCACTCTAGGTTTATGGAGAACATAGTATTGCCTTCTTCTTTATGACCATCTTTAGAGTATTCGAAGAATGCTATCATATCCCCTCTCAGTCTCCTTATCTCAAGGCTAAACATGCCCAGTTTCTCCAGTCTTTCCTCATATGGTTTGGTTTCTCATCCACTGATCATCTTGTTGCCCTTTTCTGTACCTGCTCTAGTTTGTTTGCACCTTTCTTAAAGTGGAGTGCTCAGAATTGGACACAGTACTCTAGATGTGGTCTAACTAGTACCAAATAGAGGAGGACTAGTACCTCACGGGTTTTGGAGACTATACTTCCGTGGCATTGTTGATGCAATGGGTGCAAAGCTGGGCAGATTGAGGAAGATAATGGAGGATAGAGGTGCCTGGCATGTGGTGGTCCATGGGGTTGCAAAGGGTCAGAATCGACTGTGCAACTGAACAACAAAAGCCTAAAACAGCATTGGCCTTTTTTGCAGTCACATCACACTTTTGACTCATATTTAGCCTGTGATCTACAATAGTGCTAAGATCCTACTTGCTTATAGTATTACCGAGCCAAGTATCCTCCATCCTGTAACTGTGCATGTTTTTCCCTAGGTGTAAATAGATGAAAATAAGATTGCTACCACCTTTCTTTCTATGCTAGTGCCTCATCTCCATGCCTAGAAAGCTGGTGGCCATGTTTACTTTTTACATGAAGTTACATAGATTCTGGAAGTGCCTATGAACAAACACATCTCAGGAGAAACAACCAAGTGTGACTTCCAGAAATTAACATTTTAACACTTCATTGTCTCACCCCAGTCAGATCCTGAACACTTCTGTCAGACTAGATGCTAACTAGTTACTATTAACTACTTTTGACTACTCTTTAATCCCAACCTTTTCAAGCCAGGGACTGGGTCATGCTCTCTCAGTCAGCTTCAAGGGCCGGATGGCCATTTTGCCTGCTTGCACAATGGTGGTAGCCATTTTGTCCCAACAGCTTCAAAGGGGTGGCCATTTTGTTTCTCAAATGCCCTTGGAGGGGGCACATGAAATGGTGCCATGGGCCAGATCTGGCCTGTGGGCCTTAGGTTGGGACCCCTGCGTTAATCCTTTATAAATTAAGTACTGATCATGCTGTTTTGGGTAAATGGTGCCTTTACCCAAAGTACAGCTTTACTGTACATCACCTAGTTTATATTAAGATACTGCATTTAGCTTTGAGCAAATGTAATAAACCAGATGAAGAATCTATCCACTTGGTTCACTTGGATTTTTATGCTCTAATTTGTCATTCCCTACCCGGATAAGCCCACCATACTTAGAGGGGTGTAGCTAGTCTCTCTTCTTTCCATCATCCCAATGAAAAGTGATACATCTCCAGGGAAGATATTTCTGCTTGTGTGTAGGGTTTATAAATGAACAAGAGGCTTGGAAAGTCATATAATCAGGAATCTCTCAAGTGGAGACTTTATCACATTTCACATGTAGAAAGAGATGGTGGGAGGAGAGGCAGCATGGTGAGTTTAGCCAGGTAGAGAGTAATTGAACAGGGCTTATGAAATGTGTCCTTTTTCTAATTGCATGGCATGCTGCTTGGGATAGCAGGTACATATTTCATATATTGTTACCTGCACCTCTCAGTTTTGTGCATGAGTTCGGCCCCTCTTTATCTTCATTAAATGTGAAATGCAACTTCTTTTCAAAGGACCATACAGTTTAGAGTTTCTTAACTTCAACCTCAGCAATTCCAGATGCCTGGATGCTGTAAGGGTTTGGATGGGGGACAATGGGCTTCAGCTGAATCCTGGCAAGACTGAGTGGCTATGGGTTCGGGGCCCCGTGTTATCCTGGAAGTTACCATCTTTGGTGCTTCTTTGCCATAGACAGACCCGGTGCATAATTTTGGGGTCCTCCTTGACTCACGACTCCTGAGCAGGTGGCAGTCGTGGCCAGGAGGGCTTTTGTGCAACTTCATGTCATCCGCCAATTACGCCCGCTCCTGCACCGGGACTCCTTACTTTCAGTCGCCCGTGCACTGGTCACCTCCAGAATGGATTATTGTAATTCGCTCTACATGGGGCTGCCCTTGATGACCATTTGGAAGCTACAGCTGGTTCAGAATGTGGCAGCCTGGGTGGCTATGCCAGCAGGTGTGGGATACAACTGGTACCACAACCCAGCCCTGCTGGATTATTTAGCCCTGCCCAGGATTCTTATTTACTCCTGCCTGGGTGTTCTTCTTTTTAAGGGGATTGGGGAGGTTTTATGGTCATTTTTAGATAGTTTTATAGTATTTAGTTTTAATTAGTATTGGGTATGGGTTTTAACTGATGTTGTGAGCCGCTTTGAGTTGCTTAGGCGAAAAAGGCGGTTATATAAATGCAACCAACCAACCAACCAACAAACAAATAAAAGGTGCCTCATTCGGGCATCCCCTGAGTGGAGTTTCTCCAGCAAAAATCCTTTCAACCCAGAATAATTTTTGACACAAAATTATTATTATCTTCCCATGCAAAGACAAAACAAACTACAGTTCACAACCTTAGATCGATCATTTAAAGTTGAGTTCTTTCCTTAACTCAAATCAACATGCTGAATGAAGAGGCAATGCAAGAACTGCTGAATTTACAGCCTCCCTGCATATGTGTACTACCAGCATTTTCATCAGTATCTCACACACTCACAGTTTGTGTAAACTAGGCTGTGTTTTAAGATTTGTGGAGGAAGAATTATATCATCATAGTGAATCTTAGCAAAATACTTCATTATATTCACTGCCTAAATATGATCCCACACACACATCCTCCTTTCCATTTGGCTGAAATATGCTTAGCCACTTGTCTGTGCTCAAGTCATGCCAAATTATTACTTTTCTCTTTTGCGTCTTCCCATACCTGGGAATTAAGATATGGTATTTGCCATTGTGGTGGAAAATCACTAGAAATTAGCCGAGTAAAATAAAGAGCAAGACAAAAGTCATCATTGTAGAAGGCTTGTGCATTTCCCCCAGCATCAGATTGTATTGTGGGTGTTCCTTTGAAATCAGTGCCTTGGAAAAAACCTTAAATAATTTTCTCCAGCAGCTGGTAATCTCTAAATAACCACACGAGGGAGCTCAAGACCCAAAAACCGACCAGAAAACACAGGCTGTTGTTTAAAAAAAAGAGGACATTTTAAAACTTGTGTAATATCTGAGAGCACTCACTTTTCTGCTCTGAGGTATATAGATATAAATATAGATATAAGTGAAGTAACCCACACCCCCTCAGAAGATAGATAAAATGAATTTTATTTTTTATTTTGGAATACAAGTCTCTTTATTGGAATGATTGTATTACTTTAACAAGGGCAAATGTTTTATATGTGTACAGTAACTGTAAGGCTGGAATCTCCAGCAACCTAAGAGAAGATTTCTCTCTCTCTAGAGTAATCGTGCCTAGATTTGGATGGTCAATTTGCTTAATTTTCAGAAGGTCTGTGGTACCAGAATGTGGTGCAGTTGTTGTTTTCTTGAGTTGTCTATTTACATTTTTTACAAGGGAAGGTAGAAGCAGTCTTTGTTTCAGGGATTGATGGCATGGCAACAAATATTATGAGTGAGCAACAATTGACCCTGTATTTTATGTTAATATAAGCCCTGTTCAGGCATTAAGCAGAACACACGTAGGATTAACCAGATGGTAGAAGTATTGATGTGCAAAAACTCACTCCTCCAAAACATACTTACAGGTAAATACTTGGCAGTGGGGTGGGAAGGGGAAGATGAAATTGAGGACAGCTCTTCTGTACATTTAATAGTGCTATGAAGAAGAAATTTTCAGCAGGTGTCGCATGCATTAGGCCACACTGGTTTAGTAGTTAAGATGCTGAACTTGACAACCAGAAGGTCGGCAGATAAGCAGTTCAAGCTGCACAACTGAGTGTGCTCCCATCATCTGTTCCATTTCCTGCCAACCTAGTAGTTTGAAAGCAAGAAATTGCAAATAGATAGGTACATCTTTGGTGGGCTTATATACCGCCCACTCAGGTACAACCCAACTCAGGGCGGTTTACATAGCGGACAGTAAATACATAAAAAGACACATGATAAAACAAAGTTAAAAGTTAAAAAACCCACCCCTAAAAGGTGCGCAAGTACCGAAGGGACCTTCGGGGAAGGCACACTTCTCTATACCAACCACCCAACGGTACCCCCATCCCCACCTGCACCCCAAACTTGGCCCACCAGCCAGGTCTTTAGTTCCTTCCTAAAGGGTAATGCCAACCACATGATCACAGAAATGTTTACAGACAGCACAGGCTCTTTGGCTGTAAATGAAGATGAGCACCACCCCCTAGAGTCAGACTTGACTAGCTTTCGAGCAAGGTAGACCTGGCATGCATTAAAAGGACTTGCTGATGCATCCTCTGTGAAGCCACTATTAAGAACACAGTAATCCTAACCCACCCACCCCCTTTCACCTGGTTACCCTGCTTGGCATACAATCGCTGTAATTCCATTGTGGCTGATCACAGTGATAGAGTTCCTGTGATCAGAAATCTGGCCTCATTAGGATTCTGAATCATGGGAGATCTATAAGTCCATCATGACTACAGAGCATGCTTCAGGCTTCTATGCACTGTGATGCTGTGGATGTTTATAGAAGCATCGAATCACTGAGTTGGAAGGGGCCTTTAGGCTTCCAATGTTGAAACACTCACCATCTCTCAGTTGATTCCACTGACGTACTGCTTTAACCATTAAGTCATTTTTCCTGGTATTCAGCCTATATCTGGCTTTTCCTGTTGTTTGAGCCTGTAGTATGTGTCCTGCACCCTAGGATGATGGACAACAGATTCTTCCCTTCTTTTTTATGATAATCTTTCAGATATTTCAAGAGTGCTATCATATCCTCTCTCCTAGGGTTGCCATATGTCCCGGAAAACCAGGATCATCCTGGATTCAGGGTCAAAAAAAGTGTCCTAGCTGGTTTAATAAAAATAATGTGAAAGTCCTGGATTTTAAAAACTTACTGATTGTGTATTATAACACCCAGAGCCATGCTGCAAGGCACCACAATGCACCACACACACGGAGGGAGGGAGAGCAGAAAGCACCTCCCTTTTAGTCAGTGGTGGGCTTCAAAAAAAAATTACTACCCCACTGTGGGTGTGGTATGGTGGGCGTGGCCAGGGGGAAAGCCCTACGTTGCACCCGAATTAGGACTACTTTATTTCAAATCTTGGATGGGCGGGGGCAGCCAGAATTTCTGCTGCCGGTTCTGGCAAACTGGTGGAAACCTGCTGATGCCCACCACTGCTTTTAGCCCCTCCCTGATTTGAGCTTTTGCTCACTCGGCCACAGTTCTGTGGATTGGGAGGGGAAAGCAGTGCCCGAGGAGAAATAGAAGAGAAAGAAACATACCAACCACCAAGCTGGAAAGAGCTTCCTGCTTCCTGTGAGAGCGTGTCTGGAGGAGGGAGTATGTATGAGTGTGTCGACAAGGGTTGATCCCGGGGATTTGACTGAGCTTGGCTTTCGCCAGTGGCGCAGTGGTCATTTTGTCAATGACCTGCCCATTTTTATTTATTTATTTTATTTATTCTAATTGTACCCCACCCATCTGGGAAGTCTTCCCCACTGTTAGTGGCTAACAAACAACACATTTTTTAAAAGTATACAGTACTTCTGTGTTGTGTCCTAATGGTTTGATCCTCCACATGGATAACAATGTATCTGAACCAATGTAACCTTGCCTAGGGGCAACAATGTAACCTTCAGCTGTATCACATAAACCCTGTAATAGGACGCGAGCTAATGACCACCAGCTGGCAGCAGCGAGCGTCCAAGCTCTCTTGGTCCAAACTCATCAAAGGCAACAGCGCGGGAAGTTTTCCCGCCACCACCTACACCTGGACAAGAAGGGCGTGACCAGCAATGACGTCACGCAGACAGTAGCCAATGGGCTATCATGGAACCACGTTCAAATGTGTTACTACTGTATATAAAGAGCTATTGATCCGCCATTACCTCATGTTCCCTCTGACCACCATGCAATAAACCTGAGTTAACCCAGCCCGAGGCTGTGTCCTGTGTCTTGGTTTTCATACACCAAATTGGCGACGAAGGTGGGATTATGGATCCCCAAGGAGCAGCCAGGGCACAGAGCGGGTTCAACATCACCAAACCGCAAGACTGGGAGCTTTTTGAGATGGACTTCCAGGCGGCGCTGGTGGAACTCAAAGTCAAAGAAGACGATGAGGAGAGAAAGAGGGCCATCCTCACCAGAATGCTTGGGATAGAAACCAAGCGAACGCTGGTGGGCATCATTGCACCGAAGAAGGTGAGCGAATTCAAAGCAGATGACATCATGAAGCTGCTGCGTGAGCGTTTCCGTCCCTCGAGGGCAATGTTTCCCGCTCGGAGCGCGTTTTGGAGGCGAGTCCAAGCGCCGGACGAGTCGGTTGAGGCATTCGTAACAGCCATGAGGATAGCCGCCGGCCCCTGCAGATGGGACGACCTAGAGACGGCCCTCAGGGATGGAGTGCTGTGTGGCCTGAAGGACAAGGAGGTGCAGCGCAGCCTGATGAACAAGGAGCCACCACCCACGCTGGCAGAGGTTGTAGAGGCCGCGGAAGCCGCGGAGTCCACGAATGCTGGAGTGGACGAAATGCATCAGTGGCTTGAGTGGCGTCCTAGAGCCGGCAAAGCGGAGAATTCGGTGCACGGAAAGTCCGGACAGTCGGTGCACGCAACCCGAAGGGCCTCAAAGTCGTCTACGGAAGGCAGCGACGGCGAGGAGGTCCAAAGGGTCCGAAAAGGGGGGCGCCGCTGCGATGGTTGCGGAGCGGCCCATGAGCGCGCAAGGTGCCCATTCAGGAAAGCCGAGTGTTACACCTGCGGCCGTCGGGGGCACATCGCCAAGGCGTGCAGAAAACGGAAGGAGGGCCGGAGGCAGTCACAAGACCGCTCAACCAGACCGGACCGTCCAGCAAGGTCCAAAGATGGCGCCCAGACCACGAGGAAGCAGGACGGCGTGGGCCGCATCTCGGACGACAGCGAGGACGACGTTCCAGTGTTCAGCGTGTCCGCGGTACAGTCCCATTACTTCGTTGAGGTACTAGTACAAGGGGCCCCTATCAGGATGGAAATTGACTCGGGGTCCTCCTATTCTATAATTCCCCAGAAAGAGTTCTTGAAAATCGACCCCCACGTGAGACCCAAACTTAAAACGTTGAGGTCCACGCTACGAGATGTACAGGGGAACAGCATTCCAGTGTTGGGGGTCGGGAAATTTCGGGTCAGTTTTAAGAGACATTCTGCGGAACTGCCCCTAGTTGTCCTTAAGGGGGGTAGTTGTAGCCTCCTAGGGACGCAGTGGTTTCAGCCCTTAGGTTTGTTCATAGGGGGAGTGCATACCGTGGGGGTGGATCCAATACAAGCGGTGTGCGACGCGCATCCCGCCGTTTTTAAAAAAGGACTTGGAAAGTTCAAGGGACCCCCTGTAGCCTTCGACCTAGACCCGGAGGTCCGCCCGATAAGACTCAAACCGCGCAGGGTGCCGTTCGCACTAAAGGACAAAATAGAGGCGGAACTGGACAAACTGGTGGGCCAGGGGATTCTTATTCCTGTTGATTCCGCGGAGTGGGAAACTCCAATTGTAACCGCTCTGAAGGCTAACGGGGAGGTGCGCATTTGCGCTGATTATAAGTGTACAATTAACAAGGCGATCCGCCCTAATGCATACCCGGTGCCGGTGGTCAGCCACCTGCTGGCCAGGCTGAATGGGGGAAAGTGTTTCGCTAAACTCGATTTGGCTCAAGCTTATCAGCAACTCCCTGTAACTCCCGCCACGGCCGTGGCACAAACGATAGTCACACATAAAGGAGCGTTCCAGGTGTCGCGTTTACAGTTCGGCGTGAACTCGGCACCCGGCCTTTTTCAGTCGCTTGTGGAACGCCTCCTGAAGGGGCTGGAGGGGGTGTTGCCTTATTTTGATGACGTGTTGATAACAGGGGGGAGTGAGGCCGAACTGGCAAAGAGATTGGATAAAGTCCTGACTGTCTTCGAGAAAGCGGGGCTACGACTGAGAAAAGACAAATGTGTCTTCTTCGAAACTGAGGTTGAGTTTCTAGGGTTTCGAGTCACGCCAGAGGGTATTAAGCCATCCAAATCCAAAGTAGCCGCCATCAAGAATGCCCCTCGCCCCACATCCAAAACCGAGCTACAGTCATTTCTGGGGCTCCTCAATTTTTACCATACCTTCCTTCCACGGAAGGCGTCCGTGGCCGAGCCACTCCATCGGTTGCTAAAAAAGGAGGAAACATGGGTGTGGGGTGAGGAGCAAAGAGTTGAAGCAACTCCTAACATCCGAGGCAATCCTAACGCATTTCGATCCCAAACGGCCAGTGGTCTTAGTCTGTGACGCATCCCCGGTGGGGGTGGGGGCGGTGCTTTGCCACGTGTTGGACGACGGAAGGGAAGCCCCGATAGCGTTTTATTCAAGGTCCCTGTCCCAAGCAGAGCGTAATTACGCACAGACCGACAGGGAGGCACTAGCGATAGTAGCGGGAACCAAAAAATTTCACGATTTTCTGTATGGTCGGCCGTTCAAAATCGTGACTGACCACAAGCCCCTATTAGGAATTTTCACTGCAAGTAAGCCCACACCACAGATCCTGTCCCCAAGAATGCTGCGGTGGGCTATTTTTCTCAACGCGTACCAGCATGAGCTGGAATACCAGCCCGGGAAGGAGATCAGCCATGCCGACGCACTCTCGAGGTCTCCTTTGCCCTTGTCGGGCGTCCAAAAGGAAAGGGCAGAAAGAGATCACCAGGTTTTGTTAATAGAGGTTTTAGACTCACCCCCAATAGTACCAGCCGACATTGCCAGGGCCACAGGTAAGGACAGAACGCTAGAGAAAGTTAGCTCATGGGTACAGAAGGGGTGGCCGGCGTCATCCCCAGGTACGGAATTCGACCCATTTTTTCGAAAAAAAATAGAGTTGTCCCTAGAGAGGGGCTGCCTTTTGTGGGGCCAACGGGTGGTGGTTCCTACGTCCCTGCGACCGAGGGTACTCGAACTGCTGCACGTCAGCCACCCCGGCATCGTCCGGTCCAAGGCGCTGGCCCGGAGTTACTTCTGGTGGCCACAGCTGGACGCGGACATTGAGCACATGGTCGGCACTTGTGAGGCATGCCAGGGCTCCTGACCAGAGGCGGCCCATCTTCCGCATAGGGAATGGGACACAGCAAGGGGGCCATGGTCCAGGGTGCACGTAGACTTCGCTGGCCCATTCTGAGGAACAATGTTTCTCCTGGTGGTGGATGCATTCTCCAAGTGGTTGGAGGTTATCCCAGTAAAGAGTACGTCCTCCGCCACTACAATTAGCCAGCTAAGGAGAGTCTTTTCCACGTTCGGTTTACCCGACACTTTAGTCAGCGATAACGCTAGTTGTTTCACCTCCGCTGAATTCAAGGCATTCATGGAGGCAAACGCCATTCGGCATGTCACATCCGCGCCGTTTCACCCCGCCACGAATGGCCAAGTGGAACGGCGCAGGTCCAGCCTGGGTGCCGGGGACGGTTGTGGAACAGACGGGGCCAGTGTCGTACCGGGTCGAGACTAGCACCGGTCTCCTCTGGAGGAGGCACGCGGACCAACTTAGGCACCGAGTGAGTGGGGGGCCGGGCAGTGGAGCTCAGCAACAGGAGTCAGCGTTAGGGTTCTCCCCCACCCGTTTAGCCCAAGGGGGAGACAGCAGCGGACAATGGTCCCAAACAAGGGGGGAAAGCAGCGGCCCCGACTCATACCCTTTTGATATGCCAGTTCTATCAGAGGCTGGGGAAAGGGGAGAGGAGTTCGCGACCGCTGCCCCCGAATTTAATTCTGATTTTGATTTTGAGAGCCGGGGGGGGTTTTCGGGAGTGTTCCCCCACCCGTCCAAGCGAGAAGAGGGGTTTTTCGTTAGCCCCCAGTGCCCCCGGTTCTTCCCCAATAAAGCACACACCTCCCAACAACGCCGCGGAGCCGCGGCAAGTCACTAACGAGTCTCCCTCTCCAATTACAGGGCAGGAAACCAGGGGACAAAGAGAAGGTAGCAAACCAGGGGGAAGGCAGCCCGCACCGAGACCCCAGCGTGTTCGAAATAAGCCATCTTGGCTGAGAGACTTCGTCTCATCCTGGGGGGGGGGGGGAGTGTGGTTTCGAGACTTCGTCTCATCCTAGGGGGGAGGGATGTTGTGTCCTAATGGTTTGATCCTCCACATGGATAACAATGTATCTGAACCAATGTAACCTTGCCTAGGGGCAACAATGTAACCTTCAGCTGTATCACATAAACCCTGTAATAGGACGCGAGCTAATGACCACCAGCTGGCAGCAGCGAGCGTCCAAGCTCTCTTGGTCCAAACTCATCAAAGGCAACAGCGCGGGAAGTTTTCCCGCCACCACCTACACCTGGACAAGAAGGGCGTGACCAGCAATGACGTCACGCAGACAGTAGCCAATGGGCTATCATGGAACCACGTTCAAATGTGTTACTACTGTATATAAAGAGCTATTGATCCGCCATTACCTCATGTTCCCTCTGACCACCATGCAATAAACCTGAGTTAACCCAGCCCGAGGCTGTGTCCTGTGTCTTGGTTTTCATACACCAAATTCTGTATGGCAACTCTACTCTCTCTGTCTCCTTTTCTTTAACCTTGAAGCTAAATATTGCCAGTTCCTTCAATCTTTTCTCATATGGCTTGTGTTCCAGTCCTCTGACGATCCTTGTTTCCCTTCTCCTTACCTGCTCTAATTTGTTTGCATATTTCTTAAAGTGTGATGCCCAGAACTGGACACAGTACTCTCGATGTGATCTAACTAATGCTGAATACAGGGGGAGTAGTACCTCATGGGGTTTGGAGACTATAATTCTGTTAATGCAGCCTAAAACAGCTTTGGCCTTTCCCCCATCCACATCACATGAGACAGTGACTGTATTTTCTGGCGTATAAGACTACTTTTTAACCCCGAAAAATCTGTGCCAAAGTCGGGGGTCATTTTATAGGACAGGTACTTAACTGCAGCTTGTTTCCCCTTGCTTCATATGTCCGGCGCATATGGTGGGGGGTGCCGCGGCCGAGTCCCTGCTCTGTGCGGGGAGTATGAAGCAAGGGGAAGCAAGCTGCACACATCTTCCTGTACCTCGAGGAGGAGAACGTGAGCGTGGATTGGCTCTCCACCAGAACCTGCCCATTCGACTCGGAGGGCTGAGCATCTTCGGGTTGAGTGTGGGTTAATTTTTATTTGGTGTGCATTGGAAGAGAGGTAGTCTTATACGGCAAGTATATTCCAAACTCTATATTTTAACTGGAAAAGTTGGGGATCGTCTTATACGCCCAGTCGTTTTATATGCCGGAAAATACGGTATTATACTACAAGCTCCCTCCCCAGCCACTAGTTTAGCCCCATACCTTTAAAATCTGCATAGGACTATAAATGTGCTTGAATTTTTTAAATTTTGTTTCTTTGATATTGTGTTTTTGAATTTTCTGTAAGCCGCTTCGAGTCGTCCATTGGATTGTGGGGAGTGGGTTATTATTATTATTATTATTATTATTATTATTATTATTATTATTATTATTATTATTATTATTATTATTATTATTGAAATCCAAGAATTAAACTAAGTTACAAGGGATATTTTAGGAGAGTGCTTCTGAATTTTGCTATCTCTTGAAGCTATTTCTACTCCCTGCAGACCGCTATCTGGATACCTGTACTCAATGGGGTTTACTTCTGAGTAAGTGAGCATAAATCTGGAGTTGGACATTTAACTTTTTCAATCTGCTATCTGCATGCATGCAGTTCCCAGTTCTCCTTCTAAATGTTGAAAAAATAAATGTTTGCATAATCATTTTTATAGATACTAACACATTTCCTCTCCTGCTGCGCCTTTGGGTTCATCACTGGGTGAATACAACTGTTGTGACTTGCTCTCCTCTGAATGGGCTGTCTTGTAGTGAAAGACCAGCACTGACACTTTTCTATTACCCAATGTGATCACAGTAATTTCCATTGAAATTTGTGTGTTCGCACTTCGAGCCAAAGAGCAAATAAATGCAAATCCAGTGGTGTGTACTGATATGCGCACTAGTTTTATGAGGCAGTAATTTAAGGAGCAGTTTTCTGTATTAATGAAATCAATGGCCTAAATCCATTTTCTACTCTCTGCTGGAGTAGACCAATGGCATAGTTGGGACCTAAGTCAACATTTACACATTTTACATTGATTCTGGAGCTGAAATCCATTTGCTTAGTGTAGTAAATCATAGCTGGAGAAGGTGCAATGAATCAGATGGGATCTAATATGTCAACTTCTGTGTAAATTCAATTAATCCAATAGGTCTATTATAGTTTGCAAATTACTATATATAAGCAACAGGATTTCAGCCTGTGCATCTAATCTAGTTGAGACTAACAATTGGACTTTGCCCTATGATCTCATATCTGTGTCAGATTTGTAAAAGTACAGTATAGCAACCATAATTACAGTAATAACTTGGCTTAGTTAATCATGGATCACAGACAAGTGTTTGGTGAGTAGAATTCATGGTTTTGATTAACAAGACAACCAAGTTCTCAGAGAGGTCCAATTCTATTGCTAAGATTTTCCCTGCCAAGATCTTTGGTCATATGATATCCTTTGATGTAAAGCCTCTCAAATTTGCTCTATTCATTCATCTCTGTTTGGTATTGTATCAATCCTTTACAGCAGGAGTTCTTAACCTTTTTAAGCTGGGGGCCAGGTCATGCTCCCTCAGACAGCTTTGGGAGCCGGACAGCCATTCCTCCACCACATGGCACCTCCTGGTGTGGTGGAGGCGGTAGAGGGCCACATGAAATGGTGTCATGGCCTACATCCAGCCCATGGGCCACAGGTTGAGAATCCCTGCTTTACAGCCTTCTCTGCAATCCACTTCCAGATTTGGTGCTCTTTGCTGACATGTAAAATGTTTCTTAAAGTTTGCAGTGTTTGTCTGTTATAATAAAAGAGCAAAGAGCTTTTTTGGCACCTTTAGGAGTACCAGATTTATTTTACTGTGAGCTGTCATGACATGGTTTGGAATCCATAAAAGCTCCTATTAAAACTGCCACAAAACATCTTATTGTATTCTTAGTATGAGAAAGTACAAATCAAAACCAAAAAGTGATCTGCTGGTTTTCTCTTTTATTGATCCTTTTTATGTCTATGATTTCAAGAACACACCCTCCTTTTTCTGCATTGATATGAATCAATCCCTCTTGATAATTTGATAGCTTGCTGCTCTTGATGTTACATAGCAGTTGAATTGTTTCAACATCTACCTGATTCTGTGGGATCTATTTTAAAAGTATCACAGAAGTAAGTCAATGATATGATTGTAACATTGACAAATTGAGCTTTACCCATTGCATGTCAAAAAACGTTAGTGGGGCATTTGATTGCTATCTAATGATGTTGAAATTATTTGTAAGGCAAATAATTGAAATTATTTGTAGGCTTTTACGTAAATTGGTTTTTTACTTAACTCAAAGCAAACCCATAGGGAAAATGAATTTGTATGTAACTCGAAGCAAAATCCATGGGAAAATGATTTTTACGTAAATTGAAGCAAACCATAAGAAAAATGAATTTTTTAATGTAACTCAAAGCAAACCCATAGGAAATTGCATTATGTAAATTGGGAAATTTATGTAAATCGGGACATGGTTTTAGTGCAAAAATCATTATGTAAGTCAAATTTTACATAACTCCAGGCATACGTAAGTTGGGGTTTTACTGTATAATTCAGTAACTAGAATATACTGCACTATATGCCTTTGTACATCTTTTATCCTTATCAGGTCTTCTGTTTTGATTTTGTTCCTTTATCATATCTCATCTCACAATTTTTGAATGAAATTGAGCTTTAGTTTGGAAGGAGTTTGTTTCATGTAGTGAAGTTGTTGTCCAACGTGACCCTTGGTGCTTCATTCCCATGATGGAATGAGCGCCTGTGTCTTCCCAGCTCCTGCCAACCTAGCAGCTTGAAAGCAAGAAATTACAAGTAGATAAATAGAGGCCGCTTCACTGGGAAAAGATCTTGGGGACATGAAAGGAGCCTCATTTGGGCATCCCCTGAATGGAGTTCTTCCAGCAAAAATCCTTTCATCCCAGGGGAATTTCTAACACAAAATTATTATTATTCCCATGAGATCTGCCAACCCTCTGAATGAGGCCTGCAGGTATCTTCAGTTATGAAGAATTTTTCCTTCCACTTATTGAACATTAATATTATGAACATGAGCTGGTGGGAAATTTCCAGTTCCTTTATTTCTTTATTGGCAATGCTACATATTTCTATCTAATTTACATTACTATTTCCTATCTGATCTGGCTGGTCTGTAAGCATAAACCACGAGTTCTCAACCTTTTAATGCCATAGGCCGGGTCACACTCCCTCAGACAGCTTCAGGGGCCAGATGGTCATTTTGCCCTTCCTCCACTACACGGCACTTCCTGGTGTGGTGGAGGTGGTGGTGGGCCACATTAAATGGTAACATGGGCCGCAGGTTGAGCATCCCTGGCACAAACAGTCAGTGAGTGAAACCTATCATAGATTTCTCTATCCTGGAGCAGGACCACATGGACTCTGAAGCAGCAAAAGGTTTTGTGCTGGCTTCCTGAATGGGTGCAGGTCTCTGCCAGGTGAAACGAGTCCTGTGGTAGTGGGATAGTGGGCTTTGTTATCCTTACAGGGACATGGATGGAAATAAGTATCATGACTGAGAAAGTAATAGCCCTGAGTTAATTTCTGAATGGTGGTATGCTTGGAGCAGAAGGGGAGAAGTTTCCTATAAGCTAAGGGCCTTCAAACACTCAGCTCCACAAATTAATCCCTGGCCTAATTTCCTTCTGCTTCCGTTTCTTTCTGCTTCCAGTCATCTGTTCTTCATTTCTCACTTTTGACCAGATGGTGCTCATTTACTTTGCCATTATGCCAAAATAACTTCAATAGAGTCAATGTCGTATTTTCTTCAAGGATCTCTTTTCCTCCTTCCCGGCTGCTCTTCTTTTCTTACTTCCTATTTGATTCCCTGGAGCCATCTTTTCCATTTGTAGGTCTCTTTATATGAGACTAATCTGCACCTGCTACCTAACAGAAGTGTGTTGAGTCTGCAGAAGGTGCTTCCTCCACCAGTGGTCCAGGAATGTAGCGATTTAAGCCTTTCTTTTGGTTCAGAATTTCATCACTAGTTTTAAAGTTTGCAGTTGACCATCCTTTTTCAGGATTTACCGAATGTATCTTGGATTGGATGTTGTTAGTTTCCAGAGTTTGGAGAGGGAGCTGTGAGGGAACAACTATTTTATGCATAAAGAATTCCATAACCAATCTGTAGCATATTGATCTTCCATTCCTTGGCTCTTTCCATGCCTAAGACCCTACAGAATCAGGGAAATGTAGAAACAATGTAACTTTGCTATAATAAAAATAATAATTTCATGTCAGAGATTACTCTGGGTTGAAAGGATTTTTGCTGGAGAAACTCCGCTCAGGGGATGCCTGGATGAGGCTCCTTTCATCTCCACAAGTACAGCTCTTGAGTATCGAAACCCGACCTTCCAGTCTCCAGCTCAGCATCTTAACCACTAAGCCACTGGAGGAGCTGCTATGTCACATCAAGAGTCAGCTAAGACTGGAAAAGATCTCTTCCAGAAATGCCAGCAAGTTGCTGTCAGTACATGTCAAGATGGAATGGTGACTACTGGTTTAGGCCCCAATGAAAACAAGATTATTCTCTCTTCTATATGACAGCCTTTCAGATAACTGAAGAAGGCCATGGTCTCATGTCTCAGTCTTGTCTTTTCAACTTGAGACATACACAAATTCCTTAAACTGTTCCACAAAAAGCTTGGTTTCCAGATCATTTGGTTCAATCATCACCCCACTTTATGGGCAGCACACAGACCACACACAGAGATGCACAATTATCAGAGCTTTCAGGGAATTTTCATACTATCCAATCACAATTCATCACAAAAATAGAGCAAACCACTTAACATGCTCGCAGTGCACACATAGTGAGATGGACTTATTTTGGCCATGATGGACTAGCGGTTAAGATGCTGTGCTTGATGACCAGAAAGTTGGCAGATCAGCAGCTTAAGACCTGAGTGCTGCACGACAGAGTGAGCACCCATCATCTGTCCCAGCTCCTGCCATCCTAGCAGTTTGAAAGTAAGAAATTTCAAGTAGATAAATAGGTACCACTTTGATAGGAAAGGTAACAGCATTCCCTGTGCTCTGGCATCTAGTCATGCCTGCTACATGACAACAGAAATGTCTGCAGAGTCTGACAGTGCTGGCTCTTTGCTGTAAATGGAAATGAGCACCATCTCTAGAGTCAGACACAGCTGGCTATTGAGCAAGGGGGTCCTTTACCTTTACCTCGTATCTCATCTCACATCCACAAACTAGAGTGGGCTTGCAGGTTTACATACACTGCATGCATTTAATAAGACAAACAATTGAAATTTTATCTGAAATGAGTCCTATGGTAGTGGGAATTTTTATTATTATTATTAATGAAATCTTGAGATTGTTAATTGGAATATGGATCACTACTTGCGTGAGCTCAGTCTTTGTAGCCTGTATGTTTATCTACCTACGTACTTAAATCCACCTTGTTTCTAGTGTGGGGAGGAATTGTTTCATATTGTCCTTCCAAAATTTTGAAGCATCAGTGTAGTACATTTGAAATCCACCACATTCCATTCATATATATATATTAAAAAATCAGCCATTAAAGCAGCTCTGCTGATGATGTGCAGTGACCTTCGAAACTAGAATTTCCCACTTTAAGACTCGGAAATTGATTTTTATTCATCTTTGCTTATAGCGATCCTATGTTTATCTCACCTATCATCTAACAGGGTGAAGTGGGACTCTATTTGAGACAGAAGTTGCAAACATTAGTGCTATTATTAAAAAAAAAACACCTTTGTTGCCCTTTTGCTTTGAACTTTTCTGTTCCCAATTAAGGTACCTAGTGTCAGGTTTTCTCTAGGTGTATAATGAGCCCTGTTGCATGTACTGTGGAGTTTCCTCTACTGCCAAGAAACTGGACGTTTTGTAAAATTTTCTATAGAAGGCAGAAGTGGCCTGGGTTCCATAATCTGCCCATTCAGAAAACTTTGGGCTCTGCTTTCACACCTGACAGCCTAACCTGGTATATTTGTCTTTCCTGAGATGGAATAGAGTTAACTACTGTTGCTTGTACAGACAGCTGATTTAGGTTTGTGTGTCTGCTATCTGCCAAAGATAGGAAGGGTTATTTTGGGGAGTTTTGGGTCCACAGATCCCTCCACTTCCATGTCTTGTTCATTATTTCATATAACTGAATGAGTACTGTACAAACCACACACACGCACAAAGACTGACATTGTAAGTGATTGGTTTGTTTGTGTTGATATGTAGGCAGGTTATTCTCTTTTTATTTTATATTTTTCTACTTTTGTTGAAATGGAATCAATCTTATGCTGTAAAGTATGCAGATAAGTTTTTTAATATAATGATATACACTACAAATTGGACAAATAATGCCCCCCCCAGTTCTTTCTACTCCCTGCAGTGCCTCCCCACTCCCATGAGTGCTCACTACCCCCATAGGGTCACCTCCCCATGAGTGCTCCCCACCCAAGGGGTCTCCCTACAAATGCTCCCCATCCCCCAGTGGGACCTCTCCACCCCCTGTGACTATTCCTCACCCCCATAAGGGACTCCCCCACCCAGCCACAGCCTCCTGCCTGGGATTTCAGCCTCCCCTCTTGCCTCCCCTTTGGCAGAAGAAGAAAGGTGGAAGCAGTGCTGGGTGAGCGGGGTGGGCAGGGCTTCCCCTCAATGGTGTGTGTGCCAGAGGAAAGGCCTCTGCATGCCATAGGTTCACCACCAGGGTCATAAGACATTGTGTTTCTTACAATGGATGAAAAAATTGGCACCAATCTTAGGTGGCATATAGAAGCTGACAAGACTGGATCATCTTTTACCATACTACCTGAGAGTGGTTCCTCTACCTATTAGAAAGGGCATCTCCCATGCAACGATGAATGTCAGTGCAGCAATAAATATTTTAAACATTAGCAACAAGAAGCAGAGTTGGAGATATTGCGCTTACAGTTCGGCTAGGACATAGGAGAGGGAGGCGTGTAGCGATCAGCAGATTGCTGTAACCTCCTATAGGCATTCACACTCTCGAGTGCAGTCTCTTCTGTCACCTCACCAATCCAGAACCATAACCAGCTGAGCGGATTCCAGTCCTTTAACGTCCGAAAGTATGAGATGTTTTACGTGGTAGCGCAAAGGATGAAGTTAAGGAAAAAACTGGATTAGCCTGATTAACTTGATTACCACTCAATAAATCCTTTTTCAGCAATTTATTAAGTAAAGCATCTGAAATAAAACAAATACAGAATACAGAAAGAGTTAGTTAATTTCTCCCCTTAGCAGAGCCTCGGGCAAGGCTTGCTCCATAGATGTTTAATCTCTTCTCATCAAGATCATGACAGGAGAAAGCCATGAAGTGTTGGAGGTAGAAGGTTCTCTCTATGAGTGAAATGTAGGTATCTGTATGTGTATTTGCTGGCAGCAATTCCCTGGGGGATTCCTGGAGCATATTGGAAGGTGGAGCCCAAACGTATGAAAGAGCACATCCCTAGATGACACTCAGCTCATGATGGCAAATAGTAGGGTGAGCACTAGCATTCTGATTGAGAAGTAAATATGTCCCAACAAAAACTTTTTAAAAATGTTTAAATCCTTCACACACACACACACACACACACACACACACACACACACACACACACACACACACACACACACGCACGCACGCACGCACACACGCACACACACAGACACACACTGCCCGTGCTAAAATCAGAGTTGTTTGCTTCCAATATAGGTTGACTTGTTGTCTAAAACAGAGAAGAGACCAACATTCAGAGCTTTTCTCATAGGTTGTCATGTTTATGTTAATTGAATGCCTTTGTTAATCTAATAGAGTTTAGATTTATGGAAGGTTCTCTACCTTGTCATATCATAATCAATACATACTCCAACATTTAGATGGACAGATGAGAAAATCTGCCTTCTGTCTGCACTTCTGTTCTATCAGCTGTCAATAATTCCTAATTTGAATCTTTCAGATGGTCAGATTTATGAGTTCCAGTATATTGCATTAATCACGTAAATTAACTTTGGGGGTGGGGGGAAATGATGCTAAAGGTCAGGATCTTGGAAAAGAGAATCTGTTTTTCTGTCTCCCTTTGTCTCACACACATGCACATAAAGACAGAGAGGATATGACATTCATCTGGATGGACCATGCTAGTGATTTTGTCATTTCCATGCAAGCAGCAGCATCTATAGGCAGATATTAAAATGAAAGTGAAGTATGGTTTGCTAGTGTAAGAACACCAAAGATACTTCATGGTCCACATTGTGCAATCAACACTCTGTGGCAGGCAGAAGACCTTAGCAGTAGAACAACCTTTTCCTGAATCCAAAAACCATTTCCCTCTTGCTTACACACTGTTCGACCCTATGCAGTGCAATTATATCCAGCTATATGTCCTCATCATGGATCCAAACAAAATCCTATTTTATAGGGTTCTTATTTCATTAACTTCATCCTTACTAAGCAGGGACATCCTCTAAGGCAGTGTTCCCCAACCTTTCATGTTTGGATTTCAATTGTGATTTATCTGTTGTTACCCCATTGTATTTTATTTTCTTGTAATGTGTATATGCTTTGTTGTTTATGTAAGCTGCCCTGAGTCATGGGTGGCATACAAATGGAATAATAATAATAATAATAATAATAATAATAATAATAATAATAATAATAATAATAATAATAATAATAATAATAATAATAATAATAATAATAATAATAATAATAATAATTGACTTAGGCTTCTGGGAACTGAAGTCCAAGAACCAAAGATTGGGAAACACTGGTTTAAAGCAGTGTTTCCTAACCTTTGGTTTCAGGACTTCAATTGCCAGAAGCCTAAGTCAATTCCCCAAAGCACTGATCAGCCAATGTATTGACTTAGGCTTCTGGGAATTGAAATCCAAACAGATAGCAGAGACAAAATGAATGTTCAGTTAACTCTCCATCCTTATTTTAAAAGGCTGCCTTTAGACAGTGAAATAGTGTGCTCAACATTTCTTGTCTTCATTACAAGAACAAGACATGGTGTTCCCCCCCTTTAGTGTATGAGAACCAAGACACAGGAAACAGCCACAGGCTGGTTTAACTCAGGTTTATTACATGGTGGTCAGAGGGAACATGAGGTAATGGCGGATGCATAGCTCAATATATACAGTAGTAAAGCATTCGAATGTGGCTCCACGATAGCCTATTGGCTATTGTCTGCGTGACGTCATTGTTAGTGACGCCCTTCTTGTCCAGGTGTAGGTAGTGGCGGGAAACTCCGCGCTGTAACCTTTGATGAGTATGGACCGAGAGAGCTTGGACGCTCGCCGCTGCCCACTGGTGGTCATTAGCTCGCGTCCTCATACAGGGTTTATAGTGATACAGCTGAAGGCTATATTGTTACTGGTAGGAAATGATACATTGTTATCACATGAAGATGGTTACACTATTAGAACACAACACTCCTCCCCCCTAGGATGAGACGAAGTCTCTCAGCCAAGATGGCTTATTTCGAACACGCTGGGGTCTTGGTGTGGGCTGCCCTGCCCCGGGTTTGCTACCTTCTCTTTGTCCCCTGGCTTCCTGTCCTGTAATTGGAGAGGGAGACTTGTTAGTGCCTTGCCGCGGTTCTGCGGCTTTGTCGGGAGGTGCGTGCTTTATTTGGGAAGAACCGGGGGCACTGGGGGCTAACGAAAAACCCCTCTTCTCGCTTGGATGGGTGGGGGAACACTCCCAAAAAACCCCCCGGCTCGCAAAATCAAAATCAAATTCGGGGGCAGCGGTCGCAAACTCCTCCCCCTCTCCCCCGGGCTCCGATAGGGAGTCGGGACCGCTGCTTCTCTTTGATAGGACTGGTGTATCAAAAGGATATGAGTCGGGACCGCTGCCTCCCCCCCTTGTTTGGGACTGTTGCCCTTCGTTGTCTCCCCCTTGGGATAAACGGGTGGGGGAGGACCCTAACGCTGAGGCAATCTCCGAGCCGTCCGTGGCTTGCTCCCTGGGAACCCGGCTCCGGAGCTGATCCGCATGCCGCCTCCACAGTAGGCCAGTGCTCGTTTCCACCCGATATGACACTGGCCCCGTCTGTTCCACAACTCTCCCTGGTACCCAGGCTGGCCCGGTGCTGGCGTAGTTCCTGCAATGCACAGGATCGCCGGCGGCGAAACCTTTCAGCACCGCTACCCCTACGTTCTTCCCTTTGTCCTCGACCCTCGTCGGGTCTAACCTGGACAGAATCGTGGTCAGTTTTCTCCGCATCAGCAGCTCTGCCGGCGAGTATCCGGATGCTAAGGGGGTCACCCTATACGCTAATAAAAACTGACATACTTGGTGATTCAGGTCCCCCGAGCCCATGCGCCGCAGCGCATCCTTGGTTGTCCGCACCAGCCGCTCCACTTGGCCATTCGTGGCCGGGTGAAACGGCGCAGATGTTACGTGCCGAATGGCGTTTGCCTCCATGAATGCCCTGAACTCAGCGGACGTGAAACAACTAGCGTTATCGCTGACCAGAGTGTCGGGTAAACCGAACGTGGAAAAGACTCTCCTTAGCTGGCCAATTGTGGTGGCGGAGGACGTGCTCTTTACCGGAATCACCTCCAGCCACTTAGAGTACGCATCCACTACCAGGAGAAAAACGGTTCCTCGGAACGGGCCAGCGAAATCTACGTGCACTCTGGACCACGGCCCCCTTGCTGCGTCCCATTCCCTATGCGGGAGGCGCGCCGCCTCCGGTCGGGAGCCCTGGCACGCCTCACAAGTGCCGACCATGTGCTCTATGTCTGCGTCCAGCTGGGGCCACCAGAAGTAACTCCGGGCAAGCGCCTTGGAACGGACGATCCCCGGGTGGCTGACGTGCAGCAGTTTGAGCACCCTCGGTCGTAGGGCTGTAGGGACCACCACCCGTTGGCCCCACAAAAGGCAGCCCCTCTCTAGGGACAACTCTATTTTTTTCCGAAAAAATGGGTCGAATTCCGTACCTGGGGAGGACGCCGGCCACCCCTTCTGAACCCATGAGCTTACTTTCTCCAGCGTTCTATCCTTGCCTGTCGCCCTGGCAATGTCGGCTGGTACTATTGGGGGTGAATCTAAGACCTCTATTAACAATACCTGGTGGTCTCTCTCTACCCCTGCCTTTTGGTCGCCCGACAGGGGCAAAGGAGACCTTGAGAGTGCGTCTGCATGGCTGATCTCCTTCCCTGGCCGGTATTCCAATTCATGTTGGTATGCGTTGAGAAAGATAGCCCACCGCAGCATCCTCGGGGACAGGATCTGTGGCGTGGGCTTATTTGCAGTGAAAATTCCTAACAGGGGCTTGTGATCGGTCACGATCTTGAACGGGCGACCATACAGGAAATCGTGAAATTTTTTGGTTCCCGCTACTATCGCTAATGCCTCCCTGTCGGTCTGTGCGTAATTCCGCTCTGCTTGGGACAGGGACCTTGAATAAAACGCTATCGGGGCCTCCCTTCCGTCGCCCAACACGTGGCACAGCACCGCCCCCACCCCCACCGGGGATGCGTCACAGACTAAGACCACTGGCCGTTTGGGATCGAAATGAGTTAGGATTGCCTCGGATGTTAGGAGTTGCTTTAACTCTTTAAACGCCCTCTCTTGCTCGTCCCCCCACAGCCAAGTTTCCTCCTTTTTAAGCAACCGATGGAGCGGTTCGGCCACCGACGCCTTCCGTGGAAGGAAGGTATGGTAAAAATTGAGGAGCCCCAGAAATGACTGTAGTTCGGTTTTGGATGTGGGGCGAGGAGCCTTCTTGATGGCGGCTACCTTGGATTTGGACGGCATAATTCCCTCGGGTGTGACCCGGAACCCTAAAAATTCAACCTCTGTTTCGAAAAAAACGCATTTGTCTTTTCTCAGCCGCAGCCCCGCTTTCTCGAACACCGTCAGTACTTTATCCAATCTCTTTGCCAGTTCGGCCTCACTCCCCCCTGTTATCAATACGTCATCAAAGTAACACAACACCCCCTCCAGCCCCTTCAGGAGGTGTTCCACAATCGACTGAAAAAGGCCGGGTGCCGAGTTTACGCCGAACTGTAAACGCGACACCTGGAACGCCCCTTTATGTGTAACTATTGTTTGTGCCGCTGCCGTGGCGGGAGTTACAGGGAGTTGCTGGTAGGCTTGTGCTAAGTCGAGCTTAGCGAAACACTTTCCCCCATTCAGCCTGGCCAGAAGGTGGCTGACCACCGGCACCGGGTATGCATTAGGGCGGATCGCCTTGTTAATTGTACACTTATAATCAGCGCAAATGCGCACCTCCCCATTAGCCTTTAGTGCTGTTACAATTGGGGTTTCCCACTCCGCGGAATCCACAGGCACAAGAATCCCCTGGTCCACCAGCTTGTCCAGTTCCGCCTCTATTTTGTCCTTTAGTGCGAACGGCACCCTGCGTGGTTTGAGTCTTATCGGGCGGACCTCCGGGTCTAGGTCGAAGGCTACAGGGGGTCCCTTGAACTTTCCCAGACCTTTTTTTTTTTTTATTGAATTTTTCAAAGACATACAAAAAAGAAAAGAAAACAATGACTAACAATACAATACATAAACAAATCCATAGTATCATCCTAACAAACATTACTAAATGTTAGCACATGACAATATCTAAACTAATTATTTACTATATAACCACAAAATATTAAGGAAAAAAAAAACCATTGTTTCAAAATCCAAAATAATAAGAACTTTCTGTGCTACCATTAATCTTTAGATGAATAATAAACACCCTGTGAATATATACAATGCCCGGAGAGTTTATTTGCTACTCAGCTCCAAAAACTTCTTTGTGATGGTACTGGTCCTGAACTATCATTTGCCGTACAAGAATGGTCCACAAATGGTTTCCATATATTCCATATATTCCAAAATCTATTCTCTTTTAAGTTATCCCTTTTCACTTTAATCTCCCATGTCACATTTCTTTATACCACTCTCCAATCTGTATTTCTATGTCATTTTTCCAGTTTCTAGCTATACATTGTCTGCCTGTTGTCAATACAATTTCCAGTAATTCCTTTTCATCTTTGTTTAAACCCAAACCTTCCACATTCGTTAAAAGAATGATATTTGACACCAGCTTAACACTTCTACCCATTATTACACCAAACTCAGCTTCTATTCTCCCCCAGAAATCCCTTATTTTTTTACAACTCCACCACATATGTTCGTATGTTCCATCAAATTCTCTACATCTCCAACATAACTTATCTCTTTTATTATCCATCTGGTTAAGTCTTAATGGCGTCAAGTACCATTGCCACAACATTTTAAAATTATGTTCTTTAATTCTCACAGACATTGTTCTCATAATCCTCTTTTTCCATTTGTTTTTCCACTCCAACTCCCCAATTGTTATATTCAAACTTTGTTCCCACTTCCGTCTCAAATCCTCATGTGGGTCTACCCCTCTATTCAGTATATTGTAAAGCTTACTCACAAGACCTTTTATACTATTTCCCCCTTTTCTAATTCTCCATACCAACTCCTCAAATTCTGTATGTATTCTATCTAGCCCTACTTCTTTTCCATATTTTTTGTTCCAATTTTCCACCTTCAACCTCTGAAACCAATTCAAATTTAATATCTCAAATATTTTTTTTCCGCTCAACAAGAGACTCACATATTTTTAACCAATCCTTCAATAAGAGCATCCCTTTTTTATCCAATATTTCCATTTTTTCCTTATCTAACTTTATTGGGAAACACATCATATCAGTCAGTTCTAAAACTGGAGAGAGATTTGGGACCATATCCTTTTTTACCTTCTTCCACACCTCCACGAGACCTCTCATCATAGTATTATTTGGTCTTCTCACTTTATCCTTTATTCCTAGAAAAATCAAATTTCCAATATTTCTATATTCTTTCATCTCCAATTGCTCCCAAATTGTTTTTTCTCTTGCCAAAATCTTCACAACATTCTTAACTTGAAAAGCCCGGTAATATGCTAGCAAGTTTGGCAATCCCAAACCCCCCTTTTTTTGAGACAAATACCATAACTTCTTTGGAAGCCTAGATTTTTTACCTCCATTACAAAAACCATTGAACATCTTTTGAAACTCATTAATTTCTTTCTCTTTCAAATGGATCGCTAGTGTATCAAATAAAAAGTTAAGCTTTGGCAACAATATCATTTTACACATAGCAATCCTTCCGAACCATGACAGCTTTAACTTCTGAAGCTCTTGTATTTTGTTCTTAAATTCTACTTTCAAGCTGTCATAGTTCAATCGTTTAAGTTCTTCTAATTTGTTTGAAATAATTATCCCCAAGTATTTCAACTTATCCTTAATTTGTATATTAAGTGTCAACACTGTCCTACCCATCTCACTTGGTTTCAAATTACACAACATCAATTCTGATTTATCCCAGTTTATCTTTAACCCAGTTATATCCTGAAATATCTGTAAATGATCTTTAATCCTGTCCATTACTAACTCCGGGTGCTTTACCATAAGCAATGTATCATCTGCGTACATACTCACTTTATTACCCATGATCCCTTCTATATTTAAATCCTCCCTTATACTTTTAGCTAAGATTTCCATTGCCATAATAAACAGAATAGGAGATAATGGACAGCCCTGCCTCGTACCAGCTTCTAAATTTACCACATCCGTAAGCTCCTCATTTACTCTAACCCTAGCATTTCCTTTTTGATATAGTAAATCTATAACCCTATTAAATTTATCCCCAAATCCATATTTTTTAACTATTTCCTTGATTGAGGACCACTGCAATGAGTCAAATGCCTTGAAGATATCCAATGATAATAGTCCCACCTTTTCCTTTGTTTGATTTACATTATCTATTAAATCTAATACCCTTCTAGTCAAATCCGCCATATGTCGTCCTTTTAAAACCCCTACTTGATCAACATTTATATATTCTCCCATAAAACTATTTAGACGGTTAGCCAATATTGCTGTAAAGATTTTCGCATCTTGATTTATAAGTGAAATTGGTCTGTACGAATCCACTCTTTCCAAATTCTTACCAGGTTTTGGCAGAAGAACAATTGTAGTATTATACCATGAAGTTGGAATTGATCCTCCATCTAGTATATAATTATATAACTTCACCAATTTCGGGACCACCACCTCCTTAAATTCTTTATAAAACTCTGTCGATAATCCATTGTCCCCAGGGGCTTTCCCTATCTTCAATCTGCTTATTACCTCCTTAACCTCTTTATCAGATATCTTTTCCTCCATTTTCTCCCTATGCTCTTGTTTTATCCCACTCCCTAACTGTTTCTCCAATATCTTTTTAAGCTTTTCCAAATCTACTTCCTTTTTTGCATATAGTACCTGATAAAATTCCCTGACAATTTTACATTTATCCCTATTCTTATTACATCTTAAGCCTTGCTTATCAACCAGTACACCAATTTCTCTTTTTTCCCTTTTAACCTTGGCTGCTCTTGCTAATAATTTTGAATTCTTATTACTAAATTCAAAATATTCTCTTTTTAGGTAAATCAAATCCCGTTTAACTTTATCAATATCCTTACCCATTACTTCTGCCTTAAGTCCTTGTAATTTCATAAAGGTTTTTTTATCCTTGTTTTTCACATGCTCCTCCTGTAATTGTTTTATTTCTCTTTCTTTTTCTATCTGTTCTGCTTTGTATTTTTTATATTTGAAGCTTGCCAATTTTATACTCTCCCCCCTAAAAACTGACTTCATGGTATCCCATACAACATTAAAATTAACCTCATTATTGTCGTTCCACTGCCAGCTTTCTTTCCAACTTTCCATAATTACCTCTTTACTTTTTTGATCTTTAAACAAATTAGGATCGTACCTCCAATTTCTTGCTCTTCGTATATTTTTTTGTGCTTTTAGTTCCAAATATACTTTAGCATGGTCCGATTCCTTAATAATCCCCATTTCCACACCTTCTATATCCCCAATTAAATTTTCCGAAAGAAAAACATAATCTATTCTTGAGTAGGTCCCATGGACGTGTGAAAAAAAAGAATATGCCCTTTCTGAGCCCTTATACTCTCTCCACGAATCCTTCAAACCCATAACCTTCATCCAATTGTCCAACACCTTCCCTTTCACACCAATTCCACTTCTAGCTATATTTGTACAATCTAATCCTGACCTTATCAAATTAAAATCACCAGCCACAATAATTTTTGCAACATTTTCCAACTCCACTATTTTCCGGATTTTTTCCAAAAACTCTGCTTGGCGGTCATTCGGAGCATAAATATTTACAAACATAATTTCCTCATCCTCCAATTTTCCTCTTAACAACAAATATCTACCCTCTTGATCCGCAATCTTTTTTGTAATTTCAAATCCCAACTTTCTTGAAATCATAATCGCCACCCCTCTTGCTTTCGAAGTACCGAACGCCATCTCATAGTGTTGCATCCATCCCAAGTAAAGCTTATTTGTATCTTTTGACTTCTGATGTGTTTCCTGTAAAAACAATATATCTGGTCTATCCTTTTTCAGCGCCAATTCCAATCTACGTCTCTTAAGAACAGAACCTGTACCTTTTACATTCCACGATATTATTTTAATACTTCCCATAACCAAGTTCTTCTTCCAATTTTAAACTCTCCATCGGGCGTGCCACCAACAACCTTACCACTATACCCACTACATAAAACACACACTTTCACTCTCCCCACCTTCCTACAAAAAGCCGCCTCTGTCAACCAAAGAGGGGAGAGGGGGGACATGCAAGATGCGCCCTACTGTCGGTGTTACGCGCTTTTACCTATTCTACCTCTATTAGCTCTTTAAAATCAGTACAATCTAATACTCATTGCTCCTTACCTACCTCCTCCTCCACCATGATCAAAGACGGCTCCTCCTCCTCCTCTCCCCGCTGTGGTGTTCCACCTGTAGCCCCACCGGCTCCCCCCCCCTCATATTCCCTCCCCAAAGCTCCAGAGTCCATCAGTTCCTTCTTAAGATTTTTCCATTCTTCCGAATCTGCCCTTACCAATTCCAACATACTCAGATATTCCAATGGATTAGTACCTTCATCAATAACTCGCATTCTCTTATCATAGAAAAAACGCAATTGTTGCGGAAATCTCCAATTATACCTTATGTTTTTACTCATCAGTAGTTTAGTAACAGGTCTCATCTTGTACCTCCATGTTCTTTCTTTTAGTGAAATATCATTATAAACTTCAACATCAGAACCATCAAATTTCAACGCAGCAGAACCAACTCGTTTCAGATGAGCCATTACTTTTAACTTATCTGCCCAATTCGCAAATTTAACCAGCACATTTCTTTGAACCACACTCCCTCTTCTTGGACCCACCCTAAATACACTTACAAGATCCTCCTGAACAAATTCTTTCCCCATATTCAGACCATTTAACCACTGAACCACCCTCTCTCTTAACAAATCCGGTGTGCGTTCCACCACCTGACGGATCACAATGTTCTGCTTTCTCATCAGATCTTCCACAGCATCAATCTTTCTCTCTTGTTCTTCCAATTTCAACTTATTCTCCCGCACCACCTCCTGAGTCCCTTTTACTTCCTTCCTTATGGCATCTACCTCTGTTTGAACCAATTTCAAATTTCCCTCAAATTTTTTAAAATTTAGGTCCACCTTTTTTGTAAGGTCTGCCAATGATAACATCATCTTATCCTGTTTTTTCATCATTTCATTTTTATCTTTCACCCTTGAATCTTCATTTCTCTCCATTTTTTGGGACAGCTTGCCAATTTCCACCATTATTTGAGTCTGATCATATGACACTGTGGGCGGGGATGATGACTGAGCGGGTTCTTCCATTGGTGCTTTTCCTCCCTTCTTAGGCTTTACAACTGGTTCTTCTTCCTTTGCTTTCCCTCTTGTACCTTTATCCATGACAGTGTGATGTATAAAAAGCCCAGTGCCGCAGTTCGTTGTAGAAGTTAGTCACTGAAATAAAGCTTGTAGCACTGCAGCCGCTGGTTCCACAGATCCAATAGAGAAATTTATATGCAAGCAAAAAATGAACGAGTTACTGTAATCCACTGAGATAAAACAGAAGGAAACGACTCTCCCAACAGGCAGCTTAAAAGAAATAGGAAAAGCAAAAAATGTTGATCCACAACAGGTCCGTTTCCCCAAAGCAAATAATCCAATCAGTCTTCTTCCCACTGCAGTAAAAAGGCTTCAGGGGAACAGTCAGCCCAAGCTTCTCCTTTAAAACAACCAAACCACCAGAAAAAAGAAGAAGAAAAAAAAAGGGAGGGGGGAGATCAGAAGGGGGAAAAGCCCAAAATCCAACCAGCAAAAAGAGAAGGTAAGGGGCAATATATTCCACAGTAAAGAAACAGTATTTGTAATCCACACGGTGAAGGAACCAAAAACAAAAGCCAGCTACTCCTTCTCTTGAAGCGGACAGTCAAAGCACCATTTTCCAGCAGCTGCCTTAACTTTTGGGTAAAAAAAAAACCCCCCCTTCTTCTTCTGAGAAACAAAAAAAAAAAACTTTCTCCAGCTGTTTAAGCGGGGAACTCCTGGTCAACTTCCAATATTAAAGCCCAGACATGAATAATTAATCCACTTTGTTGTCGTCAAAACATAGCGCTGTCTCCTGGTGTGTGGAAAAAAACCATAGCTCAAACACGATCACTTTCCTTTTCCAGAATCACCACCATTAACAAAACAATCACTTGTTTTCAGCTGCTTCCACCCATTTCCATTTCAAAGCCAGGGCTCATTGATCAAGATCTCCAGCTGAATTTAACCTTTAGTACTCCATTCAAGCACTTACATGCAGCTGTTTTCGTGCCAAACAACTTCTTGCCAGCTCCGAAACTTCCCTCACAGTCTCGCTGATCGCTTTCTTTTTCCAGGACCAGCCGCCATTAGCGAAACCACCACTTTCTCTCATCCACTTCCACCCGCTTACATTTCAAAGTCCAGGCTCATTTAGTAAGGAACCCCAGCCAGTTTTAAAGATTTAAAGTTCCACTCGTGCACTTACATGCAGCCTGCTTCCAAATCAAGCAGCACTTTGCCAGTTCCAGCCTTCCAAAGCCTTCTGCACAGTCACGCTGGCCCCTGTTCTCGGCTCCTCGGCAGAGAAGCCGCGACTACCGTCACAACTTCAACCGCACAAAGAAGCCTCCCGAACTTCGACCATCCAGCCTCAAAAGATCGTAAAACTTTCCAGGAAGACAGGCAAGGTTCTTATCTTTAGAGTTTACCACTTTAAAACTTCTCCAATTCACTCAGTCACATTAATTACCACTTTGTTAGGCGCGAGCATCCGAAACTAGATGTTAATCGGCGGCCATCTTAGTCACGCCCCCTCCCAGACCTTTTTTAAAAAACGGCGGGGTGCGCGTCGCAGACCGCTTGTATTGGGTCCGCACCCACGGCATGCACCCCCCCTATGAACAAACCCAAAGGCTGAAACCACTGTGTCCCGAGGGGGCCCCCACCCCCACCGGGGATGCGTCACAGACTAAGACCACTGGCCGTTTGGGATCGAAATGAGTTAGGATTGCCTCGGATGTTAGGAGTTGCTTTAACTCTTTAAACGCCCTCTCTTGCTCGTCCCCCCACAGCCAAGTTTCCTCCTTTTTAAGCAACCGATGGAGCGGTTCGGCCACCGACGCCTTCCGTGGAAGGAAGGTATGGTAAAAATTGAGGAGCCCCAGAAATGACTGTAGTTCGGTTTTGGATGTGGGGCGAGGAGCCTTCTTGATGGCGGCTACCTTGGATTTGGACGGCATAATTCCCTCGGGTGTGACCCGGAACCCTAAAAATTCAACCTCTGTTTCGAAAAAAACGCATTTGTCTTTTCTCAGCCGCAGCCCCGCTTTCTCGAACACCGTCAGTACTTTATCCAATCTCTTTGCCAGTTTGGCCTCACTCCCCCCTGTTATCAATACGTCATCAAAGTAACACAACACCCCCTCCAGCCCCTTCAGGAGGCGTTCCACAATCGACTGAAAAAGGCCGGGTGCCGAGTTTACGCCGAACTGTAAACGCGACACCTGGAACGCCCCTTTATGTGTAACTATTGTTTGTGCCGCTGCCGTGGCGGGAGTTACAGGGAGTTGCTGGTAGGCTTGTGCTAAGTCGAGCTTAGCGAAACACTTTCCCCCATTCAGCCTGGCCAGAAGGTGGCTGACCACCGGCACCGGGTATGCATTAGGGCGGATCGCCTTGTTAATTGTACACTTATAATCAGCGCAAATGCGCACCTCCCCATTAGCCTTTAGTGCTGTTACAATTGGGGTTTCCCACTCCGCGGAATCAACAGGCACAAGAATCCCCTGGTCCACCAGCTTGTCCAGTTCCGCCTCTATTTTGTCCTTTAGTGCGAACGGCACCCTGCGTGGTTTGAGTCTTATCGGGCGGACCTCCGGGTCTAGGTCGAAGGCTACAGGGGGTCCCTTGAACTTTCCCAGACCTTTTTTAAAAACGGCGGGGTGCGCGTCGCAGACCGCTTGTATTGGGTCCGCACCCACGGCATGCACCCCCCCTATGAACAAACCCAAAGGCTGAAACCACTGTGTCCCGAGGAGGCTACAACTTCCCCCTTTGAGAACAACTAGGGGGAGTTCCGCAGAATGTCTCTTAAAACGGACCCGAAATTTCCCGACCCCCAACACTGGAATGCTGTTCCCCTGTACGTCTCGTAGTGTGGACCTCAACGTTTTAAGTTTGGGTCGCGCGTGGGGGTCGATTTTCAAGAACTCTCTCTGGGGAATTATAGAATAGGAGGACCCCGAGTCAATTTCCATCCTAATAGGGGCCCCTTGTACTCAACGAAGTAATGGGGTTGTCCCGCGGACACGCTGAACACGGGAGCGTCGTCCTCGCTGTCGTCCGAGATGCGGCCCACGCCGTCCTGCTTCCTCGTGGTCCGGGCGCCATCTTTGGACCTCGCTGGACGGTCCGGTCTGGCCGAACGGTCTTGTGAATGCCTCCGGCCCTCTTTCCGCTTCCTGCACGCCTTGGCGATGTGCCCCCGACGGCCGCAGTTGTAGCACTCGGTTTTTCTGAATGGGCACTTCGCGCGCTCATGGGCCGCTCCGCAACCATCGCAGCGGCGTCCTCCTTTTCGGACCTTCTGGACCTCCTCGCCGTCGCTGCCTTCCGTAGACGACTTCGAGGTTCGTCGGGTTGTGTGCACCGACTGTCCGGACTTTCCGTGCACCGAACTCTCCGCTTTGCCGGCTCTAGGACGCCACTCACGCCATTGGTGCATCTTGTCTACCCCAGCATTCGTGGATTCCGCGGATTCCGCGGCCTCCACAACCTCTGCCAGCGTGGGTGGTGGCTCCTTGTTCATCAGGCTGCGCTGCACTTCCTTGTCCTTCAGGCCACACAGAACTCCGTCCCTGAGGGCCATCTCTAGGTTGTCCCATCTGCAGGGGGCGGCTGCTATTCTCATGGCTGTTACGAAGGTCTCAACCGACTCGTCCGGCGCTTGGACTCGCCTCCAAAACGCGCTCCGAGCGGGAAACATTGCCCTCGAGGGTCGGAACCGCTCACACAGCAGTCTCATGATGTCCTCGGCTTTGAAATCACTCATCTTCTTCGGTGCAATGATGCTCACCAGCGTTCGCTTGGTTTCCATCCCAAGCATTCGGGTGAGGATGGCCCTCTTCCTTTCCTCGTCGTCTTTGACTTTGAGTTCCACCAGTGCCGCCTGGAAGTCCATCTCAAAAAGCTCCCAGTCTTGCGGTTTGGTAATGTTGAACCCGCTCTGTGCCCTGGCTCCTTGGGAATCCATCATCCCACCTTCGTCGCCAATTTAGTGTATGAGAACCAAGACACAGGAAACAGCCACAGGCTGGTTTAACTCAGGTTTATTACATGGTGGTCAGAGGGAACATGAGGTAATGGCGGATGCATAGCTCAATATATACAGTAGTAAAGCATTCGAATGTGGCTCCACGATAGCCTATTGGCTATTGTCTGCGTGACGTCATTGTTAGTGACGCCCTTCTTGTCCAGGTGTAGGTAGTGGCGGGAAACTCCGCGCTGTAACCTTTGATGAGTATGGACCGAGAGAGCTTGGACGCTCGCCGCTGCCCACTGGTGGTCATTAGCTCGCGTCCTCATACAGGGTTTATAGTGATACAGCTGAAGGCTATATTGTTACTGGTAGGAAATGATACATTGTTATCACATGAAGATGGTTACCCTATTAGAACACAACACCCCCTCTGTTCAGCTTTTCATAATTTGTATGAAATGTTCCTGTGCAAAAACTTTGTAAAGCTAAGCAACTGCACAACAAACATGGAAAGGACGGCTTATTGATAATAAAAAAAAGACACAGACAACCTACCCAGTGTTTCAAAAGCCCACACAACTACTAATTTGCACAAATATTCTTGCAAATGTAACACAGTAACTCTTACTGTGAGCTTAATAAAATATATCGTTCTTTCACAGGCAGTTGTGAATAAGAGTCTTCATTCTCTCACAAAAGGAAAAGGAAACCAAAGGAATTATATCCTGACCTTAGGATATCTAGAGCATGAAGCTGAAGTGATGGATCATCTTTTTATCCCTCGTGTGCACATTTATAAATGCTTGTGAGGAAATAGCATGCCATCTAGAGTCAAAAGCCTACATTTGTCTCCTATGTAAAGTGCAGAACATGAAGTGCATTAGGGAAAACAACATCAGATTATAGTGATACCTCATACAACGTCCAAACTTGGTTCCACAAGTTTGGAGTTTATACGGATTTGGACTTTGTATGAGGCATGCAAAATCCTAGCCGCGATGCCTCATACAACGTCCAAATCCATGCCACGATGCCTCATACAACGTCGTTTCCATAGAGATACATTATACTGTAACAGCACAGACTTCAGGGCAAAGTCAAGGAAACAGATATGAAACTGACAGAACTTTAAGAAATCTTTGTCTAAAGGCTAAAAACATTACAAAAACATGTCAAACAACCCTGATTGTCCAAGAACCTGAAGAATGCTGCAAAAATCCCAGGGATGCTTCTAAAAATTCTGACGAAAAAATAAAAAAAAATCCAAAATTGTGCTCAAAATCAATCCTAAACACTCTTCGCCAAATGCAAAACCCACAAGAACAATGCACGCATGTGTCCTGCCTTTTATACTGCCCAGGCACAATGCAACCTGGGAAAAACCCAATGCATCATACAAAGTCGCACAACTTTGTATGAGGCAGCTTTTTTCAAGGAATTAGGCGATGTTGTATGAATCCGATGTTGTATGAATCCGATGTTGTATGAAGCGGACTTTGTATGAGGTATTACTGTATTAAATAACTACAGTTTGTTAATGTATCATCTCTGATGTGAGCATAAGTTACCAAAGCTTAAATCTTAGTCTAGGCTACAGTTGCCATTGAAACATGCCATAGTTTTGGCCTGAACATGAGCTTCACTAGCATCTCAAGTCTGGGGCAGTGGCTCTGCACAAATCCCACACTCATGATTTACCTAAAGTTGGATGAAACATATGCAGAAGTAGAAGGTGACATCTTTTCTAGATCACTGAATAAAAAAATCATTGCAAGCTTTTGTGATCCAAGGTTATTTCTTCAGGCAAACTTCATTACATGTTCTTCAAGACAGGTTGTTTTCTTCAGACATGCATTCAACTGTTCATGGTATGCCAGGCACTAAAACTTTCTTTGCTGCCCTTCTTCAAGACAGTACCACATTAGGAAAACTATGGCTATTGAAAAGAAAAAGATCCAAATGCTAATCTGAACTCAGATAGTCATATTGAATGAATGGAATTTACACTCTGGATCTAGTCTGTGTGTAACTAATAAGTTGATTCAGATCTATTCAACCTGACAGGTACTTTGTTATGAAAATCAAAAACCTTGTGCAATACTTTTTTAGCATCCTTCCTAATCTATGCTGGAACAAAATGGTTTCAAATGGGGACCTCATGTACGACTCAAGAGCTCATGTACAACTGAGTACAGATACTGTATTATGATCTGTTGTGAAATGTTTCTGTACACCTCCTAAAAAAAACCCTTCTGGACCACAGTTTGAGAAACTCTGGTTTAAACCAGTCACTATTGTCATTTGGCCCACTATATGGGCCAAAAGGGGGGAGGAGATGGTGGAGGGAGGGAGGGAGAGTTAGAAGGATCAAGAGACTAACTTGCCTGCCAGGGAATAGCAGCAGCAGTCTGTCTGGGGCTGGCTTGGAGGTCCATGGGGATAAAATTAAGGTGACGATTCGAGATGGCTTTGAAAAGCCGGCCCACTGCCGTCGCTACTGCGGGTGGAATGTCTCACCCCAGTTGAGGGCTCAAGGTAGATTTGTAAGAATGCCCCACCACTTCCATCACCGCCAGAGCTTGCGGAGGGTGGTGGGGGGAGTGGGTGGGGCGGTTTTATATGGGGGTGGGAGGGAGGGAGGGAGAGACTGCCCGGCCAGCCAGGAAGGAGAGGCAGCATTCTGTCCAAGGCAATCAGGGAGGCTCCGGAGGCCAATATAGAGGTTGTGATGGGCATGGGGCGATATAGCAGGTACCGAGGTGCGGGCCGCACTCGGGGAATGCGGGGCAGATGCTTAGTATCTGTCCCTCGTTCCAGCCCCCCGGTTACACCTCTAGGTCCTGAGCAGCTGACCCAGGGTGACCCTGCCCTTAGGCTGCTGCTGATGAATGCCAGGTCGGTATGTAATAAGGCCCCCCTGATACAAGATTCCATTATGGGGGAGCGGGCTGACCTGGCATGTATCACTGAGACCTGGCTGAGACCAGAGGATGGGGTTCCTCTGTCAGAAATGTGTCCAGCTGGGTTCAGTATTTGGCACCAGCCTAGGGATGAGGGTAAGGGCGGTGGCGTTGCCATCATAGCCAGGGAGTCACTGGGAGTCGCCAGGGCTACCGCTCCACAAATTCTGGGTTGTGAGGCCCTGCTTCTGCGTCTGGGCTCTAAGGGTCAGTTGGGAGTCTTACTCCTGTACCTGCCCCCTTGCAGGGTAAGGGACTCCCTGCCTGAGCTCCTCGAGGCCATCTCAGCGTTGGCGTTGGAGTTCCCTAGACTGATGGTTCTGGGGGACTTCAATTTGCCTTCGCTGGGGACTGGCTCCGAGGTGGCTCAGGAGTTCATGGCTTCCATGGCAGCTATGGACCTGATTCAGGTAATTCAGGGCCCGACCAGGGGCAGTGGCCACACACCAGATTTAATCTTTTTGTCGGAGCGGTGGCAGAGTGATCTGAGACTACGGAAATTAGACATAACACCTGTGCCATGGTCAGATCATTATTTGGTGGCTCTAGATTTCCTGGGTGCGACGCTTCATCGTAGGGAGGCAGGGCCTATTAGAATGGCCCGCCCCCGGCAACTGATGGATCCTGATGGATTCCAGAGGGAACTGGGGGATTTCCCTCTGGATCGGCAACACGATTCGCCCGAGGCGCTGGTTGACCTGTGGAACAGGATGACAACAGCGGCCTTGGATGAAATCGCACCACTACGGCCTCTCAGAGCTCATGGAGCTAGGTCATCTCCGTGGTTCACAGATGAACTGCGGGAGCTCAAATGGGCAAAGAGACGCCTAGAGCGCCGCTGGGTGAAGACCCAGAGAGACTCCGATTGGACACTAGCTAGAGCCGCTATTAGGGCCTATCTAGTGGCGATGGAGGTGGTGAGGCGGCAATACTTCACCACCCTTATTGCCTCTGCTGATAATCGCCCAGCCACCCTGTTCCGGGTTACCAGGTCTCTCCTTGGTAGGGGGACCCCGGTGCCTGGTGGGCAGGGGTCGGCTGAGGACTTTGCTGACCATCTAGTGGAGAAAATCGATCAGATTCGCTCGGGGTTTCATCCTGGCGTGGATGGGGAGAGTCCGGAGGGAGCTGGAGCACAGTCTTGCCATACCATCTGGGACCAGTTTGATCCAGTTGCCCCTGATGAAGTGGACAGGCTCCTTGCAGGTGTGCGCGCCACTACCTGCCCATTGGACCCCTGTCCCACCTGGTTGGTGAAAGCCTCCAAGGCGGTGACAGGTGGCTGGGTTGGGGCTATGATCAATGCATCATTGCGGGAGGGGGTGTTTCCTGCACCTTTAAAACATGCCTTGGTGCGCCCCCTCCTGAAGAAACCTTCCCTCGACCCAGCTGTCCTAACCAACTATAGGCCTGTCTCCAACCTCCCCTTTTTAGGGAAGGTGTTGGAGAAGGCAGTGGCGCGTCGGCTGCAGGGGGTACTGGATGAAGCGGATTACCTGGACCCCTTTCAGTCAGGATTCAGGCCTGGATATGGTACCGAAACGGCATTGGTCGCACTGATGGATGATCTCTGGCGGGAGCGGGATGGTGGTCACCCATCCGTCCTTGCTCTTCTTGACCTCTCAGCAGCTTTCGATACCGTTGACCACGGTATCCTTCTGGAACGGCTCCGAGGATTGGGAATCCAGGGCACTGTGTGGTCCTGGTTTTCCTCATTTCTGAGGGGTCGGACCCAGTCGGTGTGGTTGGAGAGTGAGAGGTCCAGTCCTAGGCCCCTCAAATGGGGGGTGCCTCAGGGCTCGGCGCTCTCTCCTCTCCTATTTAACATCTACATGAAGCCGCTGGGTGAGATAATTCGTTCCCATGGGGTGTGGTACCATCAGTACGCAGATGACACTCAGTTGTACATCTCGGCCCATGGGGACCCCAGTGATGCCATCAAAGTCCTTTCCAGGTGCCTGGAAGCTGTTGGGGTCTGGATGGGGGCTAACGGGCTACAACTGAATCCCAGCAAGACTGAGTGGCTATGGATAAGGGGTCCTGCGTTAACCCGGGAGCTACCATCTTTGGTTCTGGATGGGGCTATTTTGCCCCAGACAGACCCGGTGCGCAACTTGGGGATCCTCCTGGATTCGCGGCTACTGCTAGAAGAACAGGTGGCGGCTGTGACCAGGAGGGCTTTCGCCCAACTTCGGGTGATTCGCCAGTTGCGCCCACTCCTGGACCGGGACTCCTTGCTCATGGTCACCCATGCTCTGGTTACCTCCAGACTAGACTATTGCAATGCGCTCTACATGGGGCTGCCCTTGACGACCATTCGGAGGCTACAGCTGGTCCAAAATGCGGCTGCCCGGGTGGTGATGGGGTGTGGGCGTTATGCCCGTGCTTTGCCACTGCTCCGGGAGCTGCACTGGTTGCCAGTTTGTCTCCGGGTGCAATTCAAGGTGCTGGTTTTGACCTTTAAAGCCCTATATGGTAGTGGGCCGGGTTACCTAAGAGACCGCATCGCCCTGAGGACGTCTGTCCGTCCAACCAGAGCGGACCGGAGGGGCTCTCTAATTGTTCCATCAGCCAGAGGGGCTCGCCTCTCTGGCACAAGGAGGAGAGCCTTCTCCGTGTCTGCACCGGCCCTCTGGAACCTCCTGCCAACAGAGCTACGTCTCCTGACAGAATTGCTGCCTTTCTGAAAAGAACTTAAAACCTGGCTGGCGGGTCAAGTGTTGGGTGCAGGTGGAAGGGTAACCTCCATGGGTGGTTGGTGTAGAAGAACTCTTCCCCATGGTGCCTTTGGATCCTGCAGCCCTTGTTTTTAGGGGGTGGGTAGTTTTAACTGTTTTTAACATGTGTTTTTTAATTTTTATTGTGAACCGCCCTGAGTTGGCTTTGGCCGAGTGAGCGGTATATAAATGTGACAATTAAATTAAATTAAATTAAATTTTAAAATTAAATTGCCGTAACTGTGTCGAAAACATGCATTTGTGAAGAAATACCATATTATCTGCAGTGGCTCAAGTGGCTAAGAGGCTGACTGGAAGGTGAAAGGTCAGCAGTTTGATTCCCAAGTACTGCAGGATGGAATGAGCTCCCGTCTCTGTGCCAGCTCCTGCCAACCTAGCAGTTCGAAATCACGAAATTGCAAGTAGATAAATAGGGACCACTTTGGTGGGAAGGTAAACAGTGCTCCGAGTGCTCCGATGTCTAGTCATGCCTGCCACATGACCATGGAAACATCTGAAGAAGCAGAAATGAGCACTGAACCCTAGAGTCAGATACGAATGGCTTTCGAGCAAGGGCAACCTTTACCATGACCTTGGCCATATCATCTGCTACCTGTCTTGAATCTATTGCCAGATGTTCAACCTACTTCCCAGTTCCAGTATCATCAGAGAGGGGGGGGGGAGGAAGTCTCTTTATCTACTTTACCTATCTTAGTCATACTTCTATGTTCCTCTAATAGGGACATACTTCTATGTTCTTCGATTATTACAAGACTCTGGATTCCCAGGTTAAATGCTTTCTCCTACTGCTCGGTAATTTTCTTCTGTAAGCACTTTTACCCAAAACGTGACTGCTATATTTTTATATGTAGCTTTCTTTATTCATGCAAATTTCTTTTTAAACGCATTGTTGTCTGAGACACTATTAATAAATGAAGGTAGCACAAAATGTGGTTTTAAATCAGTTTAATAAAATTATTCATGTAGATTTTAAATCATTTTTACAGCTGATTTAACATTTGTGACTAGTTTATAGATTATGATATAGGATGGCGTTTGCATCTTTGCAATTTTATTCCAATTTAGAAACAGTACAAATATTAATTTTTGCTCTGATAATGGAGCCTCTGAGAATTAAACTTGTCTTTTCTTTATACACATTTTATGAGAATACTTTAAATATGATTTTTAATATTTTTGGAGACTTTATTGCAAAATAAAGTTTTTTTTAAAAAAAGTGGGGCTCAGCTGCAATATGTCTGCAAAAGTTTTCCAATGTACATACGTTAATGTTTCCTTAGTTACTTTATTGATATGATAAACATACAGTTTATTTTTCATAAAATGTACATTTGATAAAAGCAATCAACTATAGTAAAAGGGGATCATACTAGAAGATGTGAGTGAACTATATTATAGGAAGGATAATACTGCTATGTCTACTGTTCTACTACTAATTTTGTTACCACCACCACCACCACCACCACCACTACTACTAAAGTTTTTTTTAAAAGCCATATGGAAAAACCAAATTAAAAACTAAAGCTGTCAAATTGGAGTGACATAACATACTTTGTGGCTCAAGTGGCTAAGATACTGAACACACGGGGATTCAAACCCAGTCTTTTAAGATTAAACTATTAAAAGCCATGGGTTTGGATGGATGGATGAAGCTCTTTTTTATTTTTCAACAGTTCATTTCATTCCATCCTGGAAAGAATGAAATTTGCAATTACTAGAACAGGGATTATCAACCTACAGCCTGCAGGCCAGATGTGGCTCACAGCACCATGTGATGTGGCCCACCACCACCTCCACCACACCAGGAAGTGCCATAGGGTGGAGGAAGGGCAAAATGGTCATCTGGCCCCCGAAGCTGTCTGAGGGAGTGTGACCCAGCCCTCAGCTTTAAATGGTTGAGAACTCGAGGTCTAGAATGTTGTTGTTGTTGTTGTTGCTGCTGTTGTTGTTGAAAAACAACCAAAATTGAATTTTCTCAAATGCTTAATGTGTTTGCAGATTGTATTGTAGAGCCTTGTGCAACCCTTAAGAAATAAATAGCACGCACACACCAGGATTACGCAGTGTTTTTAGACTAACAATAAAGCAGAAATTAGAGGGCAAGAAGTGTAATCAAGAACACCTAAATCACCAATGACTAAAATGTAATAAGAGACAGAATGTTCACATGTGTCTGTTTTTTCCTTTGTTACTGGAAAAAGGCCACCGGGTTATTTGCACTAATGTTGGAATTGGATGCAGCTGATGGGGTCAATAAATATTATGCTTTGAACCTGCATCTATACAGTCCTATAGTCTACATCTATATTTACAGACAGGAATGATGGATTTCCCTAAGGAAGTATCCAGCTCTCTTGTGAGATGCTGTTATTACCTTGTCGTGTTTACAAATGTTCACTGCCATTCTGCCAAAGTTGTTGGAGTTAGAAAAATGCAACATATTCTTTTTAATAAAACTTTAGGCTGCATATTGTGGTCACCTTCAAATAAACATATTGAAGTTTGTGTCCTTGCAGTACTATATCTGGCAAGTGCAGTAGTAAATCAAGGCTGATGGTGCCTGCTCAACATGCTTTAATAAAAAGGAGCTTTCATTTTAATGTGGAAAAAGAGAGCGAGCAAGAGAGGAGAAGCTGAAACAATATGGAAAACCTGACTTCTTGCATTCAAAATTTAAATTCACTGAAAATAATATTTTTAATGCATACCTCTGGATCAGGGGTTCAACCTTTTCAAGCTGGGGGCCGGGTCACGATCTCTCAGTCATTTTCAAGGGTGGGATGGCCATTTTGTCCTGCTTGCATGATGGGGGTGGCCATGTTGTCCCAGCAGCTTCAAAGGAGTAGCTATTTGTTTCTTGAATGCCCTTGGAAGGGCTGGGGGGCACATGAAATGGTGCTGTGGGCCAGATATAGCCCACGGGCCTTAGGTTGGGAACCTCTGCTCTAGATACACAGTTCTCCTATTTTAAAAATCGTAACATGGGTCTGATCTGGTTCTTTATTGTAATAATGATTATTGCTTTGCATCAGTAGTGGCTAACAAGCATGTCCGAGGCCACACAGTCACATACAAACTGAAAGCTGCTTTTGTGGCTGCTGCTTCCCCCAATTATTTACTGATGACAATATGGTGGTACTGCTGCCAACAAAACCATGCCGCTGAAAGTTAATGATGGTGTAGACAGCACAGAAAGTTTCTCTGCGGCCTTGCCATTTTTTCTGAAAGAGAAGATCCTTTGTCTTCCACAATAGAATTGTATAGCACCAGGCTTTATGGTGTACCTCCTACACACCAAGCTACCAAAATTGCCATCAGATTGTAGCACCGACCAAGGTCATGGTGGAGCCATCAGTGCTGGCAGCTGCATACATAAGAACATAAGAACAGCCTTGCTGGAACAGGCCACAGCCCATCCAGTCCAGCATTCTGTCTCACACAGTGGCTTACCATTTGCTTCAGGGTATTATTCCCAAACAGATGCCTTCACCTGCTTAGGATTCCCTGGAAATGGCATTGAGAGATATCCTGCCTATCTCTCCAACCCGGAGGTTGTCCTTAGGTATCCATAATTATAGCCATTGATCCTCTTGTCCTCCATGAACTTGTCTAATCCTTTCTTAAAGCTGTCAAGACTGACGGCTGTCACCACTTCTTCTGGCAGGGAGTTCCATAGACCAGCGATCCTCTGGGTGAAAAAGTACTTCCTCTTATTTGTTTGAGAACGAGTACCCAAATTTTCATGGAGTGCCCCCTAGTTCTAGTGTTGTGTGATAGGGAAAACAGTTTTTCCTTATCTACTTTGTCCATACCATGCATGATTTTATAAACTTCAATCAGGTCACCTCTTAGATGACGTTGTTCAAGAGTGAAGAGGCTCAACCGTTGCAGCCTCAGATGGTAAGGAAGGTGTTCCAGTCCCCTAATCATTTTGGTTGCCCTCCTCTGCACTTTTTCCAGCTCCATAATATCCTTCTGGAGGTATGGCGACCAGAACTGTACACAGTATTCCAGATGGGGCCTCACCATAGATTTATAAAGAGGCAAAATGACACTTGCTGACTTATTTTCTATACCCTTCCTAATGATCCCTAGCATTGAGTTTGCATTTTTCACTGCAGAGGCAAACTGCGTTGACGCCTTCATTGAGCTGTCCACCAGGACACCAAGGTCCCTTTCCTTGGTTTGTCACAGAGAGTTCAGAACCCATCAGTTTATAAATGTAATTGGTTTTTTTTTTGCCCCAACATGCATCACTCTGCACTTACTAATGTTGAAGCTCATTTGCCACTGTTTTGCCCACTCCCCCAGTTTCAAGAGATCCCTCTGGAGCGCCTCACAATCTCTCACAGTTTTCACTACCCTGTATAATTTAGTGTCGTCAGCAAATTTGGCTACCTTGCTATTTACTCCTACTTCTAGATCATTTATGAAGAGGTTGAAAAGCAGGGGTCCCAGTACTGAACCTTGGGGGACCCCACTCTTTACTTCCCTCCACTTGGAGAAGTGTCCATTTAGTGCTACCCTCTGTTTCCTGTCCCTTAGCCAGTTGCTGATCCAGGACAAGACCTGTCCCTTTATTCCATGACTGGTAAGTTTATTCAAGGGCCTTTGGTGCGGGACCTTGTTAAAAGCCTTCTGAAAGTCCAGATAAACAATGTCAACTGGATCCCCCTTATCCACATGCTTGTTGACACTCTCAAAAAATTCCAACAGATTAGTGAGGCATGATTTGCCCTTGCAAAAACCATGTTGGCTCTCCTTTAGCAGTGCCTTCTCTTCTATATGCCTATTAATTCTATCTTTTAGGATGGTTTCCATCACTTTACCTGGGACACATGTCAAACTGACAGGTAGGTAATTTCCTGGATGACCCCTGGATCCTTTTTTGAAAACTAGCATATTTTGCCCGGCGATACGGGCTTTGTAAAATTGTGTTGGATAGTAAAATGTTTCATTTTTTTTCTTGAACCAATGGTGCTGGGCTGTTTTAAATGGTGTTGAAAGGTTTTGTGATTATGTGGCTTCGAGGCGCTGCATCCGCCTGTGGTGGACTTGCGCTCCCAGTGTGTGTTTTATTTTTATTTTTTGCGCGCCGGCTTCCTCAGTGCCGGGCTCTTTAAATTGGTTTTGGAAGGTTTTTGTTTTATGTTTATGCAAATTTTATTTTAATTTAATTTATTTAATGTAAATAATTTTTTAATTTAAAATTTAAGTTGGTATTTTAAATCTTTATTTTTACGCATTTTTTTATTTTTTGTTTTGGTTTTTTGGGGTTTTTTTGAGGGAAAAGTGGTTTCTGGTTTTTTTGGTATATTTTGAGATTAGTGTGAATATTTTTGAATGTTTTGATAACTTGTTTGATTAATTTGGGAATTAATCTTATTAGTTTCAATATTTTTGAATGTTTTTTCTCTTGTGGCCTCTGGGTGGGGGTGGTGAGCTTTTCTTCCTCTCTACAATTTTTCTCTTCTGTCCTCTGGGTGTCGCTTCCTTTAAGTATTTTCTTTATTTTTCTCAGTTGAGTTCCGGTCGTCATGGAGTGAAGACATCTCCTGGTAAGCTCTCTGGGTTTTTCTTGGGGGGGGGGGGGGTTGTGTTGGGTTTGGGGGGGGTCTTTGTGATGTTTTTGTGGTTACTTTTTTGATGTTTTTGTGTTTCTTTTGACTGTTTTTGTGACTGTTTTTGAATGTTTTTTTGTGTAGTTTTTTTTTGGGGGGTCTTTTTTTCCGCGGGACAGGCTTGATCCCTGGCCCGTTAAAAGAAAAGGATGGGGGTCTTTTTTTCATGGGCCAGGCTCAAAGCCTCGCCCGTGGAATGGAAAGGGCATGGGGGGTGTCTTTTTTTTCCACGGGCCAGGCTCGATCCCTGGCCGTGGAAAGTAAGGGCAGCGGTGGTGGGGTTTTTTTATTTTATTTTTTGCGCGCCAGCTGCCTCAGGGTTCTGTGCGCTAATGGCGCGCAGGACGCTGGGGCTTGTAGTTTTGTGTGCACGTGTTTGGTTACTGCAGCGTTTTTTTCCTGCGGCTTTTTTTGATTGGCCGCGTCGCGTTTCCGAACGTTCCTTTTGCCACGCCGCTCTGCCTGATTGGCTCTGGTGCGGCACAGCGCAAGGAATGTTGGGAATTGAAGTTCCCTTTTATTGTTTGCGTCTGGGGGGCTCCTGCCCCCCGGCTGAAAATTTCAATCCGACAGTTACTTGCGAACCCCGTTCTGGTGAGTGCACGGAGGCTCGGACGGGGCTAGTGGGGCCTGGTGCAACATCCTTTGTCACATTCCAATGGTTAATGCACCATTTTATAGGTATAGATTGGTGTTACATTTGCTACTTCCAGTCTTTAGGCACAAAGCCTGATTTGAGGGAAAGATTATATATTTTGGCTTAGGAGATCAGCAATTTCATCTTTAAGTTCCCTGAGAACTCGTGGATGGATGCCATCTGGTCCTGGTGATTTGTTAGCATTTAGTTTAACAAAACATGCAAGGACCTCCTCCCTGGTTATTTCTATCTGGCTTAATTCTTCGGTTTCCCTCCCTACGAAGATAGGCTCTGTTTTGGGCATGTGGCCTCTGTCTTCTTCAGTGAATACTGAAGCAAAGAATTCATTGAGTCTCTCTGCAATTTCTGTTTCCTCTTTAATAATAATGCAGTATGACCTCTTGTCATCAATGTATGTGCTATCTTATATAGCAACACCAACCAACCAACCAGCAAACCAACCATCCAAAGCAAGAACTTGTAAGTAGATAAACAGGTACCGCTCTGGCAGGAAAGATAACTGTATTCCATGTGTGTCTAGTCATGCCTGCCACATGACCTCAGAAATGTCTGCAGATGCAGACAGTGCTGGCTCTTTGCTGTAAACAGACATGCGCACCACCCCCTTGAGTCAGACAGGACTGGCTTTTGGGCAAGGGAGACCTAAGTAAGAATGTAATTTCCTAGAGCTATTTCTTAGACTTTTAACTGTACGCTCATGATAAGAGTTTAGTTATCAGTCCACTTTTTCATTGGTGCTTTCACATTGGATGAAGAACTTCCCAGTTATTTTATGGGGAATGATGAGTAAGACATGAGTATGAAGAACTTGTCTGATCACTGAAAATAATTGTGCCCAATTTTGTGTGGAATATAAGATTTTTTCAATCTGTCAGGTCAGAATCAGGTTCTGACTAGCCATCAGATCCTTCAACAGGAGCATACCATAGTTTTACACAAGAATCTCCAGGATCACATCTTGAATGCTCAGTATGGTGTTCAGACTTGTTTATATCCATCTCTTTAGGTCTTAGTGCAGAAAACAGAACCAAGACACTTGAGGGTAGCCCAATGAATTCTAAGCAAATCTAGTGTGTAGCTCTTCTGTAATACTGAAGCCAAAACTGTTGATGTTGTGAGTTCAAACCTGATGAAACTCAGTAAAATGAGTGCCCAGCATGTTGGGGGCAAAATGCTAATTATCTTGTGAACTGACCTGAGAGTGCGCTAAGCACTATCGGACAGTATATAAGTGTAATTAGCATTGATATTGCTACTTTGTTGGTTTTTTGTCTGGCAAACCTCTTCATTATAGAGCAGTAGACCACATATATCAATGACAGATGCCTTATTTCTTTCTTTGGCCAGTTTTCATCAGAAATTGGGTGGGGGAGAAATTCAGACATATTCTAAGGCTATGAACATTCATAGCCTTAGAATGTGTCTGAATGTCATGTGAAAGCAGGTGATCTAGCTACTCTAAAGATTTGGAAAAGTTACTTGTGTGGATTGTCTTGGTTATGAGATTTACAAGTTGTGGTCCAAAAAACAGGTAACATTTTGTTTTCTCATTGCAATGGAAGGCTGCAACGGTTGAACTTTGAGAAGACAAACTTCTTTTAAAGTCACCAGTGAAAGGCTGGCAGAGCCGTTTTGTAGACCAGCCAGACCTAAAGCAGGCCAAGTACTGTTCTTTGTTTCAAAACCCATCCATCCATTTGGATGTATTTCAACTTTTTTTTAGAAGTGAAGGGAATATGTTTCTCTGTTCTGGAGAAGTGAAAAATCTGGGACAGTATGTCTCGTGAAGCATCCCAAGCTAACTGGTGCCAATAATAATAATAATAATAATAATAATGTGTCAGAAATTATTCTGGGTTGAAAGGTTTTTTTGCTGGATAAACTCTCCTCAGGGGATGCTTGAAAGAGGCTCCTTTCATGTCCCCAGGATCTTTTCCCACTGAAGTGGTCCAGGGCCATAGCCAGGATTCTAGATGTGGATGGGCGAATATTTTTTTCAGGATGGGCAACAAAGCCTCTTTTCAATGCATTTCTATGGGAAACCTAGCTTTGACAGGATGGGCAAAGTGCTAACTCAGGGTGGGCCAAGCCCACCCTGGCCATCCCCTGGCTATGGCCCTGAAGTGATCCCTATTTATATATCTGCAGTTTCTTGCTTTTGAACTGCTAGGTTGGCAGGAGAAGGGAAAGAGACAGGCACTCATTCTGTCATGCAGCTGTCAGATCTTGAACTGCTGACTTGCCTGCCTTCCAGCTAACAAGGTGAGCTTCTTAACCACTGAGCCACTGCAGTCCCTTTTATGTGGTCAATGAGGACTAAAGATCTAGTACCTCTAAACTCTTTCTTCCTTACCTGTCTCCCATCCTGTTTGCTTCTGCATGATGAAGATGGTGTTCTCTTGAAAGGTGGCAATTTCACATGCTTCTTATGACTTTGGTTGCTCTAATAATAAGTATCTTGCAAAACAATGCCCACTTGTGTTTCTAATGTTTGATCACTGAGCATCCCAGAATTGTGAACTTGATCCTTTTGATGTGTATCATCCTTCGAAACAGATTAAACACCACTCAATGGCACAGACAAATTATTTACAGCTGTCATGAGCTCATAGGTCCAGCAAGACTTTTCATGACTTTGGGCACTGCAAAACCCAACAGTGGACATAAACTTAGAAAGTGAAAGTCCTTGTAAGATATTGGAGCTGTAGGTTTTGTAGTTAGGGTACCAAATGGAAACTGCAGACTTTAATAAACTATTGGAAGTATGTTGGTTCCAGATCTAACCTCCTCTAGATTTTTCAGACTTCTTATTGCACTCTTCCTTTAACTGCAGATCCCACTCCTTCAAAAACTAACAAGGATAATTTAGTTCTCAGAAGGGTTCCCCTATACAGTGGTACCTCACTTTACAAACACTTTGGTTAACATAATTTTTGTTTTATGAATGAAAAGACACTGATAATAATGCCTCGCTTTATGAATTTTTTTGGAACAGATTAATTGGCTTTCAATGCATTCCTATGGGAAACTGCATTTCTCTTTATGAATTTTTTTGAATGATTTTCAATGCATTCCTACAGGAAAATGCATTTTGCTTAATTTTTTTGTAATACAAAATGTCCCGGAGAACGGATTAAATTCATAAAGCGAAGTACCACTGTATATATTTTATGGCCCAATGAAAATATTACCCAACCCTGATTTTGGATTTTGGAAGTGAAACTTACAGCTGTGTTTCTTTTCTTTTCTTTATTGTTTTGCTAACACTGCTTTCATCTTGCTTAAACTGAATCACTGAATCATAAGCTGGAAAGACATCTAGTCCACTGTCATGGCCAACGCAGTTATCCCTGAGTGAGGGAAACCTAGTAGGGGTTATACAGCAACCGTTGTCTGTTTGAGCATTTTCATGATACATGCATTAATGTGGCATAACATCTGGAAATTCTAGAAGGAAGAAAAACAAAAGTGGGAAAAAGAAGCGTAGTTAGGAAGTAATGCGTATTTGGTTGTCAATCTCACAATATCGTAGATTAGCTGTGGGTATGTAACCCAGGGGTTCCCAACCTAAAGCCCATGGGCTGAATCTGGCCTATGGTGCCATTTCATGCGGCTCCCTCACCCCAAGGGCATTCGAGAAACTAAATGGCCACCCCTTTGAAGCTATTGGGGAAAATGGCCACTCCCATCATGCAGGCAGGGCAAAATGGCTATCTGGCCCTCAAAGCTGACTGAGAGAGTGTGACCCGGCCCCCAGCTAGAAAAGGTTGGGAATCCCTGATCTAACCAGTCACTTCTGGCATGTCCTTTCATTCTACAATGATAGGATTTCTACATTTCATTTGCATTTCTAGTTCCATCTAGCAGTAGAGTCCTGTTCTTTTTTTCAAACCCACTCGTGAGAAGATACAGTGACAAATGTGAAGTTTAAGATGGAACTGCAGTGGAGAGTTTGGTGCAATAAATACTTCTGGATTCCCTCATCCATATAACTTCTGTTTAAATATCTTCATCTGGGAGAACATGGAGTTTCCCAAGGCAAGATGTGCTGATGTCATTAGGGTTTTACTGTCAATATGCTGGAATAACTCCCCTGCACTTTCTGATCTTCAGTTTATCTCCTTTTCCCTGGAGCAAAAGTGAAGCTCAGATTTCAGAACATCCTCCAATCCTTTGCCATGTCCACACACTGGCTGAAATCCTGTTGTGTACCATTGTCATATTAAGCTATAGAGCCATGATGGTGAACCTTGCCACGCTTGCTGTTCTTGAACTTCAATTCCCAGAAGCCCTGATCAGCAGGAGTGCTGACTTGGGCTTCTGGTAATTGAAGTCCAATAACATCTGGAGTGCCAATGTATACCATCATGGCTATAGAGTGACTGAATAAGTGGGGATTGGGTGACTCAACTCCTCAACTGATCCAAAGGGGCCTTCCCTAGTTGTGATTTCCTATGGTAAGCAACAAGATTTCAGCCAATGATTCAGTACTACCATAGCCTCCCCTGATTGTGATGGTAATGAGAAATATAGCTTTCAGTCCAAATGGACAGATTACCTCATCCAGCTATTTCAAGTGGATGCACAACTTCATAGCAGTGGACTTTTAGGGATTCCCGCAGGATTAATGTCAAAGAGTTACCTACCTTCTAAGAACTTTTAAAAGATCACCATGGTACAGTGATGGCGAACCTTGGCACACCAGGTGTTCTTGAACTTCAGTACTCAGAAGCCCTGATCAGCAGGAGTGCTGACTTGATCTTCTAGGAATTGAAGTCCAAGAACACATGGATTGCCAAGGTTCGCCATCACTGCCATAATAGTTTTGAAATTCTGCAGTGCTCTTTGGAGAAAATAGGTATAATATTTACTATGCAGACTTTTGCCAGTTTCTCATGGTTCTGGTGTCTTTATGCAGGAGACTGACAAAAGATCGTCAAAGCTGGGTGACCCTCTTGTTGCCATTTAGATGGGCACTCCCAAAATGCCGTTCTCTGTCAGGTCAGTAGGCTTTGTAGACAAGAGTGTGCCTTTCTTTCCACCATTAAGATGCCTAATAACTGTGGAGTCTTTTTGACCTTCATATATTTTGTATCCATGACGACATGACAGAATACTTGTAATTAGCTCAAGGATGTTGTAGGAATGATTTTCTTTTATTTTTAGGGCTGCGTGTGATATGATATCTGCAAGCATGTTTATGATGCGCGTGAGGCTTAGCTGAAATCTGCCAAGAGTTCTAGTCAAGCAGATGGTGACCCCTGGTTGAACTTGCCCTCTCCTTCAATTATTCAGCTGTATTTAATTTTCCTCCATCTGACAAAAAAAGTTGTGTTGCTGTTGTAGATCCCCTAGGTGGCACCGAAGACCACTTTTAAAGCCCTTCTTCTCTCCCCCCCCCCCCCCCAAATTCTTGGGTTTGTTATTTTAATGTTCAAACTCATTTGCAGAAATGTGAAAGCATATCATTATTTAGGGGTTCAGTGTTAGGCGGATTATGTGTTTTAGCCTTTGAACAATGGTTTTAGTTTAAAATCAAATTATGGAGGAATGGGGAAACAGTTTTTTCTTCTTCTTTTTTGTCAAATGGTATATGAATGGGTAATAAGCTTGAAGTAATCTGCATTTTAATGAGACGTTTGATAGATTTTTTGGTTTAATATTTGGCTAAATAATTATTTTGAATTCCTCTCTTATTATGTAGTTAGAGCTCTATCTGTAACGATGCATTTTATTATCGTTTCATTTTGAAGATCATTCCTGCGTAATTTGTATTAAAATTATTAGTAGCACCTTAGTGCCCTGCTGGGGATAAGTACATGTTAAATAGTAGCATTATTACTTCCAGATATTAATACTTATTTACCACCAGCTTACCAATACAATAGCTAATAGGTCATTAGATAGATGGTATTGGCATCAGGTTGATCCAGTGTTAGCTTTGTCCCGCTGTGGCATTTTAGATGTTAGTACAGTAAAACAAGCTGCAACTAGATCCTTTATAATAAATGCAATTTAATGACAAGCTCCCCCAAAAAAAGAAAAAAGAAAAAACAGATCCTAATTATTTATTGGTTTGTAAATTGCTGTATTTTTGTTGCTGAGGTTTAGCTCAAAATTCAACAGATTCTCAATAAAAAAGAGGCATTTATCTTATGAAAGATATTCCAGATCTCATTCTTAAAATCATAGAAAAAAACTAGTTGGAAGGGGACTGTAAGGCTATCGAGTCTAAATATATCTGGCAGATGGTTGTCCATTTTTTATGCCTCCAGCACTGGAGTGTTCACCCCTCCTGAGATAATTCATTCTATTGTCATACTGCTCTAACAGTTGAGAAGTTTGTGCTGACATATAGTTTATATCTGATTTCCTGTAACTTGAGGACATTATTATATATCCTGCACTCTGGGATGATTGAGAACTGACCTGCTTCTCTCCTTTATGACCATCTTTCAGGTATTTGAAGGGCTCTATCATATCCCCTCTCATTCTCCTTTTCTCAAGACTAAACATGCCCAATTTCATTAGCCTTTCTTCATAGGGAAAGTGTGTTCCCAGTCTCCTGGAAGAGTCTATTTCTTTCAGGGTATTGGTGAAGGAAGGGTCAAAAAATCAATTTGTTAGTCCAAATAATTGAACAAAATAATTTTTAAACATATACTTTTAAAATAAAGTAATGTCACACTCATTAGTGCTTCACAAAACGTTGTTGCAACTGAGCACATCTCAAGTGTTTTTTTTAAGGTAATAGAAACATCAACAAAGAGAGAATACACAGAAAAAATGCTTCTGAACTGGCATAAGCTTCATTCTCTTGCCTACTTAACTTTATGTTATTATGTAAGGAACATCACTCATCTTTCAGGCATTTTAATCTAATTTAAATTTAATTTAATTTTCAGATTTCTATGCCACCCACACAGGCGAACCCAACTCAGGGCGGTTTACAACAGATTAAAACATATAAAACAGATTAAACCCACCCTCCTACCCCCATAAAAGAAATAAATGATTCACAAAAGAAATAAAAGGAATGCGAGAAATACAGAGGGAGGGACACTCTAGATTAATGGTTAGCTTGAAATGAGCCAACAGGCAGGGGCCATATTTCCATTAAGGCCCCACACCTGCCCCGCCAGCCAGGTTTTCAAACCTTTCCTGAAGGGCAGCAGTTCTGTCTGCAATCTTAACTCTGTTGGCAGGAGGTCCAGAGGACTGGAGCAGACACGGAGAAGGCCCTCTTTCATGTGCTAGAGAGGTGAGTGAGCCCCTCTAGCTGATGGTACAACTAGGGAGCCCTTCCGGTCTGCTCTGGTTGGTCCAGAATGCAGAATCGAAAAATAGCACCATAAATGACTGGTGGCTAGGCAGGAAAAAAGATCAAGATTGACTCAACTTTCCATCCTTCCATGTTTGGTAAAATCAGTACCCCGCATGTTGGGAGCAAAATGCTGATTACCTTGTGAACTACCGAGAGAGTGCACTAAGCATTATGGGGATATAACTGTAATTGCTATTGCTACATAAAATGCTTAAATGTTTAAATGTTTACATTAAAATAAACTGAAATTAATTAAGTTAACTTGTCTAATGGCAGCATTACATTACAAGCTTCCCAAGACCAGCAAAGTAGAATAGGTAAACAAGAGAAATGGGGAACATCTACAGATCATCAACAGAGATAAATCCAAAGTTTACAGAGAGTGAAAGAGTCCAGAAGTATAAGTGAATAAGATTTTATCATAGGGGAATGTGAGGATTTGCTTCTAAAATGATCCAAATTCAGTATTTGTCATCTCTATGGTGCAAGCTATATTAATTTAATTTAATTTGATTTAATAGATTTATATACCGCCCTAACCAAAGGACTCTGGTGGTGTACACAAGTTAAAGCCAATATACAGGTAAAATAATTTTAAAAACTTAAAAACATAACAATATTGCCCACCCACCCCACCATTTTGTATAAAATCTACAAAAACCTTTAAAAATTAATTACAGAAGGGGGGGAGCCCCAGACGAGCCAAAAAGCGGAGCTTGTTGACAATTCCGGCCCCCAGACCCATCTTGCCAACCACGTCTTCAATTCTTTCCGAAATGGTAGCAACTGGGCCTGGAGGCGTAGTTCTACTGGGAGGAGGTTCCATAGTTTGTGTGCTACAACCAAGAAGGCCCTTTTCCTTGTGCTGGAGAGGCGAGCCTCCCCAACAGATGGTACCTGAAGGGTGCCATCTCAGTTTGGTCTCATGGGATGGGTCAATGTCCTAGGGATGACACAGTCCCTGAGGTATCCTGGTCCGCTACCATGAAGGGCTTTAAAGGTAACAACTAGCACCTTAAATTGCACCTGGAGACATATGGGCAGCCAGTGCAGCTCCTGCAGTAGTGGCAAGGCACCTCACCACCACGCGGGCTGCTGCATTCTGGACCAACTGCAGTTTTCGGGTGGTCATCCAGGGCAGCCCCATGTAGAGCACATTACAATAGTCCAAACGGGAGGTGACTAAGGCATGGGCGACCATGACCAGGGCCTCCCGGTCCAGGAGTGGGCACAATTGATTAATAACATGCACTTGCCCAAAGGCCCTCCTGGCCATGGCCATAACCTGCTCCTGGAGGTTAATTATATGATGTTATGAAAGAGGAGAACCTGCTGTATGGTTTAGTATAAAAATGAAATCATTAAAAAAAACTAATTTGTATTGCAAAACCAGATCCTGCATTAGCATGGATAATCCCTCTTTGCGGGGTTTTATCCCTTTCTGGTGGTTCAGTAGTTAAGAAGCTCACCTTGTTAGCTGGGAGGCTGGCAAGTCAGCAGTTCGAGACCCAGGTACTGCATAATGGATTGAGCACCCGTCTCTGTCCCAGCTCTTGTGGGAATGAAAGGAGCTTCATTTGGGCATTCCTTGAGCAGAGTTTCTTTTGCAAAAAATCCTTTCAACCCAGAATAATTTCTGACACAAAATTATTATTATTATCCCATCACAATCATCATCCATATTGCGTCCTTTTTGCCATCTTTTCAAGATGGATCGTCACATCTGACTAATGGTGGTTGGCTGAATTGTCACTGATCAGACTTCAGCTATCCCAACCCACTGAAGGGGAGGACTGTTGTGTTTATATATGGGAACTGTCTTGTTTTTGTTCACCTTCTTCTGACTGCGCACATGTATGCCCACACACACACACAGAAAAAGAAATTCAACAATAATAATGCATGTTTGTTCTTGTGTTTTTTAAGCATGGAACACCTTGCACAGCCAATTGTGCAGCCATTAGTGCAACTGGAACATTTTTGGCACATTCCTTCTTGCACATGTCTGAGAATTAGATGTCCCTGAGCACAAAGTCATTACACTGCTGGATACTTGCCTGAGATGATACATGCACCGTATAGTGATTTTCCCTATGGGATGCATCATACAGCGATTTGTTTTTGCTAAGTGGTTTTTCCCATTGAAAAATTGTTGTACATTTTTTTCCATCAGGAAAATTGTTATGCAGGACACCATTTCCCCCCAAAACCTAATTGTTATGCCATTTCATTGCTATACGGGGCGATTGTTGTATGAGATTCCACTGTACTTCTATGGCACATAACCATAGCTGGTCACTAGAGGCCACTGTCCACTATATAAAATATAGGGTTCACTGGTATCAATGGTTTCAACTATCCACAGTGGGTCTCAGAACGTATCCCCCATGAATATGGGGGTGACCTGTAATATTATCACCATTTTGCAGGCATAACATAGACAATAGTATTTGGGAGACTGATTTCCAGGGGCTGACAATTTGCAAATGATGGGAAATTTGGTCCAAATAACTCTTTGAAACAAAATTGAGGGAGCACACTCTCAAAGATTTTCCAAACACTTATTTCAACCCATTGGTTTTTTAATGAGAAAGATAATAGGAATGTGCATAATTACCAACATGACTGTGCTTGCTATATGTGGATATATATGGGGAGAGTATGTATAGGTGTAGGGTGATGCTGGCATAGTGAGTGAGTGACAATAAAGTAAAATAAAATAAATGTAGCACTGCAAGTTACCAGTAAAAGCAGTACTAATTTAAAGAGCAGCTTTATAAAAGGTGTCATACATCACACAGTATATTTTAACAACCACCTGGAAACACTCTTTGTCCATCAAACGGCATCTATAAAGCCTTCTAGACATATGTCATAATCTTGCTTCATGTTCCATTTGCATCAGTGTTGCCAATTAGAACCAGTATATTCCCTAAGTGCCTCTTAAGTCCAGTGCAGCACTCAAAGGTTTAAGGTAGCCTATCATTTACTGTTGCAGACAATTGCAAATATGTTAAGCTTACTACTATCTACTGATTCCCTCCCCATTCTTGAATTGGGATGACCTTGTTTACATAGCTCAGTTCACATCTAAAATGTTAACTCTTTGTTTTAGTATCTGTTTGCATTCTAGGGATAGAAACTAAGGATAGAAAGATGAGTCAACTTTGATTTCTCCTCCATCTCCATTTTAAAATATCAGGTTCTTTTCTTTCCAAAATATGTAGACATTTGTAAATTCTTAAACGTTGAACTAAAATAAAACCATCCTCCAGCTGTCAGTATTGCTATTGCTAGCATGTGGTAGCTGTATGCTCTATTGTTGCCATAGAAGAAAAACCAACCCTACTTAAGCTGGAACATGGCTAAATACATAAGATTTAAACATGCAGCTTCAAGAGTTAAAATATGCAAGCCCCAGACCATAATACACAAAAGCCTGCCAGTTCCAATATCTCTCACTTTCAATTTCTTGGCATTTTCCAAGCAGGTTAACTATGTTGGTTTGCTGTAGCAAAATCTAACCAAGAGTCCTATGGCATCTCAAAGGCTAATAAGTTTTATTTGACATACGCTTTAATGGACAGCTATATAGTTGCTAAATTAATACTTACCTTTCCAAACTTTCCAAGTTAATCCTTATCTTTTTAAACTTTCTTTATGGTTATTACTTTAGGGTAAATGATAGGGCATGCTGTTAAAAAGATCATGTTTAGAAAAGATTAGAGAAGTTAACGTCCACCACCACCCATTCTCAGGTGTTGGTACTGGTGGAAATTTCATTAGTATAAATATTTACCAGCTTTTCCAGGTTGTTTACATCATTGGGTAATTAAAGTAGAGGTGATAGTGGGAGGGAGAGAGACATATTCCACCACCACCACCCCTGATTATAACACCATTTAATCATGGAGATTTCTGCCTTTAAAAATAAATAATGTAGGACAACTACTCTTAACTTTTGGAAAAGAAATGTTAGCCTGTGGCATCTTTTGCAGCTACAAAGCTATCTCTATTAACTTTCTCCCCTATTTATTACTTCGGTCAATGGGGGGCTGGGGGGGGGGAGAAAGCTCTTTCACTTTTTTCCTCTGCCTACTTCTAATTTTCTTCCAGTCTGGTTTATTTTCCCCAACCTTTTTCTAGGTTACCAGTTGATACATGCTGGAGTCATAACGAATCCCTGCAGAATCGCTTGTTCTTGGTTCACATGCCAACGCAACCTATCAAGAAGTTGTCTCTGTCAGAGTTTGTGAAATGAAATAAGGAGCATTCCTTCCCTGCTTTGTGCGTTTTGTGATTTGTACAAAATGTTTCTGCAAAAAAATGACTGTCCAGCCCATTTCCATAACAAGGCACATGCACTCACTTGCAAGCACAGGGAGACAGACTGATAGATCAACAGGACGAAGACAACCCATCCAGTAGCCTTAATTTTTTAAAAGCCAGTGTGACGATATAGTGGTTTATCACAGTTTGACACAATTTGCTTAAAAAAAAATATTCTCACAAATAGGAGAGTTCCCATCAGGAGCACCAGAAAATATTTTTCAGGTAAGGAGAATCTCTCACTCCACCCCAGTTTCTTGTTCTCACATGGAAGAATAGGACAAGCGAGGCTTTCAATCTTTAAAACATACATTGAGATCATCTGTTTTGTTTCACCTTTATACTCTTTTTAAAAGTTTTCTTCCCGTTGTCCTGAAGGTGGCAGTGAAAGCACAAAAATCCACTCCTTTTCCAAGCTCCCAAAACAGATGGGCTAGGCCTATATCTTACCCCTTCCCCCCCTCCTTGTGTCCATGAGTGGTTACAATGGAAATAAAAACTCTGCTCTTCTAAAGTGCTGAGAATTAGGAATGTGGTATAGAAAAGGTTGCCTTCCTACCTATCTCATGGCAGTCTTGGCACCATTGCGCATACCCCTAGCCAAGCTTCCTAAGTAAACCGATGGGCTGAGCCACTTTGGGTCCTTCCTCCCCCCTACTCCACCTTTTCCTTTTAGTCTTTACCAAGATAATTGAGTATCATAATGGTGGGAAAGAACCCAAGTCATCATTCGCTGCCTGTCAGGTATCAGTACTCATCTTCACGTCATCCGTCACCATTGAACCACTCTGTCATCTTTTCCCCAGCCTTCAACACTGCTCCTTCTCATCGTGTTCATTATCTCGAGCGCAGACCAATTCCCCGTCCTCCTCTCCCTCTCATCCCCCCTCCCCTTCACCGTAAATGCATCTTTGTGCAACTCTCAGTCTTCTGATTATGAATCGATGATCATGTGGTGTAAGAGAGATAGATGGCTTTTAGTTCCATCTTGTCTCCTCTAATTGTAAAATATTAGTTACATTAGACTGTGTCTTTTGATTAATGGAACTTATTTGGAGTGGCCTCTCCCAGCCCTCCCCCCCTCCAAAGTCCTCCACTGACTTTTGAGAATTGAGTGATTTCACTTAAAGTAGACAAATAGGTCCTTCAGCAAGGAGATAGCTAAGCTCTAATATCAGGAGCCAGGGAAGCTCAGATGGACTCTGGTGTGTGTGTGTGTGTGTGTGTGTGTGTGTGTGTGTGTGTGTGTGTGTGTGTGTGTGTGTGTGTGTGTGTGTGTGTGTGTGTGTGTGTGTGTGTGATTTAAAAGAAAAGACTCAAGTCTGATTAAACACACAGACCATTTTACTAATGCACACGAATCCAATGCAGTTTTGCAAATCCAGCAATTCTCTGTGTCCAAATCTACAAAACCGGGACCTTTGGCCAAAAGCACTTCAAATGAAATTAATCTGAAATATAAATTAAAAGCAAGCTGACATGCCTCTTGGGATGAAGATGGTCAGTAGGGGAAAAAAACCTTTGATATATTATATTAGCAGCAGCAAACACACACACAATGTTATCTCATCCTTCCCTATTACACTTTACAGAACATGCCATCAACAAAACCTCTCATTCCCTGTACATTGACAACTGATGTACAATATCAAAACACAACAAACATTTGTCTTTTGGTTTGGAATTTATCTTATTGGGCCCTATTCAACCTAAGCATGAGTCTTATGATAAAGTCCTTGCTATAGAAATGGAGTGGAAGCATTACAGCCCTTATTATAAATAATCACGGGTCTATCTTTCAATGTAAAGTCAAGGACGTGTTCACTTTCAGCATATCAGTTCAATTAGAAAAGGTCTACTTACTGTCAGCGTCTGTATCTCATAGAAAGAAAGACAACCCTCGTTCATAAACCAATCAAACTATTATGAAAAACAAAACGTAGAGGAGAATGTGCCTAGAAGTCTTTCCCAGTAGAGGATTTCAAACGGCAACTTTGAAAAGCACTTCACCACCCTTCCTTTGTAGTGATTTTTAGATTGAATTATGGCCATTAGTCCTCAATTATAATCTAGCCATTAAGCCCCAAAGTCCTAAACTTGAAATGCCTACAGTCTTTTGTTATCATTACAAAATAAATTAAATGGTTACCTTTCTATAGGTTACCCCATATAATTTCTGACAATGTCAGCAGGGTTTAATAATAGATAGCCAGAATGCCTCAGTCTTGGTAAACATGGCCAGATCCTACACGTTCAGTGGCAGTTAGTGAGGGTGATGGGCATTGCCAGCTTAATGTTCTTTTGAAAACAGATAGTGCTATGCAAGTCTTTGTCCAGTCCTTCCAGCATAGTTTCTATGCTTTTATTTGCACCTTTAGAATGAGTTCCAAAGGAGGAACAACACCCGGCTGTCAGAAACCCAAGCTGTGTGGAGATGAATGAACTTTCACAAAAGGAGAGAAGAAATCCAAGTACAAGAAGGGCCATTTCTTATCAATGTTTTCTTCTGGTTTCAAAGCTTGTACTTTGCTTATCCATGCACTCCAGTGCCTTTAATGGATGTTCAGATGTTTGGCTGAGGGGGGGGGGGAGCAACAATGCAAATTCTTGTACTACAACCTGTCCAGCAAGGGTTAAGAAGCTTGCCTTGTTAGCTGGAAGGATGGCAAGTCGGCAGTTCGAAACCCTGGTACTGCATGACGAATTGGGTGCCCATCTCTGTCCCAGCTCTTGGGGACATGAAAGGAGCCTCGTGTGGGCATTGCCTGAGCAGAGTTTCTCCCACAAAAAATCCTTTCAACCCAGAATTATTTCTCACATGAAATTATTATTATTACCTGTGCAGCATTTTCTCTGAAATTTCAGGCAGTTCATTGATGTGTGTGTGTTTTCTCAAAAGTTCTTTTCAAGCAACTGGCCTGTTTTGATAGAAAAGGTCAGTTATGTGCCATGTCCCTTCACGTAGGCATCTTGTTCTATAGCATTCAGAAATCTGCTCCCCTCTTCCTTCACAGTAGCCTTCACACATGTGGAAGGCTGTCCTGTGTTCCCTGAATTCACACACAGGGAGGGACTGACTGAACCAGGCTTTAGGATCTAAAATCTGAAAGACTGTAACTGAAAGTTAAAGAATCTTTGTTTTCTTTACTGTGAAATGTTATTTGTTATTCTGGTGTAGAGTAAAAGGTGGTCCCCATCGTTCTTGTCACCATCATAATTAATGTCATAAACCAAATGTCTACATTCATACATGAAGAGGAAAAATCCTGAAGATATTGAGATAAAGGGCAATTACTTGAGGTGGAAGAACCAAAACTTCTGAATCTAAAGTATCATTTTGTTTTTCAAATAAGAAAGAAAGAAAGAAAGGGAACTGAGGTAGGGATCATTGCCCATACTATATATTGCAGTTTATCTTGAAATTTAGTGCTACCAGAAACATAGCCTGCAAACATTAAATCAGGGGTTCTCAACCTATGGCCCAGGGGCTGGGTGTGGCCTGCAACACCATTTCATGTTGCCCACCACCACTTCCGCCACACCAGAAAGTGCCATGTGTGGCAGGCTGTCCAGCCCCTGAAGCTGTCTGAGGGAGCATGACCTGACCCTTAGCTTGAAAAGGTTGAGAACCCCTACATTAAATATCTTTAGGAAGTTCTGCTTTGAAATTTCCAGTTGGAATCAATAGCTCGACCTTGTTTGAAGCAGAATTTGGCCCTTAGACATCCACCTCCCAAGTGGTTATTATGCTGAGGTCATCTTTTGATTAACACGATGTTTGAAACAGGCAATAGCAGGAGAAGCAATATGTGCCCCACTGTTCAACTCCTTGCCACAAAAGCCTACAGAGACCTAGTTAATGAAAATCAACCTGCTCCAATAGTCATTGGGAAATACCTCTGCTGTTAGAATCAATTGAGGGTGCGTTTGAAGTGAGGAGCGTGGACAGTAACAAACCAGAGCCACACAGGTTAAGGGAGAAGCCTTGAAGAGGTTTTCCTCCCCAGCCTATTGCTTTATTTAGGGATCCTATAATTCACCAAGGTTGTGCAGTAAATAATTTGTAAGTCTTTAGAACATGCAGGTTATTGTGTGCGGACAGATGGCACATCACATTTTACTGCTTATTCCTTCTGTGGTTTCTTATATGTACGAATGATGTGCATCCCAAAGTCTTTGTTTCCTTGCTAAAATCTCTAATCTGAAACAGGCAATCATGCACACAGACAGTGGTTCAGAAAAAAAACAACATAATCATAGCTTTAAATGGAGAAGGGGCGGAATTGTCTGCCGTTAAGGAGCAGATGCGTTTGCTTCAAATGCACGAAGGTAATCGGAGATATCCAGGGGAAAAAGAGGGAAAGAAATGAAATTTTTGGCTTTTGAGTCTTCCCAAATCAGGCAAATGTGTGTGGTAGGATCCTTGAGTAATCATTTAGCTTCTTTTGACACCTTAAGCGGCTGGGCGGCTTTATTATTTATTCATTCATTTATTTCACCTTTTTTTCCCTCCCACGGTTGCCAGTTGTTTTGGTCTGTTGTTGTCATTGTCGTTTTCACTGCAGACATCGTTATGTTCCTGGAACCCATACTGCCCTCAAGAGTTAAATCATGCTGAAATAGAGGAAGGAAATGAACCAGTCTGGCTCCACTCCCCCCCCCCCTGTTCTTCCTATAGATCCCCCCCTCCAACCTCTATTTTCCCCCTATTTTATTCTTGAAGATAGAATTACTGTTTGTAAGCATCTGAAAGTCATTAAATGCTCCACAGTCTGTCAGGTGCCGATACAAAGAAACTGCTGAAACCGAATGGGATCCTGCCGCAAGAGTGCTGGGGATTTGTCATGTGGTGATGAGCAGTTATAATAAAATATGAGCAAATCACAAGCATTCTGCAAATTAATCAAAAAATATCTCCCTCCTTCCTCTTCTCCCCACCTCCTTTCTTGTCTCTCAGAGAGAGATTGGGGAGGGGGGGTTAGTTGGAGAGAGAGAGAGAGAAAAGCTTTGCCGGCAGACGTAGGTGAAACAGTTTTACTCACAGATGGTAGCGCTGGCATCAGATGGAATTTATATAACAGTAATTCTGATTTCCTGCCAAAGTAGCACCGAAAACACCAGGGAGACAGTACAAGATGAGCCATGTGGTTTTGCTGAGGTTGTTGTGGGAAGTTTAGCGGTGGGGGGAGAAGAAGGGGAAGAAACCCGCTTACATTTTCCTCTTTCCATCTTATATACCTTCCTTCCTTCTCTTTTTTAGCCTGAAGGGTCAGAATTTGTAGATCGTTCTGCCACAGGCAAAAATCTGACACATCTTTTTTAATATGCAATGTGCAGAAAGAAGGCTTTTCACAGCTCTGGAAACTGCTGCCAGGGAGAAGGGTTTAAGGAACCCCACATGTTTTTTTTTAAAAAAAATCATTCCTCTTGCCATACAAGGATTAAGAGAGGGAGGGTTCAAAAGGTGATGGCTTTACATGTATAAAGGGAGGCCAGGGTCTCCCTTTAGAGGAAACAATGCCATGTTCACTTTCAGTAGAGTCCCTTTAGCCTAACAGAATAAGGACTGGCTTTTGGTTTCAGGATTTATCTAAAGCTGGGATGCAAAGGATGGTCTGTTCTCCATACATACACAGGGGTGGGAGGGTGTGGTAGAGTTTGGAGAATGTTTAAGCCTCTTGATATGCAAAAGGCTGGCATTGCGAGTTGACTCCTTAAGTAAACTGGTTTTAATAAGAATGAAAGGCATTTAATTTTGGGTGGAGCTTTATGTCCATGATCTTTCGTGGATAGACAGATAAATAGATCACATTTCAATTTAGGTAAAGGTAAAGGTTGTCATTGCTCAAAAACCAGTCATATCCGACTCTAGGGTTCGATGTTTGTCTCCATTTTAAGGGGGGGGAGTGTGTTTTATACGCCAGCAAATACAGTACTTACTTACTTACTTACTTACTTACTTACTTACTTACTTACTTACTTACTTACTTACTTATTGGCCAAGGCAGTAATACAATAGTCCCCCATGTATGGTTTCAGTTATCAATACCCCTCCCCACTGGAAAAAAAAGAGATTGGCTGAAAAATCCATGAAATATTTAATATACTGTATATGGAGTGATCTCTAATCTCCATCTCAGCTCCTGCCAACCTAACAGTTCGAAAGCAAGAAATTGCAAGTAGATAAATAGGTACCACTTTGGTGGGAAGGTAAACAGCGTTCCGTGCACTCCGGTGTCTAGGCATGCCTGCCACATGTCCACAGAAACGTCTGCAAATGCAGACAGTGCTGGTTCTTCAGCTATAGAGATGAGCACTGAACCCTAGAGTTGGATACGACTGGATTTTGAACAAGGGTGACCTTTACCTTTACCTATATGTATTTCCAAGAAACATTACCAGAACCAGTCACTAGAGGACACTATATACAATGTAATCCACAGGGATTGCTATTTTCCATGGCTTCAGGCAATCACACTAGAACCTAATCTTCGTAGATACTGTACTTAATTAAGATTGCTATTTATCTAATTTTTAAAGAATATAAAAAGTGCTGACATTGTTTTAAGTGATGGTTGCTAATTTAGATAGATTTTTAAAATAGATAAAATCTATTCATGGGAAGGGTTGCCATACGTCCCGGAAAACCAGGATTGTCCCAGATTCAAGGTCAGAAAAATTGTCCCAGCCAGTTCAATAAAAATCATGTTAAATTACCGGATTTTTAAAACTTACTGATTGTGTATTATAACACACCATTAAAATAAATTCAAACTCTCGCCATCAAACGAGTGATTTCCTGCCACACTGGAGTTGGAGCATACCTGGAGACAAATCTTAATGTCCTCGCCTCACACTACCGCCCAATAAGTGTGACCAGTGTGTTTCCTGGAACTGAGGATGTTAAAAGTTGCCCGTGAGGCGACTTCTCAGAAGTACAACTGATCAACTTACAGTAAGAATTAACTATTGTAAATAAAATTATTTATGTATTGATATATTTAATGTGGAAGTATTTTATAGCTGTCGTTATATTATGTTTGTTTTAAAAAGGCTATTTTGTAGATAACCCGCCCATTTTTGTCACGTATACCTCTGTTCCGGTTTTGTGGGAGAGAATTATGGCAACTCTATTCATGAGGGGCAGAGAAAGACTATCGGTGGCTCTTAGTCATGGTAGCTTGCTCAATTCAGTCTTGAGGTTTCAGAGTTAAGATGCTTCTCACGAGCAGGTGCTGAGGACAAACAATGCCAGGGGTGGGTGGGTATTGCAGATGGGTTTTCCAGAAACATATTTTTGTCCACTGTAGGAGATAGACCACTACAATACTTAGACCTATGGTCTCAACTATGTTTCCCTGTATTCTTAAAGAGATGGAACTGAAATGGGAAAATAATCCTGTATTATGTATTTGAGCTGATCCAGCACTCCAAATATCACACGGATTTCTTCATTCAATTAATGGACTGCCAGATGTTGTAAGATAAAGGTCTCCCTTGCACAAAAGCCAATCTAAAAGGTGGTGCCCATCTCAATTTGGAGCCAGCACAGTCTGCATCTGCAGACATTTCTATGACTGTGTGGCCATAACTAGATGCCTGAGTGCATGGAGCATTGTTACCTTTCATGTTGAAGCTGTACCTATTTATCTACTTGCAATTTCTTGATTTGAACTGCTAGGTTGGCAGGAGCGGGGACAGACAACAAGCGCTCACTCTGTCATGCAGTACTGTATTTGGGTCTTGAATCTTCCAGTGGTCAAGCTCAGTGTCTTAACCACTAAGCCACCATGGCCCTGCCAGATCTTGTATTGCAACACATATAACCTCTCACCACTAGTTGTGCTTCATGGGTTTTGCACTCCAACAACCTCTAGATGTCCATGTGTTCCCCACTCCTGATGTAAGGGGAAATCTGTGTGCACATGGAAATGTGAAGAATGCTCCTGAAAATAGCCTTAGTTTTAACTGATTTATCTACCTGAGGAATTTTTTGGAATAGTAGCCGTGTTAGTCTGTGGTTCAGGCATATCAGAAAACAAAAACATAAAATAAAAACACTGCAGCACTTTAAAGACTATCTGCTATACAGTATTTTTACTGTGAGATTTCATGGATCAAGTCCACTTCTTCATACAATGACATTATCAAATTTGATACACAGATTGCTATATGCTGCTATATATTTTATATACTATATTTTGGTGTATTATACCACCTTCACTAACTTTCCTGCAATATTCTCTTTTACAACATGAGCACAACAGGATGTGCTCACACAGTTAGAGGTTAAACTCATTAGCATTTGCCCTGCTTGGCAACTTCACACTTTAATGATTGAAAAGGGGACATTTAAAACTAATGTGGATAACAAACCATGGATCATTTGTTACTGCTAGCTGTAGGAAGCTGTACTGATATGCATGCTTATCTGTCATTCTGCTTGATTATTCTTTACCTCTTTACCTTGTAACCTCTTTACCTTGTCACCTCCTTACCTCTGTATCTGGTGTATACCTGGAAATTTCACTTCTTTTGTCTGAAGAAGTGGACTTGATCCACGAAAGCTCACAGTAAAAACATAGCAGTTAGTCTTTAAAGTGCTGCAGTGTTTTTATTTTATTTTTTGTTTTCTGATATGCCTACCTGAGGAAGCATCTCAGTAGAAGACTGTTAAACCATGCAATATCCCATACCTCAAAACACAAGTGAGACAAGGCAAACACATTATTCTTTTCAAGTTCTCCATCATTTGCACAGCCCATCACTCCCAAAACAAGTACCTTTCCCCTTGGAAAAGCAAAACATATACATATCAACAACTCAAACTAGCTGGTTGTTAAAAATAAACACCCTCACATAACCCTTGTAATGTTTTTAATCTTTGACAGTCCACACAAGAAAGCAGCAGCCATCACCTTGCAAAATTTCCGCTGTTTACATTATTTTGTGCCATAGTGGTCTATTTGCACAAAAATCATTTGTTTTCTTCTCTTGCTGGGAGCTCTGCAAAAATGTGTGACTTTCTCACAAGGTGAGACAAACAATTTAGTGGTTTTTCATCCAGGTGGTAAGGATTTGTATTCCTCTAGTGCCCCACATCTTGGTGTGTTTGGAAAGCTGCTCCTTATTTATAATTTGCTTCTTTATGTTTGTGTTGCACCCTTTTCTCCCTTTAAAAAATGCCTTCAGAGGTGGATTTTACAGAAGCAAAGTGAGTGGAGCATAAGTGAAGGGAATGTGAGGAGATTCTTGGCATTCATGGGTGGTCATCAAGATCAAGAAGTGAGAACATGTTGAATTAATTAATTTAATTGTTCAACTTGTATGCTGCCCCATTCACACAGTGACTCTGGGCAGCTAACAAAGAAACAAAATATCACAATTACATGGTATCAAAAACAATTACAATTGCATAAGATAAAAAACATTTAAGAAACATCTCAAAAAACCAAATATCGCAATTACAATTACGAAATCTCAAACTGTCACAATACAAAAACACTTCAATAATAAAGTGAGATAAGTAAACCTTACAAAAACACAATGTCTGATAATGGCGGCAGTGGTGGTTTTGTAGCCACCCGAGCCACACAGGTGCTGTTCCCTCCAGGCCGGCTGGCCGAGGGAGCATCCAGTAAGGGCGGTGGTGGCGGTGGCGGTCTTATAGGTGGGACTTCAGATCTGGGATTGGAACTATATGGAAAGCCATGATATAGTACCTGCTTTACAACAAGCTTCTTGTTTTTCTTTCATGTACAGGTCAAACTTTAAAAAGCCAAAATGAAGCCACCTACTTGGCTTTGTCATTGGCCAAACTTAAATCCTCACCAGCGCATGTTTCTAAAGGGAATCAGCAGACCAGCAAATGAGCCGGATTCTGTACCTCTCCACATTCACACAGTGTGTTGTTGTCCACCAACAACCCCCACTTGAACATGTTGGTCTTATAATTTGGGGCAGGGATTCTCAACCTGCAGCCTGTGGGCCAGATGCAGCCCACAGCACCATTTCATGTGGCCCCACCACCTCCACTACACCAGGAAGTGCCACATGGTGTAGGAAGGGCAAAATGATCATCCACACACACCTCACTCCCCCGAAGCCATCTGAGGGATCATGATCCGGCCCCTGGTTTAAAAAGGTTGAGAACTCCTGATGTAGAGACTGCAACACTCAGCCTATTCAGGGCCCTCCAAGTGATGTAGAGGAGGTCGAGTTCCTCAGCCATATCCTTTTTTAATGTTATTCTTTGAACCGTATGGAAAGTCGTCATCTAGTAGCTGCTATACAACAAGCTAATTTTTAACAGTCCAACAAATAGAAAACAAAAACCTCCTTAAATGGCTCTGAGACCGAAGCATGGGTGAATTAGATTATGATGCTTTATATTGTGTAACAGGGCCTCTTTTTTTCTAGAGCAACATTGCTCATTTGTTTCACTTTGTGTGATGGCAAGGCAATAAGTGGATTAGACAGATACTTCGGCAGCTGGCTGCAGACATCTGTCATTTCTTGGCCATAAATTTTGGATCATGTCAAGAAATAAAAACAAAGGCTGACACCTTTCATTTCTGAATGGGTGTGTGTGAGAAATTTCATAGGAAACAGAAAGAGGAAGGCTGTCAATCATGCACCAATGAGTCCTAGTAGCATCTCAGCAGAAACTGAGATGCTCCATTTACACATGAAGAAGACTGAAGTAGTAGAATTATGGACAGTGCCAAATAAGAAAGAACTTCTGGAATGTTCTCTCAAGGACGCATAGGCTAAAATCCCCTGTAGTGACAAACTCCATTACCATCATCTCCACCACACACTGATGTTTCTAGCCCAACCATCACCCTCCTGTATTAGTTTCCAGTGTGCTGAGGTTTGTTTTACATAGAACAGGGTTCGTCAAACTTGGCTCTTCAGATGTTCTTGGACTTCAATTCCCAGAAGCCTAAGTCAATTCCCCAAAGCACTGATAAGCCAGTTTACTGACTTAGGCTTCTGGGAATTGATGTCCACCAGTGTTCCATGGAACATAGTTTGGGAAACTCTGATCTACATTATGGACTAAAAATCTGGTGTTTTAGTAAAGGTTTCCCTTTCTTGAAAGGTAGTCGTGTCTGACTCTAGGGGATGGAGCTTATCTCTATTTATAGCTAAAGAACCAGTGCTGTCTGCATCTGCAGATGTTTCCATAGTCATGTGGCAGACGTGACTAAATTCTGGTTTGCACAGGATGTTGTTACCTTTCCTGCCAAGATGGTACCTATTTCTCTATTTGCCGTTTCTTGCTTTAAAACTGCTAGGATGGTAGGAGCTGGGACAGATAATGGGACCTCACTCTGTCATGCAACACTCAGACCATGAACTGTTGTACTGGCCCACCCGAGCAGGCACGACATCACATGGCAGCGCTACACAGAGAGTCTTGTTCGAGGATAGTCCAGATATCAAACAGCCGAGGTCTGTTTAGTAGTCTGAGACAGTAGTCTAATCCAAAGGGTGTCCAGGGGCGTCGTCAGGGTTGGCAGAGAAGTCAGGGTCATGGCAGTCAGGTCCGGGTCTAGGCAGACATTCTGGAGTCAAGCCGGATGTCCGTCTTCATATGAATGTTGCACCAACACTGGCATGTTGCAAGAAGCTTGCTTGTAAGCCTCCCAGCTAATCGGTATCAGCTGGGAGCCTTCTTTGGTACTTCACTCTAGCCTGCCTGCATTTCAGGTGTAGCTATTTCCTGGACCTCTCCCTGACTGAGGGCTGATCACTGTCAGAGCCAGACCCCTGATCTAACAGGTCAGCTGCCAGGGAAAACAGACTTGGGCCAGGCGCAGGCTGAGATCCCTGGCTCAGGGCATCCTCAGGCTCGGGTGCAGGCAGAACCGGACTGGGCATAGGGAGTGCCCCCTGATCCAGCTCATCTTCAGAGTTGGAGGAGGGGTGGATCACAACAACTGTTGACCTGTTTACCTTCCAGTAGTCAAGCCCAGTGTCTTAACCTCTAATCCACTGTGGTCCCATATCTATATCTATATCATCTATGGCCCTTAAAACATGCTCCGTAATAACTGCTGTGCTAGTGTATTTAGATTCCATCCTCTCCCAGCAATGAACTCCTGGTCTATTTTTACTATCCATACCTAACATTCTAAAATATTGTATGCATTGCCCAATAGACCAGAATGGTCCTAAAGCTACCATTCTGATCTGGAACATAATAACATGGATAGTGGAAAATGCTGAATAAATGCATTTGTCCAACAGACAATAATGGCCCTGATGAAGCCATTTGGCTTTATGAGTCTCACAATATACATTTTGGGGAAAAAGAATCTCCTATTGCTGGGCCAATAAAGATGGCTCCAATCATGTACATAACCATAACAAAAGTTTTCAGGAACTTTCTGGAGGAGATTTCATTCAAATGTAAGCACACTGATTACTAAAAAGAGCCGCTGGCTGAAAAGTGATGTTCGGCAAAATGCAATTCTTCACAGGCATGCTTATTCTGTCACCATGGATTTCACTTTTTGTTCACAAAGGATAAAGGAGAAAATCTTATCCAATTATAAGATTTGACACTTTACAGGATGCCATACCATCCCACTTGTTCAATATGTCAGAAGCTACTTTGGAGATCCTGCTCAGGTGTGTAGCACAACCCTCCACTTACATTTCAACAGCATTTCCACCTGAAACACCAAAGTGCTAAAGTGGGTTGGAAACATTGTTGAAATCCAAATGGGGACCTAGTCTTCACATCTGAGCAGGATGTTCAAAGTTGCTTCTGGCACATGGAACAAATGGGATGGTATAACAGCCTAGTCTACGGTTCCCAATGTTTTCCTGTCAGGGGCCATTTCCTGCCATCATGCTCAGCTGTGGGAGCCAGCGGCGTGGCTGCATCCACAATGTACATTTTTGTTGTCATCTTCATCATTGGCAGTGGTGGTGGTGGGAATTGTATGTTTTTTGCCACTTCGTGCACAGCCTCCATTGCTTCTCAGGGCGGTGGAAGCCTTTCCGGAGCATGTTCACTCACTCCAGTTTGGTAATTTTCCAACACTCCTCCACTTTGCTTCGGCAGCTGGAGAGCGGTGGTGGAGGACTTCCTGGTTCTGCGTTGGAATCCCAGGTGCTGACCTAAGCTCCGCCCAGCACCAGAAGAGGTCCACCGCCACACTACAGCTGCCGAAGCACGGCGGAGAAGGCTCGGAAAATTACCAAACCAGAGTGAACATGCTCCGGAAAGGCTCCCACCCCCTGGGATGCAGCAAAGGCTGTGCACGAAGTGGCAAAAAACTGTGCAATTCCTGCTGCCACCGCCACTGTGGTAAGTGACATTTTTCGAATTTCAGTGGTGGAGGGCAAGTCTAGAGGTGCCTGGATGACCACCATGGTATTAATGATATGTGCAGGGCCAGAGGTCTATAGTGTGTGTGTGTGTGTGTGAGAGAGAGAGAGAGAGAGAACAACTATATTTCAGTATATTTCAGTATTTAGAAAAACTGTTTTCCACTATCACTGACATGATTAACTTTGTTGCCTTTCAAAGTTTATAAAGGCACATGCAATGTAAGAAAAAAAAGAGCAAAGACCTATGATAATATAGCTAAAATAGGCTGGTTTGAGGCAGCAGCTGACACATTTACATAGAGAAAATGACCCTTATTATACATATATTTCACAAACTCTCTGCGTATTATGTATACTTTTAAGTCATTAATCAAATGACTCACTGAGCCTTAGAGGAAGTATCACTTATTTTAAAGTTTAAAAAATCTGGTGAAATATATCTATTGATGAGTCATTGAAATATATACATGAATTATTGCCATATGAGGCAATGGTAAGAGACAGAAAGGTTTTCAAGTTGAGTAATCGAAGTCCCAGAAATATCTAGATATAATTATGTCTATGACAAATGTAGATTGCATAATACCTGGAAAGCCAAATATTTTATGCTCCTTGGAACGTATCTCCACCATTTAGAGAGAAATTAGTTGGATAAATACGAGAGAAACTATATTTTCACGGTAGGCAGCACCTGGCTAAGTGGAAATTATGTCTGGTGGCAAAGTCATATGAGCTACAAGGCTAGCTTTTTTCAGATATGTCTGTTCTCTTTCCAACAACTACCTTGGCATCACCCAGCCAGTGTGCAGTGGAAAATAATCTCAGCCAGGTTATGAACATTAGCCCTAGATCAGTGATGGCGGACCTTTTAGAGACTGAGTGCCTAAACAGAGGGGATGGGGTGAACTCTGATCTGTGGGGAGGGAGGAAATACTCTCATTGGGCTTCTGGGCAGAGTGGCAGGGTGAACTCTGTGCTGGGGAGAGAGAGGAAGTGCTCCCATTGGGCTGCTGGGCAAAGGGGGGGGTGAACTGTACTGGAGTGATGTGCCAACAGAGAGGAGTGGGCACATGTGCCATAGGTTTGCCACCACTGCCCTAGATGTTATTGGGGTCAAGGGGACATGCATATTACAGAGTGGGAGTAGGGATGCCTCCGAGATCTCATGGATAGAAAAATGTGGGAGTGGGTGGGAAGATGATCATTGGACAAACATGAAACCAGAAGAAAGTGTGAATTTTTCGAATGGGTTTATTTTGAAAACCACTGAGCAGGTTATCTTATGGTCCGACTACTTACATCTTAGTTCATGTGAGCCCTGTGCAGGAAACAACAAAGAAAGACATAGCTACATAGAAGGCTGTTTTACACCAAGTCATGCTATGGGTCCATCTAGCTCATGGGTTCCTAACCTTTTCAAGCTTGGGGCCAAGTCACATTCTCTTGGTCAGCTTCAAGGGCCAGAAAGTCATTTTGCCTTGACTGCATGATGGGGTGGCCATTTTGTCCCAACAGCTTCAAAGGGGCAGCCATTTTGTTTCTTGACTTCCCTTGGAGGGATGGGGGATAACATGAAATGGCACCATGGGCCGGATATGGCTCACAGGCCTTAGGTTGGGAACCCCAGATCAACTTCATCAGTGTTACTCTGACTGGAAGTGCCTTCCTCCCAACCGCAGTTTCAGGGTTTCCCAGCTCTTTTAGGAGATGCTTGATATTACCAGAAGGTCTCCTGTCCAAGTACTGATCCAGGCCAAACCTTGGTCAAATAAATTGAGATGACAAGACACTAAAGGAATTTTAAACTACAGCAGGAAGAAACAATTGTGCTCCTCTAAACATTTTTGAACTACAATTCTCATGACTCAGTAGAAATATCTCTATATAAGTTGCTACCTCGTACCTGTTTTCCCCAGTCCGATGCAGGCTGATCTAGTCCAAACTGAGCGATAATAAACAATCTTGTTGGTCAACCCCTGATCTGCTGTGGCGTTGCATTTAATACTCAGACTCAACAGTTGGCTATGGCCATGAGGATGATAGAGGAGCCTGGTGTGCTGTGGTCTGTGGGTTCGCAATGGGTCAACTGTGTGACTGAACAAAAACCTCATGACTCCTCCTCATTGCCTATGCTGGCTAAGGTGATGAGACCTGAAAGCAGAAACATCTGGGAGGCCACATCTACTGAGGAGTACAGTAGCATTTCTCAGGGGAATGCTGTTGATTCACAGGACACAGTCCAGTGTAGCCTGTTGGATATAATTGTGATAAGCTAGAGAAGTAGAAGTTCAGATCTCCACTCAGCCATTATAAATCTAATTCACCGGCTGCAACTCATATCCGAGAATGCATTTTTTCCTGAAGCAGGAGAAATACCACTGGCATGAATTTGTTTAAGGTGGATCCCAACTTGCCATGAAGTGACCCACACACTATGATCACGGAGCCATCCCCTGTGGCACATATAAAATGAGACATGCAGGATTTAACATTGGGATTGCAATGGACTGCCGCAGCCTTGAGGATATTATCAAGGTGCGCCTTCACAGCCAGTCCATCTGCATGGCCTCTTCTGCCTCCATGACCGTTGGGAATCAGAGTTTCCAGTGGCATTTCCTCCACTATGGAGCCCATCACCCCACTTAAAAGGGCTCATCCACCATAGCTATGGCCCCTTTAGGGAGTCAGGTTATTTACCGCCACCCAACACTCAGCAAGTTCAGTGTCTTGAGCCACCACAGTGTTATGTTCCCATTAAAATTGGTTTAGGTAAAGGTTTCTCTTGCTCGAAAGCCAGTCGTATCCGACTCTAGGGTTCAGTGCTCATCTCTGTTTCAAAGCTGAAGAGTCAGCACTGTCTGCTTCTGCACTCCGGTGTCTAGTCATGCCTGCCACATGACCACCAAAACATCTGCAGAAGCATTGAACCCTAGAGTCAGATACGACTGGCTTTTGAGCAAGGAAAACCTTTACCTAAACCAATTTTTAATTAATTATTTCCATTTTGTGACATTGTTGGGGAAACATCCAAATAATTTCACGTGCCACCTATCTTGGGTAGGGGTTTTCATACGTGTAAACATCCCTAGTTTTAAAGTTGGTGTTTAAGAGCGAAATGAGCCTTTGAGGCTCTAATCTATATCTACACATTGACTCTTATATTCACTACTGGGTTCTAATGTTTTCCTGGTGCTCTCTCTAAAATTTTAGCACGGAAAATGTGACTGTGTGTTTTGTTACATTTTCTGTTTGAATTTACTTACAAACAATATCCATACAAATACTGAAAACAATAAAACATTGCATAGCAGAAGGCTTTTGGGTAATAAACACTTGGCATTTTTCTTTGAAATTACCATTTGTTACTGTTTTGGGAGAAAGCCATGGTTTTGCCACTATTAGCACACCCATAACAATCTGGAATTAATTCTTCATCTCAGCCATACGACTGTTCTAATGGTCTTTTGAACACTTCTGAACAAACCCCTACATATGTGCCTTTTTAGATCACAAAGATTAGATATTTTTGGTGGAACTGTATATCGAATTTGGGCAGTGGTAAAATATTTGTACAAAGGGCAGAATTAATTTACCTTGACTATGGAAATAAACTTCTTTAACGCTGATGACCTTTACTTTTGCTTACTATGTGCATCCTATTGCACCCAGTTACATTACTACAGCAGTTGTTTATTAATGGCAAAAAAATAATAAGTGCTATAGAGACTAGGGTTTTGGTAGGTATTTTTTTTAACCTTTTGCAGTTATTGTACATGAAACAGACTTCTGATGACGTAAGAGCTTCCTGTTTTCATCTGTAAGGGGAAAAATGTGCTCAAGTACACCAGCTAGATTTTAATATGGTTTTGTAGCATTTCCCTTTGAATTTGTGAAGCTTATTCTTGCACTTAATTGTTGATAATGCTATGCTAAGCTGCTGTGTTATACACATATCCCTAATGGTAATCCATTGCACTCTCCATTGAACTCAGTGAAACTTATTTCCCAGTAATAAAGGATTGCATGGTTTTAGATAAAGGTAAAGGTCGCCTTTACTTGAAAGCCAGTCGTATCCGACTCTAGGGTTCAGTGTTCATCTCTGTTTATAGCCAAAGAGCCAGTGCAGTCTGCAGTTGCAGATGTTTCTGTGGACATATGGCAGGCATGCCTCAACACCAGAGTGCACAGGACACTGTTTACCTTCCCACCGAAGTGGTCCCTATTTCTCCACTTGCAATTTCTTGCTTTCAAACTACTAGGTTGGCAGGAGCTGGAGTGGAGATACTCACTCCATCATGCAGTACGCAGGAAGTGAACTCTAACCATCCAGTCAGCAAGTTCAGTGTCTTAACCACTTGAGCCACCACAGTGTTATGTTCCCATTAAAAATCGTACTACTGTAAAAATGTATCAGACAAAAACACACACACACACAATAAAAACAAACCAAAACAATGTGGCACTTTAAAAGATGTGAGCTTTTGTGGATCAAGTCCACTGCTCAAAAATAATCAATGAAAGCTCCCAACCTAGAAATTGTCAAGTGTCAGCCTTTCTGATTTGACAACATTAAAACATCGCCATCTTTATGGTGCCACAGCATTTCCTTCTATTATTTTTTATTTTAATGTTGTTATTTTGCCTTATTTTCCTGCAAGGCTAACATGGCTACTTTCCCCAAAACTGTCAAAATTTAGTCGGTAACCTTACTAGTGACCTGCAGTAAGGCTTTTGAGATTTTAGGGATGGGGTGGGTGGGGAATCCTAGCAATTTCAGAACCTATTCTGTTTGATGCTTTTTCTTGTACTGAATGTTCAGGCACACCATCTTACGAAACTTAATGTGATGTGATGTGATTGATGCAACCTGACATGCTATGTCACAAAGTAACATATCAGATCAGAAATTTGAAAGAAAAGAAAACAAAACAAAGCATTTTCTCCCTCAAAGGCTAAATTAACCAGGTAACATTAAGGTGATAGATCAGGGATTCTCAACCTGCAGCCTGTGAGCCAAATGCAGCCCATGGCACCATTTCATGTGCGCACCCCCCCCCCACTACCTCCACCACATCAGGATGTGCCATGTGGTGGAGGAAGGGCAAAATGGCCATCCAACCCCCAAAGCTGTCTGAGGGAGCGTGAACCGACCCCCGTCTTAAAAAGGTTGAGAACTCCTGCAATAGAAGATACTGTTCTATCGGGAAGCAAAACTTTTGCCCTTTGCGCTTTCTTTTGACCAGGAGATGTTGCCAGTTAAATAGTTACTGGTTCAATTCCACAATTTCCCTAAGGTACAGAATAATGTCAAATTGGATAATAACCAAATAATAGAAACCTTGGCTAATCTATTCAATGAAGACCTGATGACTAAACTCAGAATGTTTCAGAGGAATAATAAACACAGAGGTTGTTTGAATTCAGTACTTTATAAAGAACTATTTTTTTTTTAAAAAAAGGGGGGACTATCCCAGTGCTACAAAATATTGGCTGGATTTCTTAGGCATAACAGAAAGCCACAGAAGGGTGATAAGCATCACTGGCAGGGAGCATTTTCAGTAATTAAAGACAGACTGCGATGACTCAGGTGGCTAAGATGCTGACTGGAAGGCAGGAGGTCAGCAGTTCGATTCCTAAGTATTACAGGACAGAATGAGCGCCCGTTGTCAGCCCCAGCTCCTGCCAACCTAGTAGATCGAAAGCAAGAAATTGCAAGTAGATAAATAGGGACCACTTTGGTGGGAAGGTAACAGCGTTCAATGTACTCTGGTGTCTAGTCATGCCTGCCACATGACCATGGAAACGTCTGCAGAAGCAGACAGCGTTGGCTCTTCGGCTTTGAAACAGAGATGAGTGCTGAACCCTAGAGTCGGATACGACTGGCTTTCGAGCAAGGGAAACCTTAAATAGGTACCACTTCGGTGGGAAGGCAAACAGTGTTCCGTGCACAGTGCTGGCTCTTTGGCTTATAAACAGAGATGAGCATTGAACCCTAGAGTCAGATACTACTGGCTTTTGTGCAAAGGTGATCTTTCCCTTTCCCATGCTTTCCTGAAATTTACCTGACTCATAAGAAATCTGTTTCATTGTGTCAAGTTGTGGGAGTTGCAGGATAGAAGAAGTCAGTCTTTAATTTCTTAAAATCTCTCCCAGCAATACCATAAATCCAGTCACAAAGGTTATTACAGACGTCTTCCTTCCATCTCATGATTCACGTGCCTTCCATGCAATAAATCAGAATACTCTCTAATGCAACAAAATGTGGGACAGAAGTAGAAAGTCATTAATTCCCAATTACATCATCAACCTTCCATTGGCATAAGCGAGGAACAGGATTTAAACTAATATTGATTTCACGACAATTTAAATGTATTGGAGATAAAATAAAATGAGTACTGTACAATTAAAATAAAAATTGAGCAATTTCTTCATGAGGTTATGGGATGAGAGGCAGCTGACACCTCATTTTGAAAAAGCAAGTAGAGAAGCATCTTGGATGTGCCTGACACTGAGCATCTCTGGTAACGTTACCTGGTCGTTGAGATGGGATTTTCAGATTTTTTTGGACTACAAATCCCATAATTCTCCATTTTGGGAGGTCTACTTCACAGATACCTTACAGACACCTACATGTGGCTCAAGTGAGTGAAAGGCTGAAACTGGAAGACTTTGAGGCCTAACTAGGCCAAGCTAGAACTGGGGCAGGAACAGGAAACTAGATTGGAGCTAAGCCTAGCTAAACTATTCTCCTAGGTCAGTGATGCGAGTGCCCAAACTGCAACCCAAACCCCACTTATTTATCACAAAGTGCCAACACAGCTACAGAGGAGGAAGGAAACGTTCCCATTGGGCAGCTGGGCAGAGGGGTGGGGCAAACTCTGGGCTGGGGTAACTGCATGGGTGCCCACAGAGAGGGCTCCAAGTGCCACCTCTGGCACGCATACCATAGGTTCGCCACCACTGTCCTAGGTGTCTGCCTGTAAGACAACCAGGGTTTTAAAGGATGCTAAATTCTAGAAGTGAATTTACTGGTGATTGCTGGGCAAATAAACCGAATCCTTCTCTCTGTTTTGCAGGCCATGTCATTGTACTCTTTCTTTTTCTTCTTGGAGACACATGCCCAAACCTTAGTTCAGAAAGGTTGGGACATGATGCAATTTGCTTTGAGTGCCAGAAATATTTTAGTTCTGGATCTACATGTTAAAATACTCAGGATGCTATGAGGTACTTTTTGCAAAGTTTCTTGAACCCATCACCACCAAAGTGCCCACCTTTTACTTTTGTTTTAGGGCTATTTTAAGGCATTGCGTAGCTGTCAGTTCCTAGCATAATCCTAGTGACAATTTTAGTTTCTGGAATCACAGTGCAACAATATTTGTCTTTCGAACCACACTAAGTATTCTCTTAAAATGGCTTTCAAATGATTATATATTGGAAGATACATCCCAGCTAGTTCATAATGTGATCTATAACTTGAAAAGAAGTGTCTGTAGCCCCCAAATCCTCTCCAATGACCATCTGATAAAAATGGCATAATTTACTTGCTTGCTTATCTAGGCCTGGTTATTTCAAGATCTTGCTGCCCACAACCAGTTTCGAGCAGTAATTAATGGATGATGTTACCAAAGAGAAATGGACATTCTGCTTTGCCCCTTAGTTATGAGCAAATTGCAGATCTTGTTATCTTTTATAAGACTGATCTCTAGGACTACTACTATTATTTTATTTTTTGTAGGACCTGTGCTGTAAACACCATACCACTTCGTTTGCTGTTACACTTTTTGACCCTCACTGTGTATACATATTTATATATTATTCATGCCAGATTAAAAATTGATGTGCTCTTTACTGCCATTCTACTGCACGGTGACAATACAAATTAACTTATTGTGTACTTTTCACATGACAGTGATGCGAGATTTTGATGGCCTCCAAAAGTTAGCAGTAGAAAACAATGCAGTGGAAAGCTAAAACTACTTTAGGTGCCATTAATGTTTTCCTCCTTGGTTTATGCAGTTGAATTAAGGAGTGATATCTGTATTACATTTTGCAGATTTTAACCTTCCTTCCTTCCTTCTTTTTTTTCGTTAGTATAATGCTGAAACTCCTTTCAGCATTATGCTAACAAAAAAGGAAGGAAGGAAGGTTAAAATCTGCAGTATTTTGAAAGTATGGTTAAATGCTATTTCGTTTATCTTTATTGAAGCTTTATTTAAAAATATTGTAACAAATAGATAAGTGAATTACCCTTGAATGCTTTAGTGACTACACCTCTTGATTAAGCTGATATACTTGCTACAGATGTCTGGAAGATAGATTTCAGTATTTGCTTACAGACTTTTAAGTGTATTACTATGTGATAATTGTGTGGCAGAGAGAGATAAGGATAGATAACCTTCACAGCACTCCAGAACTATCACGGAGTCCTATGACCATATGATTGCTATTTTCCAATGTCAAAAATAGGAACCCAGTCTACTGAGTGCTGAACAGCCATAATATTCTATCTGTTCCCTCTCTCATTTTTCATTAAGTCTTTGTCTCCTCTACCTTCCCTTCTCTAATCTTTTCCAAGCTTCCAACACTTCAAGCCCCATTTTGGACTGTCACGCTTTTTGACCACTGTACCCAGTGGTGGGATTCAACTTTTTTACTACCTACTCTGTGGGTGTGGTATGGTGGGTGTGGCCAGGGGGAAAGCCCGGCATTGTACCCAAATTAGGACTACTTTATTTCAAAACTGGAATTTTTGCTACTGGTTCTGGCAAACTGGGGTGAACCTGCTGAATCCCACCACTGACTGTATTTCAGATCTCTTTTGATAAGCTTTGTATCATCCCACATCATTGTCAGGTCCAAAATGCTTCTCCACCAAGTATTCTGTCACCTAAATTTAACTTTCTTTTCAGATTTTGGAATTCTGCAAAAAGAGAGCATACATGGAACCCCATAATCTTAGTTCAACCCATCCAGTGGGTGCCAAAGTCTGCATTGTTGCTGTGCAGTTAGTGCATTATAACATAAATTTTATAGGCAAGCAACAAGGAGATTAGATTCTGAACTGCAATTTCCCCATTGCTACTGCTGAACATTCCAACCTCTAAGTCAAGTTTAATTTTTTTCTTATCCCATTAACCTGCTAACTGGGATGGATGGGTTAATCCATAGGTGGCCAACCTTGGTGCTCCAGGTATTCTTGAACATCAATTCCCAGAAGCCCTGATCAGCAGGTGTGCTGACTTGGGCTTCTGGAAATTGAAGTTCAAGAACAGCTGGAAAACCAAGGTTGACCACCCCTGGATAAAACTCATGCCTCAGAGTAATTTTTACATGCTTGTTCTTTATCTTAAGTTTTGCTGGCCAAAATCCTCTTGTGTACCTAGGCCAAATGGTATTGATGATGCAAAGCAAATAGATGCATGTTAAGAAAATACTGTAGACATTACTAGTTGCATACTGAGCCATACAACTCTCAGTATGCAACACATAATGTCAACAGCAGGGGTTCCCAAACTACGGCCTGTGTGCCAAATCCGTCCCCTGGGATGAATTATTCCACCCTGGGATGAATTGCTGCCAATGCCGGAAGTGCCCCGATGTCACTGGAAGTGATGAAATCACCATGATTTCGCACCAAAACACCATGAAAACACAGCAAAAAATTAAAAATGGCTCGAAAATATTTCTCCCTTGCTCCCCCCTCCAAGGGAAGCAACGGAGTTGGGAAAAACGCCCAGAAACATGGTGCAAATGCATGTGCCACTGCCACCACCAGGAAGAACATGACCGGTCCCTCAGCTGACTCAGGGCGCGTGGTCAGGGCCCTGGCAGGAAAAGGTTGGGAACCCCTGGTCTACAGTGATCTCTTATGGCAATTCTCCTCCAAAAATGTACACAGGTATAATCTGGAGCCGATGCCTGTAAATTGTGTGCCATATATTCTTGTAGGGTGAAGCCACAGAATAGATGTACAATGTAATTAGAAGCAGTCCTCCATCAAGTAGCAAAAGACAGTGATTTGTCCTCTTACCTGTAAGCAGTCTATGTTATGTGATTGATCATTAGAAGGAGCTTACTTTTCAAGTTTGATTGCTGAGGCAAACTGCACAACACTGATTTTGCTATTGGGAATCACACATGTGATTTACATGATACCAAGTGTGCTGATTCCAAATCTGAACTCAGAATTTGCCTACCATGTACAGATTTTAAATTACAGCTGTGCTTGCTTCAAATGGTCAGCAATTTGGCAAAATTTTTTTATATAGGAACATTATAACAGTTGCAGCTACCACTATGCCCGCTGCCATCTCAGTTTAATCATTTCCCCTGGTGGCATGCATGTTCCAGCAGCCGCCAGACATATCTGGGCAAGTCAGTGAGCTGACGTCAGAAATAGGTATTGTTGTGTATTTAAGGAAATGTGTTTGCCATTTTGTCTTGTTGTGAAAGAGTTTAATATGTATTTGCTTTACTATGGTCCAAAGTCTCGTGAGACTTCGGGAGGGTTCTGAACGAGAACAGAGCTGTCAACGGTTGTAACGTTTTTCCCCAACTGTCAGTTCTGATCAGAGATAGTTAAAGAATGTGAGGGTGTGAGGTTAGCTCTGGTCACTTATTCTTATTCCAATTGAAGTTGTGTGTTTGGCCCGTATTGCTGGCTGCTGCCTATTATTTCCAGAACACTAAAGGTACTGTATTTTCTGGCGTATAAGACTACTTTTTAACCCCGAAAAATCTGTGCCAAAGTCGGGGGTCGTCTTATAGGACAGGTACTTAACTGCAGCTGACAAGTATATTCCAAACTCTATATTTTAACTGGAAAAGTTGGGGGTCATCTTATATGCCGGAAAATATGGTATATAAGGTGAGATGGACCAAGGTCTTGTCTCTAGTGCGAAGCCATCTTATTGGATAGTACAGCTAGGCCAAAGTGAGTCTATTTTCAGCTAATGATTGGTAGGTGTAGCTGTGTTAATAAACCGGGCAATCACGTCTATACATGTAATTAACTTAAGATCCTGGTGTCCTAGGCAGAGTTGGACTTCAGATTTGGATTCAGCGCACTCAATTTAGTATAGAACACATGGATTAGACCAAGTAGCAGACAATATTTTTTTTTTGTGATGCAGTGTTAATAAAGAAAAGATCATTTCTTGGAGGGAAGTCATACTCAGTGGGAGACTTTTAGTATCTAGTTTGACCCACATGTATAGAAGGCTGTAGAAGGAAACCTAAGTTATTGCTTGAAAAATCTTAGTAAACATTCTCTATATGCACATCTGGATCATCTATGTAGCATCAGTTGGATAATACTGCCTCCAAAAATGGTGGTATGTGGCATATGCACATACAGGTATATGTATGTCTGTGCAAGTGCAGTACAAATGGAAAAGGAGAAAGACATTTGTTCTCCACATGTGGTAAATAGATTGTGTATTCCAATAACCTTGGCTTTTTATGTAGATAGTCAGCCACATTTTATTTATTCATTTATTTCAGCAAATTAAAGTACGCTGAGTGCATTTGACCTCGGATGGCACTGGTTTAAGTTAATTTGAGAGACAAAGCTCATCAAGTTCCAGTAAAACACATCAACAACTTCCCAGCATAGGTTGAAATTGAAATATGCTTGCTGAAATGTATCCACCCAAGCCAGATACAGCATGGCACATTAGCTGATCTCGGAACAGTCTGGAGCAAAATGTAAACTACACAAGAAGCAGATTGCACAGTGCAAGAGAACCGGGCTGAAACTTGGTATAACACTGCTCAGAGTGGTCTGTTTGGTGTGTCAGCAGAGAAACTGGATGACTTTTTCACAGAATTTTTCTGTGGAAAGAAGATTGTCTGCATCTAGCCAAGTGAGCAGGAAAAATAACTACCCTATGGTTCCTTTTCCGGATGTTTACAGGGGTTCCCTTTGCTTAATTTCTACTTAAGTGGGTGTCTGGTGCTGCTTAGTGGTTGTTATAATGCGAAGAAGATTTTTTTAAAAATATATATATTATTCTTAAGAAAAGGTTATAAAATTGTGATGGGGAGTGAATGTTATGTTCCAGGTCTGTATTCTTCTAGGATGGGAAAAGCTCTTTCCGTGAGACACTAGAGAACCAACGTGAACAAGACAAGATGATACTGGGTTAGATGGAAATGCAATCCGAGTGGTTTAAGGCTATTTTCTATGGCTTTTGTGTTGGACTAGTAAGGGTGAGAGCCAGGTGCCAATTCATCTCAGGTCCTTACTATTAGGGTAACCATTGAGGAGAAAAGAGGACTGGGGGTTTGGGGGGCTGGTACCGGGACCATTTGGCCTGGGTCTCTGTTCACAGAGATGCCTCAAGCTAAGGCCAAGCTAAATACAATTTTACCATCATTTATTCTGCAAATAATTTTAATATACCTTCTTTATATTACATTTTGTAACCTGTGTTCTCATACAATGACACCCCCCCCCCCAACAATTAATAAAATACCATAACAACATGTAATATGAATAATGGCTATTTTGATATTGAAAAGGCAATGAAAAAGAGCCTGGGTGATGCAATGGTTAAACTACTGTACTGCAGCCAAAACATTGTAAGTTTGATCCTTATAGGGAGTAAGGTGGCCTCAGCCTTCCATCCTTCTGAGGTTGTTAAAATGAGTACCCAGCATGTAGGGGGCAAAATGCTAATTACCTTATGAACTGCCCAGAGAGTGCACTTAGAACTATGGAGCAGTATATAAGTGTAATTGCTATTACTAAAAGCCATCAGGCTATTTAAGACTTGCCCTACCTTTGTTGAGGAGACTGCAGTGGCTCAAGTGGTTAATAGACTGAACTCGCTGACTGGAAGGTCAGAGTTCGATTCCTGGGTACTGCATGATGGAGTGAGCTGCCATCTCTGCCCCAGCTCCTGCCAACCTAGCAGTTCGAAAGAAGAAATTACAAGTAGATAAATAGGTACCACTCCGGTGGGAAGGTAAATAGCGTTCCGTGCACTCTGGGGTTGAGGCATGCTTGCCACATTTTCAAAGAAACATCTGCAGCTGCAGACAGCGCTGGCTCTTTGGCTATAAACAGAAATGAGCACTGAACCCTAGAGTCAGTTGTGACTGGCTTTCAAGCAAGGGCAGAGACCTTTACCTTTGTTGACATATGCTGATTCAGCAGCCTGAATCGGGCTCACTTTTGGGACTCGTACGATGAGTAGCTCCATTTTTTAATTTGTGCTGTGTGGAGGGCTGGGGGATTTCCTTCTTCTTTCGTGTCCAGGTCAAACTTTACACTGCCAAAAGGAAGCCACCTTCTGGGATTTGTTGTTGGCCAAACTTAAGTCCTCATTGGTGCATGTTTCTGGTTCTTCTTCTTCTAGTCAAGCCAAAGGCTGGTGGATGTCACATGTCCAAAGCCTGCTTCCTTTGAAAATAAGACAGTTGGAGAAAGAAGCCTTTATCTCACAAATGTTCTGCTCTTAGGGATGTTACAGGAACAATTTCATGTAGAGACATGGATCCCATGGTGAGGGCAATTTGATTTTTAAGGGTAGCAATTCAAGAATGAGTTAGACTTATAGGCTTCGTCCATGTGAATAGGAGTTCACTTTTTGAATACGTAATAAGAATTATATGTTGTGGGGAGGTGGATGGGATCAGGATTTTAGAGATGCATGGGTGGGGCATGGCACAAAAAAGGTTGGGAACCACTACTGTAGAGGATTGATTTTGTACCAAAAGTGTCTACTCTGAAATTGAGGCAACACAGTCCCTGTGCGAAGGCATCAAAAACCAGCTCTATGAATCAGAAAGGGTGACTTTTGTTTCTCATCCTCATGAACTGTAATACCAAAAGAAAGAAAGAAAGAGAAAAGGAGGGAGGAATTTCTGCTTACAGGAGGAAAAAAACTAACCTGATGTTTATCTGTTGTGCAGGTCCCCGGCCTTTTCAATGCAGATACTGCCCCTACAGTGCCTCTCAAAAGGGAAATCTGAAGACCCACGTCCTTTGCGTCCATCGCATGCCTTTTGACAACAGCCAGTATCCAGACCGCAGGTTCAAGCGCTCCAGAGTTGACTCTGAGGCTTCTGGGAATTTAGAGGAACTTGCAGCTGTCAAACCTGGGAGCTCGGCAGAGTTAACGGAGGAGGGCAGCGCGGCCCAAGAGTAATGCTGCAGAACAAATCAATCTGTACATTGCAATATTATTTTACAGAATTTTTAGATATGCATTTGGGTAATGGTGGGTTTTGTTTCAATGCCTTTGGAGGGAAATGAATTGTGTGCACCTTTCCCGGAAGCAAAAAGGATGTTTAAGACATTAAAGATACATAGTGAAAAAAATAAAATAAAATTCCCCAGCTTTTAGAAATGGCTGTTAAACTGTTACCTGGCAGCAAAGACTTCCAAACAAGGTAGGTGGAGATAAATCAAGGGGGTGTTTTCTCTTTCTCCAAATGAGAGGAAGCTGTAAGAATTTTTAAAAAACTTAAAAAAAGACAGCATTTCCAAGATGAAAGTGGTCCTTGTCCAGAAATAATGCTCTGGCCAGGAGAAAAAAATTAAATGATACAACCTTACTGATTTATTGTTGCCTTGAAGATGGTGGGAGTTGACGGGGTGGTCTGTGTTTTCATTGCTGAAAACACCTTTTTAATATGACACCAACTGCTGTCATTTGCCTAGCATAGTAATGAGACGTGTTGGTAGACGGAGCTGGTGCCAGTCTGACTGGAGTTGTCATTGCAGAGAAAATCAATTCGACTGCACTATAGGGGAAATTTTAGACGGCCTATAAGCTACAGTCAGCACTGACCTATATTGAAAAAGATTGCATTATTACATTTTAATTTTTAAAAGATATACATATATATGATAGATATGCACACAAATACACACACACAAACCAAGACCAATGGCCAAAAGAATTCAAGATTAGGGAAGAAAGAAAGAAAAAATGCAGATGAGAAACTGCAACTTTATTGTTTGAGTCTCTTGGGGGATTACAGTTTTAGCTTTTTGTTCAATGAGCCTGCAGTCTTGGGGGAAAGTTCCTTTTTTATATAAAAATAGGTGTCTGTAGAGTGATTTAGAAATTCATACAGTATTTAGAAATACACCTTAAAGAGCGTGCTGGGTGTGGTAACTAGTTATCCTAAACAAGAAAGTAGGTGGGGAAATCAATACAAAGTTTATTGTTCTATTCTGTTTAGCTAGGTTTTTTTTTAAAGAAAAAAACTTGAAAGAAGGATTCCCCAGTCCAGGTTACTTTTAATTTATTAGAATATTTCAAAAATTAGAAAGAGGAGAAGGCGGAGAAATGTTAAAGACATTGCGCAGGAAACTTCTGTTTTACACCAGAGAAAATCTCTTTTTGAGCTATTTAACCTAAAATATGAATCCAGACATCCTGCCTTTTGTCTCTAGTGAGAAAAAGGTAAATAAAAATAACAAGAAGACTGTTAGTAATTGATTTTTATAAGAAAAATGTGTGTTTTATATCTTTTCTGTTTTTATCTTTTCTTTTAATTGGCTGCTCCAAATTTAATTTTGCTGTTTCCCACCTATGAAGTGAGAGTATAATGAATTGCATGATCAAGCCAAAAGGAAGGAACGAGAAAATAAGGAAACCACTTAATGGTTTATTCTTACATCCACTTGAATGGCAAATATATATATAATAGTACATGTATGGCCTTTTCTGGTACCTCCTCTAAGAGAAGTAACATTGGTGCTGTTTACAATGATAGAGACAAATATTAACGTCTTCTCAAACAAAATTAAGTCAGGCTTTTTAGAAAAATGGAATAAAAGTCAATATATTCTTGCAGGCTGGGAGCACAGAGTAAAAACCCCAGGGCCTTAAAAACTTCAGCTCTGCCTATAGAAGTTTTTTTTATTTAAAAAAATCAGCAATCGATGTAAATAAAATTCTTAGCACTTACCCTAAGACTGGGTGGGTGGGTGGGTGGGGGAGAACAAAAAGATGTTCAGGCTAATAAGGAATCCGGTTTGCATAAGCTGTCAGAAAACATATAAAATACTCCTATCCAAGTGAAGTTTCTGTTAAGTGAGGTCACTTTAAAACTCCCATCTGGCCAAGAGCGAGCTGCTTTTCTTTATTTTTTGGGGTTTATTGTGTCCCATTCCCCCCTCCCAAACTAGTATAGTTCTCACTGCCTTACTTAAATCAAGTTGATAAACTTAATGCAACTGTTTCTTATGATCCTAGGTAAAGGATTGAAATGTAACTGAAGACTTTCTGAGTGTAGTAAGCTTTAGGATTTTAACTGCACTACCGTGTTTTGGTGACTGTGTTTCGGTCGCTTGCTTTTCTGTGTGTTTGCGCGACGCCTTCAGTATCTTAGCGAGGAAAAAAAGAGGAAAACAAGATTCCACATTCCATTTTCTTGCACTTTTTTCAGTATTCTTTTGTGTCTTCTGAGCATTTTCAGATACGACAGGCAATAATTCTGTTTGTGACACTGGAAAATCCCTCCCTCCCCTCCCCTGTTCTTTGTGATGTGTATGTTGAATCCATTTCGTCTGGTGCTACTATCCGTCTCTTTTGCCTCTGACATCCAACCCCCCCCCCCCCCCCCCCCAAGAACATTTGTAACTTGGAATACAAACAAGTGACAGGAGCAGTGAAACATTGTCAGTTTCTGGATATCACCGTGCTTCTCATATCTAAACATGTCAAGTCTTTTCTCTGTAACTTCTGTAGTCTGTGATATTGGTCAAAATACTGTCTTACATTCCTACGCAAAGGAAAAAATATCTTGGAGAAAATCTGAGATCAATAGAGTAGATAATTTTGTTGCTATGCTTGTAACAATTAGGAAAAAAACTTTGTATTTAAAGTTTATTCTTGGTCATTATTTATTATTATAATACATCAGTTGACAGAACTTTATTCTGGTATAGAAGTATTAAAAGTTGTTTCCTTCCCCAGAGAACGACTGGCGTTTTCTTCTTGTTGTTCTTTTTGGTGTTAGAATAAAAATGTCTTTTGAAGCGGTAGAGCTTTATCCAGTGTTTTATGCAATAGAACTTATACCTCTGTGGGGAAAAATAGAGAAATTTCCCTACTTATGTTTATTAGAAACTTAGCAACATATTTTATTTTCTCCCAGCTTTGTCAGATTTGGAGGGGAGAAATGAGCTCAATAAAGTCACAGTTGTTAGGTAAACAAATGCAGTTAGGCAGTTACTGACATATTGCAAGCTGGATATTTAAGCAATGCTGTTAATATTTTTGAACAGATTTATAAACAGTATGTGTATGGTCATGCACATACATGTGTGCACGTATGCATGTACACACACATGAGGGCTTCATCAGAATATTGTTTAAAAACTAATGCAGCATATAATAATAATTGTTTTCTGTAATAAGTTGAAGTATTGCAAAAAAAAAAAATTGGTTTGCCGTACACTTGTTCATGCAGTGTTCTATGTATGTGTAATACACTGACCATGTATAACATCATGATTTCACATTAAAAGAAAGCATTTGTTTGTATAGATAAAAATGTCTTTAGAAAACAGAGGGCTTTACTGTACTGGTGCATGCAAATCAGCCTTCGTTCTAGGAATTTGAAAGGTCAGGAGCAAACACATTCTCAGATCCATTGTATTTCTCCATAGCTTGATTTTCATGTTCCCAAGAAATTACAGACTCTGAAGTTCTTGGCTACTGCTCACTGAAAAGAGAACTAGGTAGTCAATAATCCCAATATGTAGACCATTGGTTCCCCACCTTGAGAGTCCTAGATGATCTTGGACTCCTCTTTCCAGAGGTCTTTACCATTGACTGTGCTGGGCATGATTTCTGGGAACTGTAGTGCGAGAATTTGCGAATTACTGATGTAGGCCAGGGTTCCTCAAACATGGCTCTCCAAGCCCAAGTCAAGCACACATGCTGATCAGGGCTACTGGGAACTGAAGTCCAAGAACATCGGGAGAGCCATGTTTGAGGAACCCTGATGTAGACCAACAAATTGAAACTGACAAACAAAAGAAATCGGAGCCAGAACACACAACTTGAAAAATCACATGATGAAGTATTTGTACTGTTCATGCCAAATGTGGACTAGTTACTAGTTTCAGTGCTTTTGTGAAGCACTTGGGAAGTGACATTAGTTCGATCTCTACCTTCTCAGCAAAGGCTGTTTTTGTATATATTCTTGCCATATGAAATTGCAAAGCCCAATAAAAGCTAAACCATGCGGTTGCACCTTTTAAGTATCCTATCAGTGTAGTTTCCAGCTTATTTTCTCCCCTCATTATTGTATGTTATGAGTTCATCATGAGAAGAAATGTATAAAAGCAGTTTCTGTTATTTTGATTTCTAATATTTTAGTGTTGCTTCTAGCAATCAGTTAAGTGAGTCACCTAAAAGCCACTCTGTTGCTATCTATCTATCTATCTATCTATCTATCTATCTGGAGAATAAAAGTTCCCCACTTGGGCAGTTCACAGCATGAAAATATAGCAATATATAAAAATAATGCCACACCCTGATGGTGATAACTATAATAATTCAACAACCCAAGACAAGTTAAATACCCAGATGAGAGATACCATAAAAGGCATTCCTAAATAGGTTGGTTTTCAAAGATTTTTTAAAAATATCTAAAGAGGACCTTGTTGTAGCTGGTAACTTTTTCCAAAGAGTGGGTGGTGCCAGTTTGATACAGTTCTTGGACTACAGATCCCAGAAATCTTGGCCAGCACAGCCAATGGTGAAGGCTTCTGGATGATGTAGCCCAAGAACATCCGGAGCCCCAAGGTTGTGAACCGTTGGTTTCATATTTATATTATGAAATATCGGAAAGATCCAGAATCATAAAAGACAACAAAGCTGTCTACAAAAGATTTCACAACAGCTAGTTTTCATACCTCTGTTCCACTAAGAGAAAATGGAATATGAATTATATATTGAACAACTGGAATAGTATGTGCACCTTAGAAAGCCAGTGTGATGCAGTAGATAGAGGGATAGATTAATATCCAGATCCGGTTTTGAATCCCTGTTTATACAAGGAAACTCTGTGGGGGTTAGCAATGGTAGTACCATTCTTGAAACATCCCACATTCCTTAAGAGATGCCCATTCTTGAAACATCTCACATTCTTTAGGGTCCTTGTAAGTCAGATATAACTTGACAGAATTCAAAATAGCAACATATACTTCTCGGCAAGTTGCATGATCTCATGGTCTTAAGTCCTCAAGCACAGAGATTGGAAAAATCACTTTTTTGTGTATAACTGCCATAATCCCACAGTGGAAGGATTTCACATGGCATTCAGTAGACTGAAGTGATGACACTGAATCAAGCTGGGAGGAAGCGACGTTTATTGAAAGCTCCTAACTCTTTTTATCCATGCTCCAAACATTACCTCATGTTTCTATGTAGCAATCATGAGATATCAAAAAACTAAATTGATACTTTTCTCATAAGTTGTATTTTTGGAAAGAACAGTCAGTGAAGGAACAAAGAGATAAGTAAATAATTTGCAGTAAGTTAACATTTGGCAATGACTACTGTGTTCTTAGCAGATATGGGAGAAGGAAGGTTAGCATTGATATAAGAACAGGCTGTAATGGGGTTTATCTATTTCTACTTTGGCTGGCAGTGTTCCGCCTTGCCATCAAAATTTGGAAATAGGTCACAGGTCACCCCTTCAGTGGACTTTAAAGCAATTCTTAGCAGAATAAAGCAGTTCACGGCCTGTCATATCTCTGGCTCCAGTCTCTATCTCCACGTTTTCTTACGCAAACTTGTGTTTACATATATACATGAAATAATTAATATTTAAACATTTTTTAATATTTAATATTTTAAAATATTTTAAAACATTTGAAATTATTTAAATGTTAAAATGTATCTAAGTCTCCCAGCACAACTTTTCCATACCTTCCTATCTTCTACCATTAATCATTACTAATATTTAATCATTACTTTAGGCAATGGGACATGATAAAGGAAATGAAGTAATGGCTTTTAGAAGTGTGCACAGGTGAATGGGAAATGGTACATAGGAAATATTACCACCAGGTTAGCAAAAAAGATCAGGAGACTCTGTAGGCCTGTACAGTGGTACCTCATACAACGATTTTAATCCATTCCATGGGGCTCCTTGTTGTATGAAACAATTGCTATACAATACATGCATCGTATAGCAATTTCCCCTATTGTACAACTTTTTTTTTTGCTATGTGATTTTTCCCATTGAAAAATTGTAATACAGGACACCATTCCCCCCCAAAAAAAAACAACACAACCCTAATTGTTATGCAATTTTGTTGCTATACAGGGCAATTGTTGTATGATGTTCCACTGTATAGTTTTACATTACTGACACTTGGCAGTGAATTGTACTCCATTGTGATGTATTTGTCAGCTGTTTGTTTGATTTGCTGTCTGTTGTTATTTGTTATCTGTTTGTTTCCCACCCAGAGTGGGATACTACCCAAATGGGTAGTTAATTAATATAGACGTATACATATATGTGGACATATATGTATATGGAGGTTGGATGCAGCCTTAGAATAGATTCACTGAAATAATTTGGATGCAACCTTACTCTTGCTTGAGTCACCAGAATCAATAAGATTTAAGTTAGTTAGACAGACATGACTAACTTACAGAATTATAGAGTTATAGAACAATTGAGTTGGAAGGGGCCTTTTAGGCCGTCAGGTGCAACCTCCTGCTCATACCTGTCAAGTATCCCATTTTCCCTGGAAAAAACCCTTATTTTTACCCCTCTTCCCACCCCCTCCCATTTTATTAATTTTCCTTTAATATACATTTCAAAAAAAAATCCTGACCGGAGCCCCCACAGGCGAAGCTGCAGTATGTTTTTCTGGCCACCAGAGGTCACTGTATGGCTTTTCGTTTGCTTGTGGAAGGGGAGAGAGAGAAGGTGGTGGGGGCATTCTGTAGTTTCTCTTTCATTTCCCTTCCCTGCCACATGATCATGGAGGCTTCAGTTTTGCTGCTGAGCTGGTAGGAGCCACCATGCTGGGACGGGAGGGATTCTACTCTAGAGGTGAGCGATATGTCATATATGCAGGGGCAAATCAGTGAGAGACTTCTCTCTCACTCTCATGCTTTATTGAGCTGTTTCTGCCCTGCTTCCTGGCTGGAGGATTTGGTTTCTGTTCTAGAGTTAACTTGGGAGGGGGCCAGGGGGATGTTGCATGATCACTATATGAGAGAGAGAGAGAGCACCCCACCTTCTAACAAACCATCTGGAGGGAGATTAACTCCTCAGCTGCTGGGAGGCTTGGAAACTACAGAGGTTGCTTTTTACTTCTTTACTAATTCCCTTCCTTAAGCTGGATCTGACATTCTCAGGTGTTGGTGCTTCAACTGGTTGCAGTGAGGAACAAATAGATTGGTTAATTTGGGGAAATTAATCCCTTGCTCCTCCACCCTAATTGGGTGGTGGTGGTGGTGGTGGAGTGTCTAGCCATGTGTAGGGCTAGTTCATTAAAGCCAAGCTGCTTACAAGCAGTTGGTAACCCTAGGGGGCTGGTTTACTATTCTGCACTTTCTCTGCTTCCCAGGAAAAAAATTAATTAAAAATGAGTAAGGTAAAGGTTTCCCTTGCTCGAAAGCCAGTTGTATCCGACTCTAGGGTTCAGTGCTCATCTCTGTTTCAAAGCCGAAGAGCCAGCATTGTCTGCATCTGCAGACATTTCCGTGGTCATGTGGCAGGCATGACTAGACACCAGAGCGCATGGAACGCTGTTACCTTCCCACCAAAGTGATCCCTATTTATCTACTTGCAATTTCTTGTTTTCGAACTGCTAGGATGGCAGGAGCTGGGACAAAGACGGGAGCTCATTCCATCCTGCAGTACTCAGGAATCAAACTGCTAACCTTCTGCCTCCCAGTCAGCATCTTAGTCACTTAAGCCACTGAGTAAACAAGAAAGCTTTGTGCCCATTGCATCTACAATACCATCTAGCCATCTTATTTTTGGCCACCCCCTTCTTTTGCCCTCCACCTTTCCCAGCATCAAGGCCTTCTCAAGTGAATCCTCTCTTCTCATTTGATGTCCAAAGTACTTTAGTGTCATCTTTACTATTTGACCTTTAATGAGCAGTCATGCTTGATTTCTTCTAGGATCGACCTATTTCTAACACCACATTTCAAAGGGATCTATTTTTCTGCGCTCAGCTTTCCTAATGGTCCAGCTCTCACACTCATACATTACCACTGGGAACGTCATTGCTTTGACTATGCAATTTTTTGTTTGCAAGGTGATGCCTCTACTTTTAACTATGTTCCCCAGGTTTCTCATAGCTTGTTTCCCAAGCATCAGTCACCTTTTTATTTCACTTATTATTATTTATCTCTGCAATCACCATCTGCAGAGATCTTTGATCCTAAGAAAGTAAAATCTGCCAGTCATATCCAACTCTAGGGTGCAGTGCTCATCTCCATTTACAGCCAAAGAGACAGTGCTGTCTGTGTTTGCAGACATTTTCATGGCCATGTGGCAGGCATGACTCGAGCCCAGCAAGTCACATGGCTATATTTGGCCATGCCCAAATGCCCATTCCCTTATTTTCAAATCCAAAACTTGACAGGTATGCTCCTTCTCAATGCAGGAATCCAAAGTAAAACAGGTATGACAGTTGGTTGTCTGTTTCTCTCTTGTATATTCTCTTGAATGTGTCTGATAGATTTCGGTAAATCTACCGTATTTATTCGAGTATAACGCGCACTCGTGTATAACGCGCACCCCTAATTTTCCATGAAATCTTGGTATAAAATTTTTTTTCACACGCCTCGTCTCCCGCGCCACCCAATCAGATCCCGCCAGCCGCGCGCCCCTGGGCCCGTGGGTGGGGCAGACGGTGCATCTCAGCAGTGCCTACCGTACTCGGCGCCGGCTCCTTGAGTCGCGCGGCCCGGGTAGGCGTGGAGCACGCCGCGGCCCTCTCCCGTAGGGTTCCCTTCTCGACCCGGCGGGTGCATGCAGGTGAGCGGCGGCGGCAGCGGGACCTGGGCAGGCGCGCTCCGCGCCTACCCGGCGCCGGCTCCTTGAGTCGCGCGGCCCGGGTAGGCGTGGAGCACGCCGCGGCCCTCTCCCGTAGGGTTCCCTTCCGGGAGAGGGCCGCGGCATGCTCCACGCCTACCCGGGCCGCGCGACTCAAGGAGCCGGCGCCGGGCAGGCGCGGAGCACGCCGCGGCCCTCTCCCGGAGGGTTCCCTTCTCGACCCGGCGGGTGCGTGCAGGTGAGCGGCGGCGGCAGCGGGACCTGGGCAGGCGCCCAGGTCCTGCTGCCGCCGCCGCTCACCTGCACGCACCCGCCGAGAAGGGAACCCTCCGGGAGAGGGCCGCGGCGTGCTCCACGCCTACCCGGGCCGCGCGACTCAAGGAGCCGGCGCCGGGTAGGCGCGGAGCACGCCGCGGCCCTCTCCCGGAGGATTCCCTTCTCGACCCGGCGGGTGCGTGCAGGTGAGCGGCGGCGGCAGCGGGACCTGGGCAGGCGCCTAGGTCCCGCTGCCGCCGCCGCTCACCTGCACACACCCGCCGAGAAGGGAACCCTCCGGGAGAGGGCCGCGGCGTGCTCCACGCCTACCCGGGCCGCGCGACTCAAGGAGCCGGCGCCGGCTTCTTGAGTCGCGCGGCCCAGTCCTCGTGTATAACGCGCACCCAAACTTTGAGCCTTTTTTTGGGTATAAAATTTTGCGCGTTATACACGAATAAATACGGTATTCTAAGCATGATTAAGGTTTGATCAAACCCACTGAAAGGTGCAGGCTTGGTCTTAAGGGTCTCATAGCCTTACATTTAATCTGATTCTCTTTTTTAGCATATACTTTGTTACAAAGCTTTGGAAGCAACAAGGCTAGACATACTTATTTAGGGCTGTGTCCCACTGAATCTGTCACAGTTTATTGCTGTATGTTTGGGTATCAGGACATTTTTCACTAGAATTGGCCAAACAGTTCTCCAGCTTGAAGGCTGAAAAATTATTTCACAAACATGTTGTAATGGACAAATATCACGCATTTATTCTGAACGAAGTTTCAATTGTATTCAGAAAATAATCCATTCGTGACATGGATGGTTCCACCATCTACTTTTTATGAGCAGAAATCCTTTTAGCAGTGTGAAGTTGAATCCAAATTCAACTGATTTTCAACAGCATCAGCAAAGGTGGTTAAAAACACTAAGGCCCATGAATTGCAATGAGAGTTTGATATACCATGCATTAACTTGGATGAAGCCATGGTTTATAGTTTGGTGTTTCATATCCCCTTCAGGCTCATTAGGTTTTGTGTGAGCTCAGATTGCTGTGCACAATAGTTGGATCCAACCATATTTCTACATCAAGTAAACTCTGTTTCACAAAATGTGAAATCACTATGACAGACCACTGACTCTTTTACATATCAATAGGCAAAGGTAAAGGTCACCCTTGGTTGAAAGCCAGTCATATCCAACTCTATGGTTCAGTGCTCAACTTTGTTTATAGCCAAAGAACCAGCGCTGTCTGCGTTTGCACATGTTTCTGTGGACATGTGGCAGGCATGCCTAGACATTTGAGTGCATGGAATGCTGTTAACCTATTGATCTACTTGCAATTTTTTGCTTTCGAACTGCTAGGTTGGCAGGAGTTGGGACAGAGATGGGTGCTCACTCAATCATGCAGTACTCGGGAATTGAACTCTGACTATCCAGTCATCAAGTTCAGCATCTTAACCATTTAAGCCACTGCAGTCCCTTACATATCAATACAAGACAATTTAAAAACATATAGACCTTTTATTAGATATCATTTTATTTGAACATGTGGACTTTGTTCCATATGAAACAATTTGACAGGAATGCTGGGGTGGCCAAGATACTAACTGCCCTATTAGCCAAAGCTACCTCTTCTTCTTCCATGTCTAGACCAGACATGAAACTGCCAAAACGAAGCCACCTTTGTGGAGTTTATTCTGCAGTTCCTTTCACCTGACCGAGTGTGAGAAAGATTAGCTGGCACAAGGTGGCCATTGCCTTGCGTATGCCCAATTGTGGTTCAAAAATACCACAATCTTTGAGGAGGCTCTTTCTATGTACCCAACACATGTGTTGCTACTACAGTAAATATATATTTTTAAAAGAAATGTTTCCTTGTACATTATAAGAGGAATTTCATGCAACTAGTGTAGATTTCATTTCTGGATGTCGGTGCTTGGAAAAGCCCACAAATCTGAACAAGTGATTCCACCAGGGTAAATAGAGATAGTTAAGTATAAGTACAGAAATACTTCGGATAACGTTTGCATCAGATAACGCTAAAACCGCATAACTTTAAGCAATCTGGAAAAATATTTGCATTGCATAACATAAAAATCCTATAGGATGCATCGGATAATGTTCGCTAAAGCCTGTGCCGGTTACAATGTATCTCTATGGAGTTTTAATGTTATCCGATGCATCCCATAGGATTTTAACATTATCTGATACATGCATCGGATAACATTAAAAAACAGATAACACTAAGACTTGTGGAACCAAGTTTATCGTTATCCAAGGTTTTACTGTATGTCAAAAAGATAGAATAGTGTCTATAACCTAATGATTAAAGAAAACAGCAATTGGTGAACATTGATACACTGAGGTTACAAGCAAGCAAACAAACAAACAAACAAAGTAAGTAAGTAAGTAAATAAAATTAAAGTTCTATAGCTTCTCACCTGTTGGTGTTGCTAAAACCATGCTTAGAAAACAAGTGAGAGAACTATGGCGAACAGGGAAATCACAGGAAAAGAGGAGGGAAGAAAATTTAAATGATCCCAGAGTGAACTGTTTTGCTGTTAATACAGAAATACAGAGCAAGACACATTTAATGGGCTGTATTTTTTATTATACTATGCTGAATAATTAAGTTTGAGGCTAAGTGTCACATAGATTTATCTTTTAATTAAAAAAGCATGGTTCACGCATATTTGAGTGGTAGTCCAAATAAATGCAATATAGAAATTTATGTTTGTTTATCTAGGTGTTAATTACCTAGAGATTGTTCTGGATTACTTCTTTTTATAAAGTGTCATAGGCTCATGTCAGAAGTAATAAAGCTTAAACAGAGGAACCTTATCAATTTGCTAACTATAATGCAGTATGACCTGAAAGAAGCTGATGGTGGAGGTGGGGGAATCTGGAAAATGTTGGTTATGTGAGTCCATTCAACATATACTACCCCACCCCACACCCCACCCCAGCAAAATTATGCTGTCGTTTCTATTCTCCTATGTAAAAAAGTATTAATATGTCTTCTCTGTTTTACTGCCTTCTGTATATGTAATTATTTATACAGCACATGGTTATTTGTGTGTGTGTGTGTGTGTGTGTGTGTGTGTGTGTGTGTGTGCCATGTGAGGTGAAGCTACAAATAATCATATATATATGGTCGGCAGGCAACAGCTTGAATGAAGTACTATTTCCAAAACAAAATATTGTATGAAGTGTTGACCTGGTCCTGAAATCAATTCTTCTTTCAAAACTAGCATGAAATCTAGAGCTACAATTTTGTAGAGTCATTGAATTGTATAGCTGGAAGGGACCTGGGGGTCATTGAGCCCAGCTCCCTGAAGAAGCAGGAAATCTACTACCAAATGGGAGTCTGACAACCTCCACATCTGCATTACCTGAAACTTTACGGAGGAAATAGAATGAGTCAAAGTACAAGCATCTCATGATGCTACTGCTTGGTGGAATGACATAAGCCCTCCCTTGGTCAAGAAAAGCATTGCCTCCCATTGCTTGTCACCACAAGTGGCACTGCATGCCCACACTCAACTGCACACATCAACACTCACCCAGATGAGGAAGAGGCTATGGCCAATGAAGAAGAAGAGGCAGAGAGCCTTTACCTCAGAAAGCCCCTGCTACTCCATGCCTCCTCTCTGGTCCAGGGCACATTTCAGCTATTTCGGGAAAGCTGGTGTGAAATCAAGATTCTTTTTGTGACATGGCAAAGGCCACCCTTCCCATAATCCCTTGTTGCTGCAAAGGATTATTGAAGCAGATAGTTTAACTGTGGCCAAACTGTGTCGACTTCCAGGAGCTTCAAGGACCTTACAGCTCCTAGGCTGGATCTTAGCCAAAAAGCTGAAAAGCAATAGGGCCATGTTTCAGAGACTACTGGTTCTGGTAACAGACACAAAGGAGACTTTTTAAGACTCTCCTACCAGGTCTAATTTCAGGACATGTGTTGAGTCCAGTGCTTAAGAAGTATTCTGACCAGCAGGATCGGGTCAAACACAGTGATTTATTATTCAGCTCATAATACCAGCCTGGGGAATATGTACAAGGTGGCCAACTTATATACAGTGAGAAAGGCAGTTACACTGGTTGATACATTTTGGCAGGCTTCCAGACAAGCGGGAAAGTTTATATTGATGAATCAGCTATTTTGACAGACATTTGAAAATGGTGCCTTTGTAAAAGGCGCGCAATTCCACCATAGACATTACAGCACTATTGAGCGGTTATTAGAATTAACACTTGGACACAACATTCCTCCCCCCCCAGTGAGGAACCCACTCCCCCCATTTTTTTGGTGGACCACAGGTCCGTTTAGGGTGCCCATATGTGTCAGGACTAGGGCCGGGGGTAAGGGTCGACTAGGAGCTATGGAAGAGTGGGCTGCCTAGGTGTGCTAGGTCTTTGAGGGGTGTTCCCTGTACTGGGGATTGCTTCTGCAATTCTAACCATACCAATCTCTACCACAGACTTGACAGTGGTCAGGTCTGGGGGCTTTCTTGTTAGGGTGGTGCCTGTGAAATGTCACCTAGCATTGGCTGAGTGAACAGCTCTTCCTCCAGGTTGAAGTCATGCAACATCTGATGTCTGTTTGATGAAGGACCCAGCTCTGACTCTGTTGTGGTGTTGTTTCCCCGAACCCAGGGATGCATCTGATCTGTGTGTCTCCTCCACGTTAACCCGTTGTCCATAAGGACCTTGTATGACATGGGCCCCGTTTGTTCAAACACTTCCCCACACACAAACATACAAGGGGAACCTGGTGCATAGTTGTGTCAATGAACAGCCTGTCCAACCTGGAAAACGTAGTATTACTGACATCATTGTTGAGACCCCTGTCCTCAACACGTAGTGGGTATAGATGGTCAAGGAACGTAGACAGATACCTCTCCATTAAGAGGTCCAAGGGTGAAGACCTTGAAGCAAGGGGGGTAACCCTGTATGCAAGCAAATACTGACAAAGCTGTAACTCCAAATTCCCTGTGCCCATACGCTTAAGTGCCTCCTTTACGGAGTGAACCATTCTCTCTACTTGCCCGTTAGTAGTGGGATGAAATGGGGCAGCAGTGATATGCCTTATGCCATTGCGGCTAAGGAAGTCCTGGAATTCAGCCGACATGAATGTTGACGCGTTATCTGAGACAACAATGTCGGGCAACCCAAAAGTACAAAATACCCTTCTTAGTTTACGAATTGTAATAGAAGATGAAGTCCCTGAGACGGGAATTACATTTAACCATTTAGTAAAGGAGTCAACAATAAGCAAGAAGGTGGCCCACCTAAATGAGCTGGCAAGTCAACATGGACTCCTGACCAGGGACCAGTGCTGGGCATCAGCCGGTCCAACCCAGTCTGACCGGACCAGTAACAGACCTGGCTGACCATGTCCAATCCCCACCCCACCCCACCCACCTCTTCCCGGGAGAGCGAGCGACCCGACAGCATCGGCTGTTCCAATCCTTCTCCTCCAGAGTGGCTGCTGCTGCCTCCTTAATAGGCTGCGGGTGCCCTGGGGAGGGGAGGTGGCAGCGTGTGCACACCTGGCCCTGGGGGAAGGGGAGGGAGAGCTGACATCATGTGCCACCCAGAGGAGCTCACCTGTTCTCCCCATGCACCCCCATCGCCGCTCCCCTTGCCTCCTAGCAGCAGCAGCAGCAGCACAACTTTTGCAATGCCTGGACCTAGTCCTGCAGGAAGAGAACTTCCTGCAGGATGTTTGTCTGGGCATTGCGAGAGGTGTCCAGGCAGCATGGTGCAACTCTCGCAATGCCCAGAGTCAGACAGACAGACATCCTGCAAGAAGTTCTCTTCCTGCAGGACTTGCTCCTGGCATTGCAAAAGTTGTGCTGCTGCTGCTGCTAGAAAGAGGCAAGGAGCTGCGGTGGGGGCGCGCAGGGCGGGAGTCCAAGCTGCTCTGGCTGGCGTGACGTCAGCTCCCCCTCCCTTTCCCTCAGGCACACACACGCCGCCACCTCCACCACCACCCGAGCGGCACCTGCGCCTATTAAGGATGCAGCAGCAGCCGTTCTGAAGGAGATTGGAGAAGAAAGAGCCGTCATCGCTCTCCTGGGAGGAAGTGGGCGGGATCGGGAAACAGCAGCAGGGCTGGACTCGCTGGTCCTGGAGGACTAAAGGAAGAGGGAAAGCCAAAGCCATCACGTGAGCACTCTTTTCCTCTCCCCCCCCTTGGAGAAAGGAGCAGCCTGACATGGCGCGTTCTGGGTAAGTGTTTTTTTTGTGGTAAGTGTTTTTTTTGTTTACTTCCCCGTGTGTGTGTGTGTGTGTGTGTGTGTGTGTGTGTGTGTGTGTGTGTGTGTGTGTGTGTGTGTGTGTGTGTGTAGGGGAGCAGAGGCTAAAGGGATTTCCCAGGGGTGGTGGCAGTGAGTGTTTAAAGTGCAATAACATTTTTGTGTTTTTGTTTTGTTTACCTCCTGCTCTGCTTGCACAGAATAAAACTTTAGAATGTGTGCCATTTTATTCTGTGCAAGCATATCAGAGAGTAAACAAAAAAATGTTGTGGCACCTTAAAGACTGACTGCTGCTTCGAGGTAGACTGCAGCTGGCCCAGGGCACTCCACGGTAAAACAGAGATGACCACTGAACCCTAGAGTTGGATATGACTGGCTTTCAAGCAAGGGATACCTTTACCTTGCTCAAAAGCCAGTTGTATCCCATGCTAGGGTTCAGGTTGCTCATCTCTGTTTCAAAGCCGAAGAGCCAGCGCTGTCTGCTTTTGCAGACTTTCCATGGTCATGTGGCAGGCATGGCTAGACACCGGAGTGCCCGGAACGCTGTTTACCTTCCCACCAAAGTGGTCCCGATTTATCCACTTGCAATTTCTTGCTTTCAAACTGCTAGGTTGGCAGGAACTAGGACAGAGACAGGAGCTCACTCCAACATCCAGCACTTGGGTCTCCAACTGCTCCACCTTCCAGTCAGAGCCTTAGCCACTTGAGCTCAGTGGTTAAGAAGTTTACCTTGTTAGCTGGAAGGCCGAGATGACCGTTTGAGCTCCCGTCTCTGTCCCAGCTACTGGCAACCACAAGTTGATAAATAGGAACCACTTTGGTGGTAAAGGTAACAACATTCTGGTATCTAGTCATGCCTGCCACATGTCCACAGAAACATCTACAAACAGACAGTGCTGACTCTTTGGCTATAAATAGATGAGCACTGAACCCTAGAGTTAGATATGACTGGCAGCTTTGGATCTAACAATAGGGATCAATAGCCAAGTTGAGCCTGGGCCACCATAAGTAACTCCTGGCAAATGCCTTAGAGCATACAATGCCTGGATGACTGACGTGTAATGTGCGTAGAATCTTTTCCCGAAGTGTAGATGGGATTACCACTCTGTCCCCTCATACCAAACATCCCCTTTCCAATGACAGTTCATTCCGTTTAATGTAATAAACCTTGAATTCTTCAGAGACCCGAGGCACTGGCCACCCTTTCTGAACCCATGAAATCACCTTCATTAACTGGGGATCTTTTTTGTAGCGATAGTAATGTCCTTGGCAGACGCAGGTGGGGACTCCAAAACCTCTAACATGAGGAACTCAATCTTGCTCACTGTCTGTCTCCACAGGGGATCTAGATAGGGCATCCGCATTAGAAATACTGGCACCCGGTCTGTGCTGCAGAGCGTCTTGATAAGCTTGAAGGAACATAGCCCAACAAAGCATTCTGGGAGACAAAATCTGGGGAGTGGGCTTGTCGGGCACGAAAATGCCCAGGAGCGGCTTGTTATCGGTAATGATCATAAACAGCCACCCATAAGTGAAGTCATGAAATTTCTTGGTGCCCGCAATAATCGCTAGAGCCTCCCTGACTATATGTGCATACATCTTCTCTGTGTCTGACAGAGACCTTGAATAATAGGCATTGAATAATAGGCCTTGAATAATACTCCCATGGGTACCTCTCTCCCTCTCCCTAGGTCATGGTAGAGCACGGCCCCAACCCCTACAGGGGAGGCATCACACACGAGAATGACGGGCTTCCTTGGGTCAAAATGTGTGAGGATGGCATCCGAAGTAAGAAGCCTCTTAACTTTCCTAAATGCCTTGTCCTGTGGGGGACCCCAACACCACACTACTTGTTTCCTAAGAAGCTGGTGCAGTGGGGCGGCCACAGTGGCCTTCTGAGTTATAAATGCATGGTTAAAGTTCAGGAGCCCAAGGAATGCTTGCAACTCACTTTTTGAATTCGGGCGCGAAGCGTCCCAGACTGCTTTCACTTTAGAGTCAGAGTGCCTAATGCCTTCTGGGGTAACCTTGACACCCAGAAAATCCACTTCCGTAGCAAAAAAAAACAACATTTTTATTTCTTAACTCTAAGCCCAGCATTTTGAAAACGTTCAAGTACATTGCCCAATTTCTCGGCAAGATTCCTCCCTGTCTTTCCCTGCAATCTTCACATCATCAAAGTATGGCAGAACTCCTGGGAGATCTTTAAGCAATTTTTCCATTAATCCCTGGAAAATACCTGGTGCCGCGTGTTGCAACCTCTGGTCACTGGTACCCGGTAAAGTGAGGCTAAATAAGTATGGTAGTTGCTCCTATATTTTGTTTCAGCATGCCATTCCCTTAAGCAGCAATTACCAGCCCTCACAATGCCTGCACCAGCTCCGGGGCAGATCTCCTTTCTCCTGGGAATGTGTGATTTCCAAGTATTGGTAGCTTATTAGGCAGAGAGCTATTGAAAGACAGAGTTCCACTCAGATCTGTAGCAGAAAAGTTTTATTTCAGAAAGCATCTAAAAAAGAACAAAGTATGAAAGACACACACAAAAAGATAGAATTATTCAAAGTCTCTTTCTCTCAGACATTTTTCCGGACAGGAAAATACTCCCATTAGAAAAGGAGGTGATGAATAACGAAACAAGGGAGTCTCAAGTTAAGATCGCCCATCTTAGAAGTGTAGGGTTCCCTCTTTTATACCCTTCTTAGTTACAGCTCTGCAAAGGACTGCCCCTTAATGATTCAGCAGTCTGTGAGGGTGTCTCTGGCCCCCTCCTATGGGAAAGGAATCTTGTTGACTTGTATGAGAAAGACTCAAGCATGTACTGCATGTACTGAAGAGATGAACATGTTCCCTACTGGACATATTGATAAGAGGCAAAACATGAGTTCAGCCTAAGAAACACATAAGAGATAAACATGCTTTCTTAGCAGGCTTCTACTAGCTTAAATATAATGAAGCTAACTGACATAGCATTCCTGCCTAGCTGAGCAGAGAAGGCTTATCTGAGTAGAAATATGAAAACAATGAAAGGCTGTCTGCAGACTCCTGCCAGTTCTATCAGAGCAGAAGTTTCAGAACAGAAATTTGCCTGGTTCATGTATGAGGTCCAGTTCAACAACTACGTGGTCTCGCAGAAGATTGCTGATGACAGGTTGCAGAAGGCTATGTTCTTGGCTCACTGTGGGCTAACAACGCTCAAGCTGAATACTGACTTGCTTCTGCTATGACTGCTGAAGGATACTCCTCTGAGAGACATTTTGACCATCCTACGGGACCACTTTAAGCCTAAAACATCTATCTTTCCAGCACAGGCTTTCTACAGAAGGGACCAGAAGGCCGGGGAGACAGTAGCTGAGTATGTGGTCAAGGTCACGACACCGCATTGACACCGCATTGTAATTTTTTAACCTTCAATGCACTGTTGTGTGTGGTAATAGTCTGACACAAAGCAGATTCAGGAGTGACAGGCAACTACTGGTATGCCTGCACCAAGTCCAGCTTGGTGAAACAGTGTCCTCCATGAAGTGTAGCAAGTAGGTGACTCACGACTGGCACCGGGTAAGAGTTCGGGTGGATTTATTTATTTATTGTACATTTGTAATCTCCACAGATGCGGATGTCACCATTAGACTTAATAGCCGTGACGATCGGCATTTCCCATGGAGCTGAGTCCACCGGCTCCAAAATGCCCTGCACAATCAGTTTGTCAAGTTTGGCCTCAATACGGTCCTTCAGTGCAAAGGGCACCTGGCGGGGCTTTAGTCTAATGGGCTGAACAGAAGGGTCAAGTTCAAAATGGACAGGAGCCCCCTTGAACGTACCCAGACCCGGGAGAAATAAGTCTGGGCAGCAGTCACATGTTGACTTAATGGGATCAGCCTCAACTTTCCCAATACCCAAGAAAGCAATACCCAGGGGCCTGAACCATTGAGTGCCCAAAAGGTTGTTCTTACCCGCCTTGACCACAGCAAGGGGCAAATTGGTGTTAGAGACTTGAACCTCATGTGTAAAGTGCTGACACCAAGCACAGGGATGTGGCAGCCCTGCATATCACGTAACCTGACTTTGAGGGCCCATAACTTCGGGTGGTCAACAGGAGGAAGCCGGAAAAACTCTTTCTGTGTGATGATCGAGAAGGATGACCCTGAGTTGATTTCCATTTGGAATGGACAACCCTGCAGGTGGACACCCACGAAGAATCTGTCGGAGACAGCGTGAACTCTGGAACTGGAGCCATGGCTGGCGAAGACCTTGGAGATCAGGTGCTCCTTGTTGTGGTGAACCTTGTTCCCAGACAGCACCTTGGCACACTGGCAGCACACTCTGGCAATGTGCCCCTTCCTCCCACAACTGTGACATTCAGCAGCCTGGAAGGGGCATTGGGTGCGGAGGTGTCTGCTCCCGCAACCCTTGCATGGTGCAACGGTGCCCTTCGACTGGCCCAAGTTTCTGCGATGCACTTTAGCAATGTTGTCCCCCTCTTTGGAGCTGACTGAGGATGCAGATGGGCTTGACTAGCATTGTTGCTGGACAGCCAATCCCCTCTGGACCGGCACTGTAGACATAGCTTGCAGGAACTCGACTCCGGAGATGGCAACCTCAGCTGCCTGAGCCTCTTTTCAGAACCTGGGCAAATGTCAGACTGACCCTTTTCATAAGGCGACATTGTGTAGCCTCGTCACTGAGGCCTACAAGAAGCCTGTCGCGAAGAGGTTTTCCCACTTGCAGGGAACTGCAGTGTGGTGGAGAGCGGCCACATACTCAGCTACTGTCTCCCCGGCCTTCTGGTCTCTTCTGTAGAAAGCCTGTGCTGGAAAGATAAATGTTTTAGGCTTAAAGTGGTCCCGTAGGATGGTCAAAATGTATCTCAGAGGAGTATCGTTCAGCAGTCATGGCAGAAGCAAGTCAGTATTCAGCTTGAGCGTTGTTAGCCCACAGTGAGCCAAGAACATAGCCTTCTGCAACCTGTCGTCAGCAATCTTCTGCGAGACCACGTAGTTGTTGAACTGGACCTCAAACATGGGCCATGAATCTGGTCTGGAAGTTTTGAATGGCCCAAACGGAGCAGGAATGGTGGCAGCCATTTGGATCTCATCCATGTCACCAATGTTGAGTCCGGCACTTAAGAAGTATTCTGACCAGCAGGATCAGGTCAAACACAGTGAGTTATTATTCAGCTCATAATACCAGACTGAGGAACATGTACAAGGTGGCCAACTTATATACAGTGAGAAAGGCAGTTACACAGGTTGATACATTTTGGCGGGCTTCTGGAGAAGTGGGAAAGTTTGTACTGACAAATCAGCTATTTTGACAGACATTTGAAAATGGCGCCTTTGTAAAAGGCATGCAATTCCGCCATAGACATTACGGCACTATTGAGTGGTTATTAGAAATACCACTTGGACACAACAGCATGGTAAAGATTTATTGTTACAGTTGTAGGAGGCAGCTAACACCAGCATGGCCATTAAATGTTTTAAATGACCTTTCATATAATAAATTAATATAATTTCCCTCATAAATGAGTCAGTAAACAGGATGTTCTCACTAGTTTGTGATCAGACAGTCAGACAGAGTGGAGAGATGAAACGTTTAGCCTGCTGACTGGCTGTTTAGATTCAAAACAGGCAAAGACTATGTTTATTAAATGCTAACCCTTCCCATTTTCATGTTGGTACACAAAACATACACAAAACATGTTGGGATTGCCTGTTGTAAGCTCAACAATGTTTATTCGGGACACTAATTGATCTTTTTAATGTTCTATATACTTAATTTAAATGTAACCTCTACATAAGCAAGAAAGTATATTTAGTTCAAAAAGCACTGTAATCAACTCCAGTAATTCATTGTGGATTCTGTACTCAAGTCCGATAATCCTATTCACACAAACAACTCAACTCAACTTCGAAATTCATGTGAAAATGCATTTGAAAGATGTCCTACATGTTTGGTTTAAGATCAGAGAGAAAGACTGCATGTAGGGAGTTCCTATGTTAGCCCTTTGCAAAAGGTGATACAGCAATATAAGATGTTCTTTTTGGACTAGTTTTAAATGATGGACATTTAAAACTATGTATTTTGAGGTAGATTCAGTAATAGAGATTGAAGCCTATATATGGAAGTAGTAGAAAAGGATTCCTTGGATAAATACCATCAGAGACTGTCTACACTTTAATAAAAACAAATGTTATGTCAGAAATTACTCTGGGTTGAAATGATTTTTGCTGGAGAAACTCCACTCAGGGGATGCATAAATGAGGCACTTTTCATGTCCCCAAGATCCATCGCGCAGCACTTGGGTACCCTGACCTTCCAGTCTCTAAGTTCAGTGTCTTAACCACTAAGCCACCGCAGTGCTGCATTTTATAAAGAACAACAAATTGGGCTGACACTTAAAGAAGGAGATTCAGGTCTCTATATGAGACAGATGCTTTAAACTCCCTTACTGGTATTTCATTATATGACCCAAAACATACTTTTAGCCACCAATATATCAGGGAAATTTATTTTTGAAGGAATTTCAAATCCCAACAAGATGGACAAGAGAAAGCATACGAAATCCCATGTCTGTGATTCTGCCCTTTGCAATGGAATCATCTAGTATACTCAGGAGTATTCTGTAGAAGATCAGAATTGGGATTTTATGTTAACAACATTGATGTAAAAAAATACTATAAGCAAGAAACTTATAGACTGGCTATAAGCAGTAATGCTAATAACCTAAAGGTAATATTGGAAGAAATAATCAGTCAACCTTGGGAAAATTTTTATTTCTTTTTATGGTTTTGCTGTGGTTTCAAGTCCATTATCTTCCATATTTATAATAATAAGAATAAACAAATAAAAAGAGGCCACTAAAGCAGGTTGGTTTTTGCTTTCCATGGATTCACTGGAGAAATAACAGATACTTTGCTCCATTGCCATAAACTGCTATACTCAATATAATTGCAAGTATTGGCACAGCAGCAATGATAAAACACTGGGAAGGCTTCACTCCTTTTTTACGGCACAATAATAAGGCAAAGGCTCAAGAGTGCATTAGGAACATTGTTTGTTACTTGGCAAAATCATTGCTAATTTGTTATTTAAGTCATAAATAAAACCTGGCTGGATCAGGCCAGTGGTCAGTCTGATTCACACTGTTATTTCTTACACTTTAGTGTATGGGACCAAAGACAACGAACAGCCGAAAGGTTGGCTTAACACAGGTTTATTGCATGATGATCCAGGGGAACATGAGGTAATGGCGGATGGGTAGCTCAATATATACAGTGGCTATACATTTGAATGTGGCTCCTCGACAGTCTATTGGTTACTGTCCGTGTGACATCACGGACGGTCACGCCCTTCTTGTCCAGGTGTAGGTGATGGCGGGAATCTTCCCGCGCTGTTGTTTGCTGGTGAGTCTGGGCCAGGAGAGCTTGAACGCTCGCTATTGCCACCAGGTGGTCATTAGCTCGCGTCCTATTGCAAGGGCTACAATTAAGCAGCTGTTGGTTATAATGTTACACAAGCATGGTTACATTGGATACACGTGAATGGATACATTGTAAAAGGTACAGTACAGAACACAACATCCCTCCCCCCTAGGATGGGACGAAGTCCCTCAGCCAAGATGGCTTATTGCACACGCGTTTGGGCCGCGATGTGGGCTGACCTGCCCCAGGGGCGCTACTGCTTCCTCGTTCCCTGGTCCCTTGTCCTGAAACGGGAGAGGGAGACTTGTTAGAGGCTTGCCGCGGTTTGGCGGTTTTGGGGGAAGGGAAAAACTCCATTGTGGGCAGACCGGAGACACTCGGGGCTAACGAAAAACCCCTCTTCTCGCTTGGACGGGTGGGGGACCACTCCGCAAAACTTCCCCGGTTCTGAAAATCAAAATCTAACTCTGTTGGGGTATTCGTGGTTCTCTCCGCTTGGGACAGGGACCTGGAATAGAACGCTATCGGGGCCTCCCTTCCGTTTTCCAGCACGTGGCACACCACCGCCCCCACCCCCACCGGGGATGCATCACAGATCAGGACCACTGGCCGCTTGGGGTTGAAATGGGTGAGGATGGCGTCAGACGCCAGAAGCTGCTTTAGCTCATTAAATGCCCTCTCTTGCTGGTCGCCCCACTTCCATGCCTCGTCCTTTTTAAGCAGCCTGTGCAACGGCTCGGCCACGGCTGCTTTCCGGGGAAGGAAGGAGTGATAAAAGTTCAGCAGCCCTAGGAACGACTGCAACTCGGGCTTGGAGGTGGGGCGAGGGGCTTGCTTGATGGCGGCTACCTTAGACTTGGACGGCCTTATTCCCTCAGGAGTGACACGGAACCCTAGGAATTCGACCTCGGTCACGAAGAAGACGCATTTGTCTTTTCGCAGTCTCAACCCCGCCTTTTCGAATATCGCCAGGACCTTGCCCAACCTCTTTGCCAATTCGGCCTGACTCCCCCCCGTTATCAATATGTCATCAAAATAAGGCAACACCCCCTCGAGCCCCTTCAGGAGGCGTTCCACGAGTGACTGGAAAATTCCAGGCGCCGAGTTTACGCCGAATTGAAGGCGCGTCACCTGGAACGCCCCCTTATGGGTGACTATAGTTTGTGCAGCAGCGGCAGCTGGGGTCACCGAGAGCTGCTGGTAGGCTTGTGCTAAGTCGAGCTTAGCGAAACACTTTCCCCCATGTAACTTGGCCAGCAAATGGCTGACTACCGGCACCGGATACGCATTAGGGCGAATGGCCTTGTTGATGGTGCACTTGTAATCAGCGCATATGCGCACCTCCCCGTTGGCCTTCAGTGCTGTTACAATTGGAGTTTCCCACTCCGCAGAATCAACAGGAACAAGAATCCCCTGGCCCACCAATTTGTCCAGTTCCGCCTCTATTTTGTCCTTGAGCGCGAATGGCACCCGGCGCGGTTTGAGTCTTATTGGGCGGACCTCAGGGTCTAGGTCGAATGCTACTGGGGGTCCCTTAAATTTCCCAAGTCCCTTTTTGAAGACTTCGGGGTGCGTGTCGCACACCTCCTGAATCGGGTCAGTCCCAACGGCAACGGCGTGCACCCCCCCAATGAACAACCCCAGGGGCTGGAACCATTGAGTCCCGAGGAGGCTGCAATTCCCCCCTTTGAGAACAACTAGGGGGAGAGTTGCGGCGTGTTTCTTAAATTGGACCTGAAAATTCCCAACCCCCAACACCGGAATGCAGTTCCCTTGCACGTCCCGTAGCGTGGACCTCAAAGCTTTGAGTTTGGGCCGCACATGGGGGGCAATTTTCAGAAACTCCTTCTGGGGAATGATGGAATATGAGGAACCCGAGTCAATTTCCATCCTAATGGGGGCCCCTTGTACTAGTACCTCAACAAAATAACGGGGGTGTCCCGCGGACACGCTGAACACTGGTGCATCGTCCTCGCTGTCGTCGGCGATGCGGCCCACGCCGTCTCGCTTCCTCGTGGCCTGGGTGCCGTCCTTGGGTCTCGTCGCGTGGTCTCTCGAGCTCTTCCGGGCCTCGCGCCGTTTCCTGCAGACCTTGGCGATGTGTCCGCGGCGGCCGCAGTTGTGACACTCGGCCTTTCTGAAGGGACATTTGGCGCGGTCGTGGTTCGCTCCGCAGCCGTCGCAACGCCGGCCTTCTTTCTGGACCTTCCGGACGTCCTCGTCGTCGCTGCTCTCCGCGGACGACTTCGAAACTCGCCGGGCCGCGTGCACCGAAACGTGCACCGAAGTCTCTGCCTTGCCCGTCTTTGGCCGCCAGTCCTGGAGCTCCTGGACCCCGGCCTTCGTGGCTTCTGCGGCTTGTGCCTCCTTCAGGACCTCCTGCAATGTGGGGGGTGGCTCGCGGTTCATCAATGTGCGCTGAGTTTCGGCATCGCTCAGGCCGCACAGCACGCAGTCTCTTAGTGTGATTTCTGCGTTCTCCCATTTGCATGGGCCGGCCGCCAGTCGCAGGGCCGCTGCGAAGTCGGCGACCGTCTCCCCGGGCGCTTGGACTCGCCTCCAAAACGCGCTCCGAGCGGGGAACATCGCCGTCGAGGGCCGGAAGTACTCACGCAGCATGTGCATGAGCTCTTTCACCTTGAATTCACTCGCCCTCCTCGGCGCGATCAGGTCCACCAAGACCCTCTTGGTGTCTGGCCCCAGCATCTGGGTGAAGATGGCCCTTTTCTTTGCCTCATCCGTGACTTCGGATTCCACCAGGGCTCCCTGGAAGTCCATCTCGAAGATGTCCCAGTCTGCCGGTCTCCTGATTTCGAAACCGGCGCATGTCTTGGTCCCGTGGGCAGCCATATCCCACCTTCGTCGCCAATTTAGTGTATGGGACCAAAGACAACGAACAGCCGAAAGGTTGGCTTAACACAGGTTTATTGCATGATGATCCAGGGGAACATGAGGTAATGGCGGATGGGTAGCTCAATATATACAGTGGCTATACATTTGAATGTGGCTCCTCGACAGTCTATTGGTTACTGTCCGCGTGACGTCACGGACGGTCACGCCCTTCTTGTCCAGGTGTAGGTGATGGCGGGAATCTTCCCGCGCTGTTGTTTGCTGGTGAGTCTGGGCCAGGAGAGCTTGAACGCTCGCTATTGCCTCCAGGTGGTCATTAGCTCGCGTCCTATTGCAAGGGCTACAATTAAGCAGCTGTTGGTTATAATGTTACACAAGCATGGTTACATTGGATACACGTGAATGGATACATTGTAAAAGGTACAGTACAGAACACAACATACACAGACTAGGAACTAGTATGTAAAGGTATCTCCCTGCTTTTAAGTTTGTGTGTCATTCTGGTTGTCTCAGCCTTATAACTTACAACTTCCTTGAAAGATTACCAAATGTGGGTTCTGTGGATCCTTTATGCAATTTGTGTCAAAAATTAATTCACCTAAAAATCTAGTTTTTGTATGGAACCAATGTTCTCCCCTACCCTTTGTGAAGCTGAGCACACACACATGACTTGCAGGCCATGCTGATTGATTACAAAGCCATAATCTAGCCAATGCTATTCCTCTTACTAGTTTATGCCACAAGGCAAAAGTTTCCTTATTTTTCAATACTAACATATATATTTTTTAGAATGGATATGAGCCTCAAGTCCGCCGGCTCAGATCCAGGAAGAGCTTTATGGCAAGAACAAACATTCTTGAGGGTACACAAGTGCAAAACCAAATTAAGATGGAGGAAGGAAGATTACTGGGAAAGGAACATCATTAAAGGTGGATGTAGCTAAAGATCTCAATCACCCCTATGTCACCTAGGTGAGGACTTAAGTTTGTCCAATGACAAAGTCAAGAAAGTGGCTTCATTTTGGCAGTCCAGGGTCTGATCAGGACACAAAAGTAGAAAGGCACATAAACTACTCCTACAAAGTGTTCTGCAACCCTCCCAGCCCTTAAGAGACAACCGTCTCATGGGAATTTATGATGAGAAAGGAACACATGTGGCTAAAACAGTGGTTCCCAAAGTAGGGCCCAGGCCTCATAGGGAGACGTCAATTTCCAGAACCCTAAGTCAATATATTGGCTGATCAGTGCTTTGGGGAATTGATTTAGGTTTCTGGGAATTGAAGTCCAAAAACCAAAGGTTGGGAAACATCGGCAAAACCAAATCTGTATTTTCATCCTTAAAAAGAAATTGGTGAGAATATTGTTGATTTCATTTCCATTTGAGGACAATTTACCAGAATTTGCAGAGTTCTTCAACAGTGGGCTGGAAGGATCCTGAAATTTAAAGTAAAAGCATTCCATACAACAGAGCAAGAAATTTTGGGAAAGCACCTGCTGGACTGCATAATATAGCCCTCTGGCCAGAAAAATGTTTTGGGTTGGCCCAGCTGCCGATCCACATAATTAAAGACAGAGAATAATATTTGTGTATGAAGCTCGGAGGTTGATTTGTATTTGCATCTATAACAAATGGGCCACTGATGAATTAATGCAACAACCCAAAATCCAGCTAATAATTTATGATGAGATTGTGTCCTATTGTAACTTCCTGTCTCTTTCAAAGGCATAATCAGTGGTAGGCACAGTTTTATTTAACATCTTTATTAATGATCTGAAGGATGGGGAAACTGTACATTAATTAAATTCACAGATGATGGTAAATTAGGAGGTGTTGCAAGTGCTGCTGAGGACAGAGTAAAAGCACAAAGGATCTCAATGGGGTTAGAAAAATGGGCATGATTTAACAATTTAAAAAGCTGCTGAGATAAACATGATTAAATACAACTCAGAGAGAATTGAAGCCACAGGCGACAGAATGAAGGTACAAGGGAAACAACAATGCAGATGGAAGGAAGGAAAAGTTGAATGAAGCAATGATGCAGCAGTTGGTAAGTTTAAGAGTACTATACTGATCCATTCCTGATTTCTTATTTGACTTGGTAACTGTCTGTCATGCAGTACCCAGGAATCGAACTCTGACCTTCCAGTCAGCGAGTTTAGCATCTTAACCACTTGAGCCACCGCATTCCCAAAATGGGACTTACCATGCTGCAACAGCAATACTCTTTTCCAGGATTTGAAAGTCCACAAAATTAGCAGCCACCAATGAGTGGAGTAATGAGAAATGCTGTTTCAGAATACAGAAGCGAGTGAAAGGTAGTGTTCTGCACGTTACATGCAAAGAATAATATTTACCGTATTTTTGGACCATGAGATGCACCTGACCATAAGACGCACCCAGTTTTCAGAGCAGGAAAACAAAAAAAAAATTAATACTGTATTTTGCACCACCAACCAGTGCTGGCGCTGCAGGGGAAATGCGCAGCCAGGCCAATTGCACTGAGGAAGGAAGTGATACTCTAGCCTAACCTCTTGCTCTCCTTTCAACCATGAAGCATGTTTTTCCCCTCCATTTTGTCCACGTGGAGTAGAGACAAAGGCATCAAGGAAAGTGAAACCCTTTCTTTTTAAGCACAGGTTTGGTTTCCCTCTTAAATGCATTGGGAACATACAAACAGAAAACTTTTGAATACAAGTAATTTATTTCCAATGCATTTAAATGGGAAATTGCGATTTTCGCCCTCTAGTGGCCACTTGTTTTTCATATTTTTTTCCCCTGCCACGAACAGCTGAGAGGTGGCAGTAGTGGTCTTCAGCCAGCTGGCTCTACAGCTGGCCAAAGACCAGCATTTGGACTATAAGATGCACCCTCATTTTCTCCCCACTTTTGGGGGAGAAAAAGTGTGTCTTATGGTCCAAAAATACGGTATTATGAGATAGCCACATAGATGTGACCCTACGGCAGGGATTCTCAACCTGTGGCCTGTTTCAGGTGCCCCCCCCAACACTTCCACTACAACAGAAAGTGTCATGTGGTGAAGGAAGGGGAAAATGGCCATCCAGCCCCTGAAGCTGTCTGAGGGAGCGTGACCTGGCCCCCTGCTTAAAAAGGTTGGGAACTCCTGCCCTACAGCAATAGTTGTTTCTGACACTCCACCTACTCTTGGCAGGAGGTTTTCTGATGAAATTCTTCCACAATATGAAGATGGCAGAGAGTGAACTCAGGGCCTCTTCACACTAAATAAGTGCTCTATCCCTGGGCCATGGCTCTGAGCATTTTGCATAAAATAAATGGCATAACTCCTTTTTATTCCCATCTCCCCTTGTTGATCTTCCTTTCATTATGTCAGAATTCCTAAAAATGTTACAGTAAAAGGTGGCCAATATGACGCAGCTGATAGGTCTATATGTAGCTGATTGATAGGACCAAACATACTATCAAGGTTCCTGGTCATCGCAAAGGAAACTGACCAGTGGTGTGCCAATGGTTTTGTCCTTGGCCCAAGTATTCAAAATCTTTACCAACAACTCAGATGAGGACACGGAAAGAATGCTTATCAAATTTGCAGATAGCGCCAATCTAAAGGGACAGATAATAATTCAGTAGTATAAATCAGAGGTTCCCAACCTTTTCAAGCCAGGGGCTGAGTCATGCTCTCTCAGTCAACTTCAAGGGCCGGATTGCCAGTTTGCCCTCCCTGCATGATGGGGGTGGCCATTTTGTCCCAACAGCTTCAAAGGGATGGCCATTTTGTTTCTCAAATGCCCTTGGGGAGGGGGGGACATGAAATGGTGCCATGGACCAAATCTGACCCACAAGCCTCAGGTTGGGAACCACTGGTATACATTTAGAGCCAAGGTGATATCTTTGCTGTATCACTAAAAATGAAACATTATGGGAGCTTTTGTTTGATTGATTTTTAAAAAATCATCCAGTAAAGCTATCACCTTGATCCTTCATATGTACTGTGTAAGGATCACATTGCTCTCTTTGTTTGCTAATACTTCAGAAGACAGAATCAAGATTCACATTGGAAAATTGGGCCCAAACAAAGAAATGAATGGTGACAGGGAACAATGCAAATTTAAGGCAGGAAAAAAGCAGGGGCACTAATATACAATGGGTGGTAGTTATCTTAAGAGGGCACAAGCTAAGCATATGTCAAAAGTGTGATGCAGAGGCAGAAAAACAAAGTGTGCGGTACAAACCTGCATCAACAGAAGTATAGCATACATATAATAATAATAATTTTGTATTTATATACCGCTTTTCTTGTCCGAAGAAAACTCAAAGCGGTTTACCAACAGAAATTACATATACAAAACATACCATAAGTACAATAAGGCACAGTAATTAAAAATACAATAATATTAAATATAACAAAAATATATGAAAATTCAACAAGTCGCTAAGACGCTGACTGGGAAGCGGAAGGTCAGCAGTTCGATTCCCGAGTACTGCAGGACGGAAATGAGCTCCCGTCTTCATCCCAGCTCCTGCCAACCTAGCAGTTCGAAAGCAAGAAATTGCAAGTAGATAAATAGGGACCACTTCGGTGGGAAGGTAACAGCGTTCCGTGCGCTCCGGTGTTTAGTCATGCCTGCCACATGACCACGGAAACGTCTGCAGAAGCAGACAGCGCTGGCTCTTCGGCTTAGAAACAGAGATGAGCACTGCACCCTAGAGTCGGATACGACTGGCTTTCGAGCAAGGGAAACCTTTACCTTAACAGTGTAGTAAATACAATAATCAATTTAAAAAACAAGTCATCAATAGAAAACAAATGCAATACAGTAAAAGGAAAATTACACATCTATGTAATACAAAACAGTACTTTCCAGCCCCTGACAAGATAGAGGAGAAAGCCCGGGGGGGGGGGGGTGGGGCGGCATCCCATCCTCAGGCACAGCTGGGGCAGCCAGGGTCCTTTGCCACTGCTCAACACCCCTTGGCTTTTGAGCCCCTGGTGGAGTTGGAGCAGAGGCCCGGTGGTGGGGCCGCATCACGTCCTAAGGCGCAGCTGGGGAAGCCAGCCGGAAATCCCCACCATTGAGATAAAAGTCCCCATTAGGAAAGCCCCATCCTTGAACCGCACCAGCAGGCAGGTCTTGCCGACGCCAGAGTCACTGACTAGCATCACCTTGAAGGCCACTCACTGGTGGCGCTGAGCGAGGGGTGCCCGGTGGGTGGTGGTGGAGGCGGCAGCCCGTTGGCCTGGGACTGAGCCATACAGATCAAGGGAAATAATAGTAACACTCTATTTTGCTTTGGACAGCTTCCACCTGAAGTATATTAAGTATATTAAAAAGTATATTGATGAGCTACATCATGTCTGCTCCAGTATGGAGCAAATCCACACACAAAAAACAAGTTGATATCACTGTTAATGAAAGCATGCATATAGTGACAGAATGCCTCAAACCCACACCAGTTGAGAAAATATACCTGTTGTGTTCTAAAGCCTGTGCCTTTAAACAATGTACCTATCCATGTGTATCCAATGTAACCTTTCCATGTGTAACATTGTAACCTTCAGCTGTATCACTGTAACCCTAATAGGACGCGAGCTAGTGACCACCAGATGGCAATAGCGAGCGTCCAAGCTCATTGGTCCAGACTCACCTAAGAACAACAGCGCGGGAAGATTCCCGCCATCACCTTCACCTGGACAAGAAGGGCGTGACCTGCAATGACGTCACGCGGACAGTAGCCAATAGACTGTCAAGGAGCCACATTCAAATGTATAGCCACTGTATATATTGAGCTGTTCGTCCGCCATTACCACATGTTCCCTCTGACCAGCATGCAATAAAGTTGTGTTGAGCCAGCTCTTCGGCTGTCCTGGTGTCTTGGTTCCCATACACTAAATTGGCGACGAAGGTGGGATATGGCTTCCCACGGGACCAAGACATACGCCGGTTTCGACATCAACAAACCGGAAAATTGGGAACTCTTCGAAATGGATTTCCAAAGTGCGCTGGTGGAGTCCGAGGTCACCGACGAGGAAAAAAAGAGAGCCATCCTCACCAGAATGCTCGGGCACGCCGGCAAGAGGGTGCTAGTCGACCTCATCGCGCCGAAGAAGGTGGGCGAGCTGAAGGCTAAAGATCTCCTGAAGGCGATGCGCAACCACTTCCAGCCCTCGGTGTCGATGTTCCCAGCCCGGGACGCTTTCTGGAGGCGAGTCCAAGCGCCGGGTGAGTCGGTTGCTGCTTTTGCAGTGGCCTTGCGACTGGCTGCTGGCCCATGCAAATGGGATAACCTGGAGACCATGCTCAGGGACCGCATGCTGTGTGGCCTGGGGGACGAGGAGGTTCAGCGAAAGCTGATGAATCAGGAGCCGCCCCCGACACTGCACGAGGTCGTGAAGGCAGCGCAGGCCGCGGAAGCCACGAGGGCCGGAGTGAAAGAGCTCCAGGGCTGGCTTCCACAGGCCGACCAAGCGGCGGGCTCAGTGCACGTGGCCCGGCGAGCATCGAAATCTTCCGCTGAGAGCAGTGACGAGGAAGACGTCCGGAAGGTCCGAAAAGGGGGCCGGCGTTGCGATGGCTGTGGAGCGGCCCACGACCGCGCGAAGTGCCCGTTCAGAAAGGCCGAGTGCCACAACTGCGGCTGCCGCGGGCACATCGCCAAAGTCTGCAGACGACGGCGCGGGGACCGGAAGAGCTCGCCAGACCGTTCGGCGAAACTGGACCGCTCGACGAGGCCAAAGGATGGCGCCCGACCCACGAGGAAGCAGGACGTCGTGGGCCGCATCTCCGACGAAAGCGACGACGACGCCCCAGTTTTCAGCGTGTCCATGGGACACCCCCATTACTTTGTTGAGTTACTGGTGCAAGGGGTCCCTGTTAGGATGGAAATTGACTCGGGCTCCCCATATTCAATTATTTCCCAGAGGGAGTTCTTGAGAATTGCCCCCCGTGTACGGCCCAAGCTCAAAGCGTTAAGGTCCACGCTTCGGGACATGCAAGGGAACAGTATTCCGGTGCTGGGGGTGGGAAAATTCCAGGTCCAATATAAACAGCACGCCGCAGAGCTTCCCCTAGTCATCCTTAAAGGGGGAAATTGCAGCCTCCTCGGGACTCAATGGTTCCAACCCCTGGGTTTGTTCATTGGGGGGGTGCACGCCGTTGGGACTAACCCGATACAGAGGGTGTGCGACGCGCACCCCGAAGTCTTCAAAAAGGGACTGGGGAAATTCAAGGGACCCCCAGTAGCGTTCGACCTGGACCCGGAGGTCCGCCCAATAAGACTCAAACCGCGCAGAGTGCCTTTTGCACTAAAGGACAAAATAGAGGCGGAACTGGACAAATTGGTGGGCCAGGGGATTCTTGTTCCTGTTGATTCTGCGGAGTGGGAAACTCCAATTGTCACAGCGTTGAAGGCCAATGGGGAGGTTCGCATTTGCGCCGACTATAAGTGCACCATTAATAAGGCAATTCGCCCTAATGCGTATCCAGTGCCGGTGGTCAGCCATCTGCTAGCCAGATTACATGGGGGAAAGTGTTTTGCTAAGCTCGACCTGGCGCAAGCCTATCAGCAACTATTGGTAACCCCTGCTGCAGCTGCTGCACAAACCATAGTCACGCATAAGGGGGCATTCCAGGTGACGCGCCTACAATTCGGCGTGAACTCGGCACCTGGAATTTTCCAGTCACTCGTGGAACGCCTCCTAAAAGGGCTGGACGGGGTTTTGCCATATTTTGATGACGTGTTGATAACGGGGGGGAGCGAGGTCGAGTTGGCCGAAAGGCTGGACAAGGTTCTGGCGGCATTCGAACAAGCGGGGTTGAGGTTGCGAAAAGACAAATGCGTCTTCTTCGCGATTGAGGTTGAATTCTTGGGGTTCCGAGTAACACCTGAGGGGATTAAACCGTCCAAATCCAAGGTGGCCGCCATTAAGAAAGCCCCTCGCCCCACCTCCAAGTCCGAGTTACAGTCATTCCTAGGACTTTTAAATTTCTACCACTCATTTCTTCCCCAGAAGGCGGCAGTGGCTGAACCGCTTCATAAGTTGCTAAAAAAGGACGCGGCATGGAAGTGGGGCGACGACCAGGAGAGGGCATTCACTGAACAGAAACAACTCCTGGCGTCTGACGCCATTCTAACCCATTCCGACCCCAAACGGCCGGTGGTACTGATCTGTGATGCATCCCCGGTGGGGGTGGGGGCGGTGTTATGCCATGTGCTGGAAAACGGGAGGGAGGCCCCAATAGCGTTTTACTCCAGGTCCCTGTCCCAAGCGGAGAGGAATTATGCCCAGACAGACAGGGAAGCGCTAGCGATAATTGCGGGGACCAAAAAATTTCACGATTTTCTGTATGGCTGCCCCTTCTCCATCGTGACTGACCACAAGCCCCTACTAGGCATTTTTACCGCAGATAAGCCCACGCCACAGATCCTGTCCCCGATGATGCTTAGGTGGGCCATTTTTCTCAACGCCTACCAGCACGCGTTGGTGTACCGGCCCGGGAAAGAGATCAGCCATGCGGACGCCCTGTCGAGGTCCCCCCTCCCCCAGGAGCACGACCACATGGGCGGGGGGGGGGGGCAGACCGCCAGGTGCTCATGATTGAGGTTTTGGATAGTCCCCCCATTCTGCCCGCCGACATCGCCAAAGCGACAGGCAGGGACAGAACGTTGGCGGCGGTTAGTTCCTGGGTACAGAAAGGGTGGCCAGCGTCTTCCCCAGCAGAGGAGTTCGCCCCATTTTTCAGGAAAAGGCTCGAACTGTCCCAAGAGAGGGGGTGTCTCTTGAGGGGGCAGCAGGTAGTGATCCCTACATCCCTTCGGCCGCGGGTGCTTAAACTGCTGCACGTCAGCCACCCTGGAATTGTGCGCTCCAAAGCGCTGGCCCGGAGTTACTTCTGGTGGCCCCAGTTAGACGCCGACATCGAGCACATGGTCGGCACTTGCGAGAGTTGCCAATGCTCCAGGCCAGAGGAGGCCCGCCTTCCCCACAGGGAGTGGGACGCGGCTACAGGGCCGTGGTCCCGGGTGCACATAGATTTCGCGGGCCCGTTCCGAGGAACCCTTTTTCTCCTTGTTGTGGACGCCTTCTCCAAGTGGTTGGAGGTCATCCCAGTCACGAGCACCTCCTCGGCCACGACCATTAAGCATTTGCGGAGGCTCTTTTGCACGTTCGGCATACCCGACACCCTAATTAGCGACAACGCTAGTTGTTTCATGTCCTCCGAGTTCAGGGCATTCACGGAGATTAACGCCGTCCGGCACATCACCTCCGCCCCCTTCCACCCGGCCACCAATGGCCAGGTGGAGCGCCTTGTACGCACCACAAAGGATGCGCTACGGCGCATGGGCCCCGGGGATCTCAACCTGCAAGTGTGTCAGTTTCTGCTAGGGTACAGGGTGACCCCGTTAGCGTCAGGCTACTCCCCCGCGGAGCTTTTAATGCACAGGAAACTGACCACCATACTTACTAGGTTAGACCCCACGAGAGTTGAGGACAGGGGGAGGAACATCGGGTTGGAAGCCACCAAGAGTTTCAGCGTGGGTGCTCCGGTGCATTGCAGGAATTACGCCAGCGCGGGGCCAGCCTGGGTACCGGGAGTGGTCGTGGAACAGACCGGTCCCGTATCGTACCGCGTGGAAACCAACACAGGTCTCCTTTGGCGGCAGCACGCAGACCAGCTCCGAAGCCGGGTCCCGGGAAGTCAGGGCGCCGACAGCACCAACACAAATTCAGCGTTAGGGTTCTCCCCCACCCGTTTAGCCCAAGGGGGAGGAGAGGGGGGGTCGAGAGTCCCCACCAAGGGGGGAGGAGAAGGAATTTGTCCTCGTAGATATCCTGCGGGATCCCCCAGCAGAGTTTAATTTTGAGTTACCGAGCCGGGGGGGGTTTCGGAGTGGTCCCCCACCCATCCAAGCGAGAAGAGGGGTTTTACATTAGCCCCTAGTGCCCCCGGTTTGCCCTCAATGGAGTTTGTCCCTTCCCCGAAAGCTGCAAAACCGCAGCAAGCCACTAACAAGTCTCCCTCTCCCATTACAGGACAAGGGACCAGGGAACAAGGAAGCGGTAGCGCCCCCCGGGTGGGCCAACCCACATCACGGCCCAAACGCGAGTGCAATAAACCATCTTGGTTAAGAGACTTCGTCTCATCCTAGGGGGGAGGGGTGTTGTGTTCTAAAGCCTGTGCCTTTAAACAATGTACCTATCCATGTGTATCCAATGTAACCTTTCCATGTGTAACATTGTAACCTTCAGCTGTATCACTGTAACCCTAATAGGACGCGAGCTAGTGACCACCAGATGGCAATAGCGAGCGTCCAAGCTCATTGGTCCAGACTCACCTAAGAACAACAGCGGGGGAAGATTCCCGCCATCACCTTCACCTGGACAAGAAGGGCGTGACCTGCAATGACATCACGCGGACAGTAGCCAATAGACTGTCAAGGAGCCACATTCAAATGTATAGCCACTGTATATATTGAGCTGTTCGTCCGCCATTACCACATGTTCCCTCTGACCAGCATGCAATAAAGTTGTGTTAAGCCAGCTCTTCGGCTGTCCTGGTGTCTTGGTTCCCATACACTAAAATACCCTCTTGTTGGTATTGGTATTGGTCCACCTAAGATCAGGAGAGAAGTAGCAGTGGACGCCAAGAGAACTAAGCAAGAGAATGATCCTCAACATCCTCTGAATGGATATGAGCCTCAAGCCATCTCTGACTCAGATCCAGGAAGAGCTTTATGGCAAGAACAAACATTCTTGAGGGTGCGCAAGAGCAAAACCAAATTAGAAGATGGAGGAAGGAGCTCACTGGGCAAGGAACATCATTAAAGGAGGATATGCCTAAGGAGCTTGACCTCCCCTTCATCACTTGGAAGACCATGAATAGGCTAAGAGTTGGAGTGCCTAAATGTAAGACCAATATGCTCAAGTGGGGACTGCTGGCGGACAACAACATGCTGTGCTAATCTGGAGAGATAAAGAATCCGGCTCATTGACTGGTCTGCTGATTACTGCCACAAACATGCACCAATGATGACTTAAGTTTGGCCAATGACAAACCAAGAAAGTGCTCCATTTTGGCAGTCCAGGGTTTGATCGAGACACAAAAGAAGAAGAATGTCCAGAAGGAGGCTACCAGGATGGTTAAGGATCTGGAAATAAAGCCCTTTGAGGGACATGTTCAGTAGTGACATAACACCCATTTTGAAATGTTTGAAAGGCTGTCACGTGGAAAATGAAAAAAGCTTGTTTTTTGGAGCACCAGAGGGTAGGACTGAAAGTAATGGTTCCATATTATTAGAAAGAAGCCTCTGCCTAAACATAAGGAAATATGTGTTGCCAAAAATAAAGTGTTTAGGTTGGAATAGGATACATTTTTGCTACAGTTCCTATGAAGATGGCAGGGCAGAAAGAAATTCCAGAAAGACCAAATGAGATGCCAAGCTATTGCAGGGTTGTTATGATTTCTGTGCAGAGTGAGACATTTTGCAAAGGTTCATCGGTTCCATCATTTTTGTCTTGTTACTACCTGGGGATGAGGAATCTTGTGTGGCTCTGAAAATTCCTCACTGCAGTATTTTGCCTAATTGAGAAAGCCCAATCTAGGAAAGCCTAGATTGTACTAAATGTTTTTAAGCTTTTGTTTCAGAAACTGCATTCTTGGATGGTCATAGATCAGGGGTTCTCAACCTATGGCCTGTGGTCCAGATCTGGCCCATGGTGCCATTCCATCCAACCCACACCTTCACTCCCACCACCACTCCCACTGCCACCACTATTGCCACTGTCTTTTTCCCCTCTGCCTGGCTTGGCATGTCCCTAACTGTGCTCCATAGCAGGTCAGATGTTGTAAGAAGGCTTACAACATCCACCCTGCTATGGAGTGGCATTAGGGACACACAAAGACAGGCGGAGGGGACAAGGACAGTGGTGGTGGAAGTGGCTGAAGCCCGTGTCTACCCACCTATTTTTTGGGTGCTACTCTGGCTGAGTGCAAGCAAGGACAGGCAGGAACCCTCCTTCACTCATGGCAAACCGGGAAGCAGGGAAGCGGTGGTGATGGCATGTGGGAATGTTTGTAGACTGGACTGGTGTTCCCGCCGCTGCCACTGCCACCACCAAAGGCAGCGGCGGCAGTGGGGAGGGTAATGGTGGAGGCTCAGAGTGGTCTCACCACCGCCACAGAAGGAGGGACACCAGTCAGGTCTGCCAACAGTCTGACGGAGTGTGATCTGACCCCCAGCTTTAAAAGGTTGAGAACCACTGCCATAGATCTTAACAATGGGATATAAGAGGAAACATCACATATTCTTTTCCTTGTCCGTTTACTGTATGTGCTCAAATAATAACAGAACAAGACAACTGTAAAATAGATTTATCTGCAGTTCTACTATGATTTTTTCATGTCCTGTGAGATTAAAAAAACAACAAAACAGTCCTAAACACAATGAAGTTGATGCTACTCAAGTCTCCACCAGTACCAAGCTATGCAAATTTGAACCTCTGACCTGGAGACAGGAAGATCAATACTTCATTACCCATGGCCTGAATCATTTTCTGCTCCATATTTTGTAAGGTTTACTATCATAGCTCTTTTAAATCACAATGTCTGGGAACACTGATGTGATCAGCATGAATTCTAGAGTCTGTAATGCTGTGTGGGGCCAGACACAAAGCTGAGTTCTCCTCTGCACCAGTTCCCCTCCTTTGGCCAGCATTTCTTTTAGAAAGACTTAATCTTCAAAAATCCAATTTTACAAGTGGTTAGACTTTAGTGTGGCCTGTTGCTTTTCAGTAATTTGGAGATGGAAAAATTAATGGCTGCAATATTTAATTTTCAAATGCAGCTATTGCATGTTTAAAGTATCTCTCCTTTTTGGAATATTTTTATGGTCAACAATGTAGCTTGAAGACAAAATTCCTGAAACTTCTTGTGGAAGCATCATTTCCATTTTGAAAGCTCTGAGCTCTTTCAGGGTCTGCCCTTTTGACTCTGCATGTGCCCTTAAACAGAGCTGCTGCTGAGGAGAGCCAAACAAAGGAAGTGAGCACTGGTAAGTTTTGCAGTTGGAGTAGAGCTGTTTTAGAGGCCTCTACTAATTTAAATTGATAATTTAAACTGCTGAGAGCCACCTCTGTTCAAACAGAGGAAGCAGTTTGAAGCTTCCAGAAGCAGGGGGGCAGAGCCATACCAGGCCCTTCCCTGAACTGTGACTCATAGGGGCGGAGCCACACTAGCCTTTAAAAGCTCTGACCTCTTTCAGGGTCAGCCCTTTTGACTCTGCATGTGCCCTTAAGCAGAGCTGCTGCTGAGGAGAGCCAAACAAAGGAAGTGAGCACTGGTAAGTTTTGCAGTTGGAGTAGAGCTGTTTTAGAGGCCTCTACTAATTTAAATTGATAATTTAAACTGCTGAGAGCCACCTCTGTTCAAACAGAGGAAGCAGTTTGAAGCTTCCAGAAGAGGGGGGCAGAGCCACACCAGGCCCTTCCCTGAACTGTGACTCATAGGGGCGGAGCCACACTAGCCTTTAAAAGCTCTAAGCTCTTTCAGGGTCAGCCCTTTTGACTCTGCATGTGCTCTTAAGCAGAGCTGCTGCTGAGGAGAGCCAAACAAAGGAAGTGAGCACTGGTAAGTTTTGCAGTTGGAGTAGAGCTGTTTTAGAGGCCTCTACTAATTTAAATTGATAATTTAAACTGCTGAGAGCCACCTTTGTTCAAACAGAGGAAGCAGTTTGAAGCTTCCAGAAGCAGGGGGGCAGAGCCATACCAGGCCCTTCCCTGAACTGTGACTCATAGGGGCGGAGCCACACTAGCCTTTAAAAGCTCTGACCTCTTTCAGGGTCAGCCCTTTTGACTCTGCATGTGCCCTTAAGCAGAGCTGCTGCTGAGGAGAGCCAAACAAAGGAAGTGAGCACTGGTAAGTTTTGCAGTTGGAGTAGAGCTGTTTTAGAGGCCTCTACTAATTTAAATTGATAATTTAAACTGCTGAGAGCCACCTCTGTTCAAACAGAGGAAGCAGTTTGAAGCTTCCAGAAGCAGGGGGGCAGAGCCACACCAGGCCCTTCCCTGAACTGTGACTCATAGGGGCGGAGCCACACTAGCCTTTAAAAGCTCTGACCTCTTTCAGGGTCAGCCCTTTTGACTCTGCATGTGCTCTTAAGCAGAGCTGTTGCTGAGGAGAGCCAAACAAAGGAAGTGAGCACTGGTAAGTTTTGCAGTTGGAGTAGAGCTGTTTTAGAGGCCTCTACTAATTTAAATTGATAATTTAAACTGCTGAGAGCCACCTCTGTTCAAACAGAGGAAGCAGTTTGAAGCTTCCAGAAGCAGGGGGGCAGAGCCACACCAGGCCCTTCCCTGAACTGTGACTCATAGGGGCGGAGCCACACTAGCCTTTAAAAGCTCTGACCTCTTTCAGGGTCAGCCCTTTTGACTCAGCATGTGCTCTTAAGCAGAGCTGCTGCTGAGGAGAGCCAAACAAAGGAAGTGAGCACTGGTAAGTTTTGCAGTTGGAGTAGAGCTGTTTTAGAGGCCTCTACTAATTTAAATTGATAATTTAAACTGCTGAGAGCCACCTTTGTTCAAACAGAGGAAGCAGTTTGAAGCTTCCAGAAGCAGGGGGGCAGAGCCATACCAGGCCCTTCCCTGAACTGTGACTCATAGGGGCGGAGCCACACTAGCCTTTAAAAGCTCTGACCTCTTTCAGGGTCAGCCCTTTTGACTCTGCATGTGCCCTTAAGCAGAGCTGCTGCTGAGGAGAGCCAAACAAAGGAAGTGAGCACTGGTAAGTTTTGCAGTTGGAGTAGAGCTGTTTTAGAGGCCTCTACTAATTTAAATTGATAATTTAAACTGCTGAGAGCCACCTCTGTTCAAACAGAGGAAGCAGTTTGAAGCTTCCAGAAGCAGGGGGGCAGAGCCACACCAGGCCCTTCCCTGAACTGTGACTCATAGGGGCGGAGCCAAACTAGCCTTTAAAAGCTCTGACCTCTTTCAGGGTCAGCCCTTTTGACTCTGCATGTGCTCTTAAGCAGAGCTGTTGCTGAGGAGAGCCAAACAAAGGAAGTGAGCACTGGTAAGTTTTGCAGTTGGAGTACAGCTGTTTTAGAGGCCTCTACTAATTTAAATTGATAATTTAAACTGCTGAGAGCCACCTCTGTTCAAACAGAGGAAGCAGTTTGAAGCTTCCAGAAGCAGGGGGGCAGAGCCATACCAGGCCCTTCCCTGAACTGTGACTCATAGGGGCGGAGCCACACTAGCCTTTAAAAGCTCTGACCTCTTTCAGGGTCAGCCCTTTTGACTCTGCATGTGCTCTTAAGCAGAGCTGCTGCTGAGGAGAGCCAAACAAAGGAAGTGAGCACTGGTAAGTTTTGCAGTTGGAGTAGAGCTGTTTTAGAGGCCCGCGCGCCTAACAGCGCGCGAGATTACAAACTAGTAACAAAAGAAGAATATAGTCTTACTAGGTAGAAAGGTAGTAAACATGTACATTTTTGGGGCCCAGAATACTGCACTTGTTAAAATGGATTCTGAGGGAACAGCTGTAGTTACCTGCAATTCTTGTGCCATGTTTGTGTTCTTGCCAAAGCATATGGAGAACGACACTTGCAGCAAGTGCAAGCTGGTTGCACTACTAGAAGAGAAGGTCCAGCAGCTAGAGGCCCGCATATCTAACCACCAACAAATTAAGGAGCTTGAGCTGTTCTTGGACAGAGCGGAGCAGACTATGCTGGACAAAGAAGAGACAGGGCACAGTTCTGAGGGAGAAGGCCCTTCTCTAACTCAGGAGGGAGATGGTTAGAGGAATGTGACTCAAAGGAGGAGAAGAGTAGGGGATCACTCTGAGAGTCTGAAATTACAGAATAAATTTGAGGCTCTTTCCCTTATCACACCTGATGAGGAACACACAGAGGAACAACTGGTTCCACCTGATGATCTCTCCTTCATCACACTTGATGAGATCCAGGAAGATGAACAACAGGAACAAACTGAGGTTCTCTCCCTTAATATGGTTGATGAGGTGCATGTAGATGAACAGATTGCAGGAGAGAGGCTCCTTGTACTAGGCAATTCAATAATTAGAAATACAGAGAAATGGATTTGTGATGCACATGATAACCGTATGGTGACTTGCCTGCCAGGTGCAAAAGTTGCAGACATCACAAGAAATCTAGATAGATTGTTAGAGAGAACTGGGAACGAGCCAGTTGTCATGGTACACGTTGGTACCAATGATGTTGGGAAGGCCAAGCGGTCTGTCCTGAAAGCCAAATTCAGGTTGTTAGGAAGAAGATTGAAGTCCCGGACTTCCAAGGTAGCATTTTCAGAAGTGCTGCCTGTCCCTCGCGCAGGACCTACCAGGCAGGCAGAGCTCAGAAGCCTCAATGCGTGGATGAGGCAGTGGTGTCGAGAGGAGGGCTTCAGATTTGTCAGGAACTGGAGAACATTTTGGGACAAGCCAAATCTGTTCAGGAGGGATGGGTTGCATTTAAACCATGATGGGACCAGATTGCTGGCACTCAACATCAAAAAGGCTGCAGAGCAGCTTTTAAACTGATAACTGGGGGAAAGCCGACAGGAGCTGGGCAGCATCCGGTTCGGGAAAGTGTGTACTTGAGTAGTGAGGAGGATGCAAAAATTACTGAGCAGAGCAAGGAGCTAGTCACCAGCACTCTAGCAGAAGGATGCAAGAGGCAGTCTAACAATGCAACTGGATTCAAAAGACTGTATCAGGAAAGCATATATAAATGCTTGTATACAAATGCCAGAAGCCTCCGGAACAAAATAGGGGAGCTGGAATACTTAGCAATAGATAAGAATATTGATATTATTGGTATCACTGAAACCTGGTGGACGGATGATAACCAATGGGATACAGTTATCCCAGGCTACAAACTGTACAGGAAGGATAGGAAGGGGCAAACAGGAGGTGGTGTAGCCTTGTATGTCAAAGAAGTGATAAAATCGTATGAATTGGAATATCTAGGTGATTTAGAGTCACCATTAGAAGTTCTGTGGGTAAAAGTACCAGGCCACAAGGATGGTCTAACAGTAGGCATATACTATCGGCCTCCGACCCAAACTCTTGAGGGAGACTGGCAGTTGGAGAATGTTGTAAAGGAGGCATCCAAGAAGGGAAGCCTGGTTATAATGGGGGACTTCAATTACCCTCACATAGACTGGGTGAACTGTTGTTCAGCACATGATAAAGAGATAAAGTTCCTAGATATGCTCAATGATTGTTCCCTGGGACAGATGGTTGAAGACCCAACTAGAGGTACAAGAATCCTTGACTTGATCCTGAGTAATACTCAGGATCTGGTGCAAGATGTTAATGTGACTGATCCAATAGGGAACAGTGACCACAACTCAATTATGTTTAACTTGATCATAGACCGCAAGTCACTGATAAAATCTAACACAGAGACCTTAAATTTTCAAAAAGGAAATTTCCCAAAGATGAGGAAACTAGTAAAAAAGAAACTGAAAGGGAAAATTGAGAGAGTCCAAACAGTGATGCATGTTGGGGCAAAAAACCCCAATTACATTTATAAACTGATGGGTTCTGAACTCTCTGCGACAAACCAGGAAAGGGACCTTGGAGTCCTGGTGGACAGCTCAATGAAGATGTCAACCCAGTGCGCCTCAGCAGTGAAAAAAGCAAACTCAATGTTAGGGATCATTAGGAAGGGTATAGAAAATAAGTCAGCAAGTGTCATTTTGCCTCTTTATAAATCTATGGTGAGGCCCCATTGTGTACAGTTTTGGTCGCCATACCTCCAGAAGGATATTATGGAGTTGGAGAAAGTACAGAGGAGGGCAACCAGAATGATTAGGGGACTGGAACACCTTCCTTACCATCTGAGGCTGCAACGGTTGGGCCTTTTCACTCTTGAACGACGGCGTCTAAGAGGTGACCTGATTGAAGTTTATAAAATCATGCACGGTGTGGACAAAGTAGATCAGGAAAAACTGTTTTCCCTATCGCACAACACTAGAACTAGGGGACACTCGATGAAACTTTTGGGTACTAGTTCTCAAACAAATAAGAGAAAGTACTTTTTCTCCCAGAGGATTACTGGTCTATGGAACTCCCTGCCAGAAGAAGTGGTGACAGCTGTCAGTCTTGACAGGTTTAAGAAAGGATTAGACAAGTTCATGGACGGCAAGGGTATCAATGGCTATAATTATGGCTACCTAAGGACAACCTCCGGGTTGGAGAGATAGGCAGGATATCTCTCAATGCCATTTCCAGGGAATCCTAAGCAGGTGAAGGCATCTCCTTGGGAATACCCTGAAGGAAATGGTGAGCCACTGTGTGAGACAGAATGCTGGACTGGATGGGCTGTGGCCTGTTCCAGCAAGGCTGTTCTTATGTTCTTATTTATTTATTTATTTTGACATCTAGTGAGGCAAGGACTTTTTTTAGTGGTTTGCCCATAGTTTCTCAAAATTCCCCTGCCTTATCAGGAGTTTTGATTAATAGAGACAATGATGGTGAACCTTTTAGAGACCGAGTGCCCAAACTGCAACCCCAAACCCACTTATTTATCACAAAGTGCCAACACAGCAACAGGGGAGGAATGAAATGCTCCCATTGGGCTGCTGGGCAGAGGGGCGGGGCATACTCTGTGCTGGGGGAAGGGAGGAAGTGCTCCCATTGGGCTGCTGAGCAGAGGGGTGGGATGAACTCTGTGCTGGGGAGGGAGGAAACACTTCCAATGGGCTGCTGGGCAGAGGGGCATGGCAAACTCTGTGCTGGAGTACAGGGCCACCATCAGAAATTTCTGGGCCCCATACTGATCAATCCTATGCCCCCCCCACACACAGTAATGTCACAGTTATGGCCAGTGGCGGCAGGGAACCCTGTCAGCTCCGGGCCCTATACAGCAGTCTGTAGTACTGCCCTGATGGCAGAGTGACAGCACTGGGAGGGCTCTGAGTGCCACCTGTGGCACGCGTGCCATAGGTTTGCTATCACTGTCATATGCCATCTTCACTCTCTGCTTTCCTACATCCCTGGATTTTTCTGAGAAGCAATATATTGTTGTAAGCTACTCTTGCAGTAATAGGAAATAATTTATTGTATCTTCATATTAAGAAAAAGCATTCAGAACCCCTTAGCTTTACTAAAGACCTGTTGCGGATGGAGATGAAAACCATTAGAAATGGTGTATCATCATGGATGAATGAAATTCTCAAGCATTATGGATTCTTTTTTGAGGTGTACCTTTGAGGACTTATTGTGATCAGTGACTGCACTTTAGCATGTAGGTAAAAGTAAAGGTCTCCCTTGCTCAAAAGCCCTTCGTATCTAACTCTAAGGTATGGTGCTCATCTCCTTTTACAGCCAAAGTGCCAGCGCTGTATGCTTTACATATGTCTCTGTGGTCATGTGGCAGGCATGACTAGATGCCAGAGTGCACAGAATGCTGCTACCCTTCCTATCAAAATAGCGCCTATTTATCTACTTGCAATTTCTTGCTTTTGAACTGCTAGTTTGGTAGGAACTGGGACAGAGATGGGAACTCATTCCCTTATGCAGCATTCAGGTCTCGAACTGCTGACCTGCTGACCTTTCAGTCACCATGCTCAACATCTTAACCACATACCTGTCAAGTATTGGACATGAAAATAAGGGAAATTTAGGCCACACCCTTTTCTCCCAGGCCACACCCCCTTCTTCCCACAATCTAAGCACATCCAAGAGCCTAGAAGTTGAGGAACCACAGAGGAATGTTGAGTTCTCTTGGTGGAGGAACAACCACCCCATAGGCGCAACTGCTTTCCCTCACAGGGTAAAAGGCAACCAGCAAACCAGGCTTACTTCAACAATTCTGTTCTATATTCCCCCCTATTCTCCCCGCTATTCGACTGCATTTCATATTATGGTGATTTTTCATGGAACTATTTTTCACATTTTAATCAGTTAATTGTCTCCTGTCTTAGCGTTTTATGCCTCAATTTCATTTTTTAAAACTCTGTATTTAAGAGAAAACCATGGAAGTATGCTGTTTATATTGTATGCAAATATACTTGAAGCCCTCTCTCTCCTGGGAAAAAGGGTGATAAAGGGAAGTCAATGAGCCAATCGGCTTCAAGTATATTTGCATACAGCATAAACAGGATACTTCCACGGTTTTCTCTTAAACACAGAGTTTTAAAAAATAAAATTGAGGCAAAAAACACTAAGTCAGGAGACAATTAACTGATTAAAGTATAAAAAACAGTTCCATGAAAAATCACCATAATATGAAATGCAGTCGAATAGGGGGGGGAGGAGAGTAGGGGAAAATGTAGAATAGAATTATTAGTAAGCTTGGCTTGCTAATTGCATTTTTCCCCATGAGGGGAAGGAGTTGTGCTAATGGGGTGCTTCTTCCTCTACTAGGGGGAGCCCAACACTCCTATGGTATGAGCTGCACACCTCATAAAGATATAACACAATAATATATGGAAGGTTTTCATGTCCCTGATTTTTTTTTAAAATATGGGAAATTACCAAAAAAAAGTGATGGTGGGATTAGGGGCTCTAAATAGGGTTTTCCAGGGCAAAATGGGATACTTGACAGGTATGCTTAACAATTAAACCACCACAACCCCTCTACTTCAACATGTACTACTATGTAATTGATACTCAATCTGGTACAGTGGATAAAGTGATGAACTAGGACTCAGGAGGCATAGGTTTGAATCTCCACTCAGCCATGGAAGTTCACTGAGGATGTGAAACCTGTAAAATCACTCCTGCAACAATACAATTTACCGTGAAAGCCCTGTTAGAGCCTGTATAAGTAGGTTCTAACTACACATAACATAACAACATAATTATGTAACTACCCCTAAAGCCCAGGTCCAGCATTCCTCTTATAGGCATTTCATCCAGTGGTTGAAGTGTTGTACTATATCGACAAATACACCGATACATGAACACACATCTCTAGAGAAACCAGAATGCAGACAAAAGTCATAAGAGCCAGATGTTGTGACCAACCCAGACCAAAAGAAATACAGTATGTATTCACACCTAATTAACCCTGTATCCAGTAAGACATATTTCACCATTAAAGATCACCACCCTAAAACATCTTTTTCTAGCTCATAAACATCTCATCTTGTTAAAACCACAGCTCAAGAATGAAGGTGAAAGGCTTACATTTTGCAACATGTAACCTAGAACAGAAATAACTCCCACAGGTAGTTGTCATTCTAGGCATCGCACAAGTAGTGGGCACATAATATTTTGGCTTTCAGATTCTTGTTTCTCTGCTCCTCACCTCTTGTACATAAGTTAAAATGCATATTTATGTGTGTATAAAGCATTTAATAATGAATGAGTTCATTTTGGCATCTGCAGTGGTTGTCTCTCCTTTAAAGCAATGCGGAATAAATAGGGTGATAGAGTTGATATGCTTTAGGGCTAATGAGCCAGTGTCTACTCTCTGAAGAGGGATATAACACCAGGCATGTGTCTCTCTCCACTGGTTGCTGCTGATGTCATTATTAGTAGGAATCAAGATGCTTTTCTGAGATAAAAATCCATTCACATTAGTCCAAATTGAGACTGAGGCTTTGGTTTCCTAACCTGAGACTTATATACGAATGCATAGATATGAAACATGCATATGAGTTGATGGTTATAGAGCAATTGATTCATGTTTACTCAAAACCAAAGACTAACTGAGTTTAAGGGAGATTATTTGATGATGATGATGATGATGATGATGATGATGATGATGATGATGATGATGATGATGATGATGATGATGATAATAATAATAATAATAATAATAATAATAATAATAATAATAATAATAATAATAATAATAATAATAATAATAATAATAATACAGTGGATCCCCGACATACAAATGGTTCTACTTACAAAAAAAATCGACATACAAATAGAAATCCTGGCTTAAAAAAATGCCAAAAATATGGTGACATCTAGTGGCTTCCTCTGCGAATGCAATGTGTTTTTGACAAAAAAAAATCGACATACGAATGCTGTAACCTCATGCAATGGGAAAAAAATGTATGTAGAGGTTTTACTGTAATAATAATTTCATGTCAGAAATTATTCTGGGTTGAAAGGATTTTTGCAGAAGAAACTCCACTCAGGGAATGCCCAAATGAATCTCCTTTCATGTCCCCAAGAGCTAGGACAGAGATGGGCACTCAATCTGTCATGCAGTATCCGGGTCTCGAACTGCCAACTTCCCAGCCTTCCAGCTAACAAGGTGAGCTTCTTAACCACGAAGCCACTGCAGCCCTATTTTCAGATTATAAATGTATAGGACATGTACATTCAATGTCTTCTTGGAAATAAGGCTGAGTTACATAATAATTTGATTTATTAATTTGGTTGAGAAGAAAATGCCATCACAAAGGGAAATATTGCTGCAATTCTTCCAGTTAATATTTCTTCATGATGCATTCCCACATGCTGGAATAGAATTGCAACCATAAACACCAGAAACACTGTGGCTATGTCACTCACTAGGGTTGAACGTGCACCTGAAATAAATGCCTTCACCTACCCAGAATGCTTGATTGAAAACCATGACTGTATACTCTGAGGGACCCCCTGCTTCAAATAATAACATTGAAGATTTAAGACACTGTGTGCATTAGAATGGTGTGATATTGGACCTAAAGAAGCTTCTGCTTAAGTTGAAAGAAGAGAGTGCAAAAGCTGGCTTGAGACTCAACATCAAGAAAACTAAGATAATGGCAACAGGCCCTATCAGTCCCTGGAAAATAGATGGGGAAGAAGTAGAAGCAGTGATAGATTTTACTTTCTTAGGATCAAAGATCACTGCAGATGGGGATTGTAGCCATGAAATAAAAAGGCGACTGATGCTTGGGAGACAAGCTATGAGAAACCTGGGGAACATAGTTAAAAGTAGAGACATCACCTTGCAAACAAAAATACAATGGTATTCCTGGTGGTAATGTATGGGTGTGAGAGCTGGACCATTAGGAAAGCTGAGCACAGAAGAATAGACGCCTTTGAAATGTGGTGTTGGAGGATAGTTTTGAGAGTACCCTGGACAGTGAGGAGAACAAATACTGTAGGTTGATCCTAGAAGAAATCAACCCTGGCTGCTGCTTAGAAGGCCAAATAGTAAAGATAAAAGCCTTGATGCTGGGAAAGGTGGAGGGCAAAAGAAGAAGGGGGCATCCAAAAATGAGATGGCTAGATGGCATTGTAGATGCAATGGGCACTAAGCTGGGTGGGCTGAGGAGGAGGATGTAAGACAGAGGTGCCTGGCGGGCAATGGTCCATATGGTTGCAAAGGGTCGGAATTGACTGTGTGACTGAACAACAGCAAAAGTCCAGAGGAAAACATATACTTTTCATTAAATGTAGGCCACGTTTTCTTAGAAAAATGTTATGTGACCTTCTTCTGATAATATCCATCTATATCTATAGTATTTCTAGGCCACCTCTGAGGATGTACTCGCTAAATGACATCTCGTACAATTTTTAAAAAATTGAATAGTCAAAGCAATGGTATTCCCGGTGGTAATGTATGGGTGAGAGAGCTGGACCATTAGGAAAGCTGAGCACAGAAGAATAGATGCCTTTGAGATGTGGTGTTGGAGGCGAGTTTTGAGAGTCCCCTGGACAGTGAGGAGAACAAATAGGTCAATATTAGAAGAAATCAACCCTGATTGTTCATTGGAGGGACAAATAGTGAAGATGAAGCTAAAGTACTTTGGACATCGAATGAGAAGGGAGGACTCACTTGAGAAGACCTTGATGCTGGGAAAGGTGGAGGGCAAGAGAAGAAGTGGGCATCCAAAGATGAAATGGCTAGATGGTATTGTGGACACAATGGGCACAGAGCTGGGCGGGCTGAGGAGGATGGTGGAGGACAGAGGTGCCTGGAGGAAAATGGTCTATGGGGTCGCAAAGGGTCAGAATCGACTGTGCGACTGAACAACAACAACAACAGTAAAATTATATTTAATAAACCCAGACAGCCAAAAGCTCAATGCTAATACATCAGTCTGTTATAGGCAATAGAATGCTTAAATAAATAAGAATTGCCAATCCTCTAAATCCCTTATTTATGTTAAAAATGCTTACAAGAAAACAACCATGTGTTTGGGTCATGGCAATAGCAGATACACTTATAATAATAATAATAATAATAATTTTGTGTCAGAAATTATTCTGGGTTGAAGAAACTACACTCAGGAAATGTCCAAATGAGGCTCCTTTCATGTCCCCGAGAACTGGGACAGAGATGGGCGCTCAATCTTCCATGCAGTATTCAGGTCTCAAACTGCCAACTTGCCAGCCTTCCAGCTAACAAGTTGAGCTTCTTAACCACTGAGCCACTGCAGCCCCTAGATACACTTATATACTGCCCCAATATGCCTCATACTCATTTTACCAACCTTGGAAGAATGGAAGGCTGAGTCAACTTTGAGCCCCATCAGGAATAAACTCACAATGTCAGCAATTTTGACTGCAATACAGCAGTTTAACCACTGTGCCACCAGGGAGCTTAGTAATGTTAAAACTTCCTTAATTATTAAAGCTACCCTTGCCTCCATGAGATAGGAGCATTCATTGTTGGGGGAATTTTTCAACCCTACATGAGTAGAAAAAGCCAGTACTGTACCTGTACTTCTCTCCATCTTGCAGTCAGAGGTAGCATTGGGGGTGGGGGGCAGGATCCTGTTACTAATTTATGCCTGTGTTGAAAGAAATGACATGAGTGTTGGTGGCAAATTATTCCTCATTGACAAACTGCTGGTTGATTTATAGGCAATAGCCACTCCAATGAAGACATCAGGAATATGACAAAAGATTGGCGAATGAGTGGACCCAATTCTCTATACAGAGATATAAAACCTAGAGAAGAAAATGCCTAACTGCACCTAATGTCAGTCACAACTGACATGTAAGGAGGGGGAAAATTGTGCACATATTGAAAATGACAAAAGTCATCCAAAAGTGTGAAATTAAAATAAATAAATGAAACAAAGCATAGGATGGGTTGTTTGCATCTTTTTGGTCAAACATTCTAAAACCCTATTCATGTGCTCTTTATCAAGTCAACATTCAGGGAGGTAAATATGGGGATATGTGGATTGCATGGACAACCACCATAGACAGAAGATGCAAAGAAATTCTGAAGGGCTCTATCTGCTGCGAACAAGATGATACCCAGGTTTTAGCCCAAGCAAAGTAATCAAGGTGTAGTGTGAATTACCATGCTCTGCTCCTCAAAGGCTGAGTAAATGTGAATATTAAAGACAGCCAAAATTGTAAGGCCTAGCTGCCCTACATTCTCTAGCAAACACACCCTTGACTTTGCAAGGATTAGCAGGTTCTTCTTCTTCTTTCTTGTTCATGTCAGACTTTAAACTGCCAAAATGAAGGCCCCTTCTTGGCTTTGTCATTGGCCAAACTTAAATCCTCACCAGCACATGTTTCTGGTAGTAAACAGCAGACCAGCAAATGAGCCAGATTCTGTATCTCTCCACATTCACACAGCATGTTGTTATCTGCCAAGAGCCCCCACTTGAGCCTGTTGGTTTTACATTTAGTCACTCTTAACCTCAGCCTATTCAAGGTCCTCCAATTGACGTAGGGGAGGTTTAGTTCCTCAACCATATCCTCCTTTAATGTTATTCCTTGTTCAGTGAGCTCTTTCCTCCATCTTCTAATTTGATTTTGCTCTTGGATACCCTCAGGAATGTTTCTTTGTGCCATAAAGTTCTCCCTGGATCTGAGTCAGAGATCAGCAGGTGAAATTAAACTGTCTTTACCATTGTCCCCATAATCTTTCATCTCATTTTATTTAATAGTCTCCTGTTTACTTTTTGCAACCCAAAATGTTCTTAATTTATCATGCAACACTAGATTTGCTCCTGCTCACCTACTAAGCAGCACACTCTCCCCCCCACCCCCCAGTCACTAACAATACATGAACCAAATCAGAGCAACTATGCTAGATGTCAACTACTCAGTCTGAGTTTGCCATAGTTCTCTTCAGGTTAGCCCATTTGCTTTACATTACGATATGTTGTGTGTGCAGTTTGTTGGCCGTGCTACAGTAATGTACCCATTAAAAACTCTTAACCCTCCAGCTGACCATTTCAGAAAGGTCCACAAGCTCAAAGGAAACCTAATTGCGCCTACATTTAGGATAATTATAAGCATTCCCAGTTCTATAGTCCTTGGTAGCTGCAACTTTTCATTACAACATTATAGCTGACTAAGTCCTTGATATCATGGTAGGTGATTATATGATACATAGTAATTTGAACCCCAGTAAAGTTTCTAATGGAGCATGCTGCTCCTTGTGGGCAAAAGTTTAATTCTAATGTTCCTTCTCAGGTGAGCATGGCACTAAAAGACACATCTCAGAAACAGACAATGATGATATTCCATTAAGTGTTTCTCTATCTTCCTATCTTTCGTACCACCTTCATGGTAGAACTTTTCCACCCTTCTGGATAATGGCTGATGTCTGAGTAACTTTTGGTAGTGGTGGAAAATTTTTATGTTTGAAACTGACTTTTCAAACCTGGACCTCAGCTTGTATTGGGACAGGTGGGGCCCTTCGGCATTTCTTTGCTCCAGATGTCCTGACGAAGGATGGATGAATCTGTCAGATTTATTTTCTTTCTCAATCTGATTTTGTTAAATCTCCACTTCTTTCCAGCCAGTTTAAGATGAAACACTGTAGTTAGGTTTTGGGAAATTCTTATAAAAAAGACCCAGTCCAAATGAACTACATTCTTAGCTGCACTGGCCAAATTTAATAGGAACAGCTATTCTGGGTATATGTAAGGGACCATGTTACGCCTGTTTGCTATGCAGTTGATTAAGTTATAAAAATGGGGGGGAGGGGGGGAGAGGTGGCAGTTTTAATTTGCCAGCACAAACATAGCTAAAAGAGACAATGATTCAAACCAAGCTTTTTAAGAAATAAGCACTCAAAGCGTATCATCCTGTTTGGGAAAGATGTGACTTGCACCCCAACATAATTAGTGACCAGCAAGTTAGGAAAACTGTCTTAGATGAAGAGGAAGCATGGATGATAATAACAATTTCAATCTGTAATATAGCCAGCCAGATTTTTATTATTATATTTTTTATTATATTTGAACTTATATACCACTTTCTTTTGTCAACGACAAACTCAAGGCGGTTAACAACATATTTATGAAACAAATATATATATATAAAAATAAACAGTACATAATACACACAAAATACAAATCAGAAATTACAAGTGATAGAATATATTAATATAAAAATTACAATATTAAATACCAAATGCAACGAACCCCAATACAGCGGCCCAGGAGGATGCAAAAATTACTGAGCAGAGCAAGGAGCTAGTCACCAGCACTCTAGCAGAAGGATGCAAGAGGCAGTCTAACAATGCAACTAGACTCAAAAGACTGTATCAGGAAAGCATATATAAATGCTTGTATACAAATGCCAGAAGCCTCCGGAACAAAATAGGGGAGCTGGAATACTTAGCAATAGATAAAAATATTGATATTATTGGTATCACTGAAACCTGGTGGACGGATGATAACCAATGGGATACAGTTATCCCAGGCTACAAACTGTACAGGAAGGATAGGAAGGGGCAAACAGGAGGTGGTGTAGCCTTGTATGTCAAAGAAGTGATAAAATCGTATGAATTGGAATATCTAGGTGATTTAGAGTCACCATTAGAAGCTCTGTGGGTAAGAGTACCAGGCCACAAGGATGGTCTAACAGTAGGCATATACTATCGGCCTCCGACCCAAACTCTTGAGGGAGACTGGCAGTTGGAGAATGTTGTAAAGGAGGCATCCAGGAAGGGAAGCCTGGTTATAATGGGGGACTTCAATTACCCTCACATAGACTGGGTGAACTGTTGTTCAGCACATGATAAAGAGATAAAGTTCCTAGATATGCTCAATGATTGTTCCCTGGGACAGATGGTTGAAGACCCAACTAGAGGTACAAGAATCCTTGACTTGATTCTGAGTAATACTCAGGATCTGGTGCAAGATGTTAATGTGACTGATCCAATAGGGAACAGTGACCACAACTCAATTATGTTTAACTTGATCATAGACCGCAAGTCACTGATAAAATCTAACACAGAGACCTTAAATTTTCAAAAAGGAAATTTCCCAAAGATGAGGAAACTAGTAAAAAAGAAACTGAAAGGGAAAATTGAGAGAGTCCAAACACTCCAAGAGGCATGGAGGCTGTTTACAAAAACAATAACAGAGGCTCAATTGGAATGCATACCCAAAAGGAAAAAGGGCACTGCCAGGTCCAAGAGGACTCCGATGTGGCTTACAGGAGCTGTTCGGGAAGTGATCAAGAGCAAGAAAAGCTCATTTAGAAGATGGAAGGCTTGTCCAAATGAGGACAGCAGGCAGAAACATAAATTCTGGCAGAACAAATGCAAGGCAACAATCAGGAAAGCAAAGCAAGACTTTGAGGAGCGTATAGCTAAAAATACTCAGAGAAATAACAAAGACTTCTTTAAGTACATTAGAAGTAAGAACCCAACTAGGAAGGCCATTGGACCATTAGATGACAATGGAAGGCAAGGGGTTATTAAAGAGGAAACAGAGATTGCAGAGAGACTCAATGAATTCTTTGCTTCAGTATTCACTGAAGAAGACAGAGACCACATGCCCAAAACAGAGCCTATCTTCGTAGGGAGGGAAACCGAAGAATTAAGCAAGATAGAAATAACCAGGGAGGAGGTCCTTGCATGTCTTGTTAAGCTAAACACTAACAAATCCCCAGGACCAGATGGCATCCATCCACGAGTTCTCAGGGAACTTAAAGATGAAATTGCTGATATCCTAGCCAAAATATATAATCTTTCCCTCAAATCAGGCTTTGTGCCTGATGACTGGAAGGTAGCGAATGTAACACCAATTTTCAAAAAAGGATCCAGGGGTGATCCAGGAAATTACCGGCCTGTCAGTTTGACATGTGTCCCAGGTAAAGTGATGGAAACCATCCTAAAAGATAGAATTAATAGTTACATAGAAGAGAAGGCGCTGCTAAAGGAGAGCCAACATGGCTTTTGCAAGGGCAAATCATGCCTCACTAATCTGTTGGAATTTTTTGAGAGTGTCAACAAGCATGTGGATAAGGGGGATCCAGTTGACATTGTTTATCTGGACTTTCAGAAGGCTTTTGACAAGGTCCCACACCAAAGGCTCTTGAATAAACTTACCATGGAATAAAGGGACAGGTCTTGTCCTGGATCAGCAACTGGCTAAGGGACAGGAAACAGAGGGTAGCACTAAATGGACACTTCTCCAAGTGGAGGGAAGTAAAGAGTGGGGTCCCCCAAGGTTCAGTACTGGGACCCCTGCTTTTCAACCTCTTCATAAATGATCTAGAGGTAGGAGTAAAAAGCAAGGTAGCCAAATTTGCTGACGACACTAAATTATACAGGGTAGTGAAAACTGTGAGAGATTGTGAAGAGCTCCAGAGGGATCTCTTGACACTGGGGGAGTGGGCAAAACAGTGGCAAATGAGCTTCAACATCAGTAAGTGCAGAGTGATGCATGTTGGGGCAAAAAACCCCAATTACATTTATAAACTGATGGGGTCTGAACTCTCTGCGACAAACCAGGAAAGGGACCTTGGTGTCCTGGTGGACAGCTCAATGAAGGTGTCAACCCAGTGTGCCTCAGCAGTGAAAAAAGCAAACTCAATGTTAGGGATCATTAGGAAGGGTATAGAAAATAAGTCAGCAAGTGTCATTTTGCCTCTTTATAAATCTATGGTGAGGCCCCATCTGGAATATTGTGTACAGTTCTGGTCGCCATACCTCCAGAAGGATATTATGGAGTTGGAGAAAGTACAGAGGAGGGCAACCAGAATGATTAGGGGACTGGAACACCTTCCTTACCATCTGAGGCTGCAACGGTTGGGCCTTTTCACTCTTGAACGACGGCGTCTAAGAGGTGACCTGATTGAAGTTTATAAAATCATGCACGGTGTGGACAAGGTAGATAAGGAAAAACTGTTTTCCCTATCGCACAACACTAGAACTAGGGGACACTCCATGAAACTTTTGGGTACTAGTTCTCAAACCAATAAGAGAAAGTACTTTTTCACCCAGAGGATTACTGGTCTATGGAACTCCCTGCCAGAAGAAGTGGTGACAGCTGTCAGTCTTGACAGCTTTAAGAAAGGATTAGACAAGTTCATGGAGGACAAGGCTATCAATGGCTATAATTATGGCTACCTAAGGACAACCTCCGGGTTGGAGAGATAGGCAGGATATCTCTCAATGCCATTTCCAGGGAATCCTAAGCAGGTGAAGGCATCTCCTTGGGAATACCCTGAAGGAAATGGTGAGCCACTGTGTGAGACAGAATGCTGGACTGGATGGGCTGTGGCCTGTTCCAGCAAGGCTGTTCTTATGTTCTTATGTTCTTATGTTCTTACAGCAATGCTATCGCTATAGGTCCAGCGGTCAGAGACTAAGGTTCAACAACCTCAACAGACCATAGTGAAGCCAGACACAATGTCCCTAACGGGGGCCGGGCTCAACGTCCACGACGGAGCCTGACTCAGCGTCCTTAATGACATTGGCCGAGCGAGGCAACAAGGCAGTGCTGTGGGTCCAAGATGATCCCAACCTCCCCGCAGCCAATGCCGGACCAGGGAAGGGGCCCTGGCGAGGCGACAGCAATGGCAGTTTTTTAGTTCCTCCCAGACATCCTGCACAACCTGCCTCCAGCCAAAAAGGCGATACCAGTTCAGCAGTGGTGGTGGTGGCACTCTTGAAGTCCCTTCAGGAGTGCCCTACTGCAGATGTTCCTGCCTCAAGCTGCAGAAGCAGGGCGAAGCAAAGTCAGTTTTGTCCCAGAGCACCTGGAATCAACCCACTGCAATGTTCAAGCCTCCAGCTGCAAAGCGAGGCTGCCTCAGGGGATGCCTAGACACCCAAGTGCATGGAACGTTGTTTACCTTCCTACCTAAGTGGTACCTATTTATCTACTTGCAATTTCATTCTTTTGAACTACTAGGTTGGCAGGAGCTGGGACAGAGACACGTCTAAGGTTACAGTGTAAAATATTACCTATCTCAGCATTTGGTCTCATTTGGCAGTGATATCAATCTTCACCAAAGCTAGCCATTCAATCAGTATTTGTTCTGCCCTATAGATCCCAATTTCAAATCTTCCTAGGTGTTGGCATGAGATAATAGTCCAATGAATAAGAAAAAGCTAGCTCTGTTATCTTATTTCTCCTTTCATTAGAGCTTCTTGACACTCTCCATAGAACACAGTAGGGCTAAAGCTTTGCCTGTTTAGCTTGGGGCAAAAACACACCCTCTATGAGCAGAGAAATAATCTAATTTTTTCAATGAAATTTGGTGCCAGTCAAACTCTTTCAGAGTTGGACTTTGGGGACATCAAAAATGTACAGCAATCAGAAAGCTTAGCTGAGACAGACAAATTTAACATCTACAAGATTATGAAAGAGAACCAGATTAAGAATAAACACATCCAGTTTTTGGAACAACAATTCAGTAATTAGGTGAAAGGCAATATTTTCAATACATTTTTAAAGAAATTCCTCCTGATATAAATATTCATGTTGTCCAATTGCTTCTGGCTTGCTAATCTTTTAACAGCTCCAAATACAAGTTTCCTTTAGGTTCTGTACAAACTGTGGGTCATGTGCCATCCGATCTCGACAAGTCGGTGGGAGTTGATGATTCTTGATTTTACATGTTTTGGTTATGCTGCCCCTCATCATTATAAAACACCTTTCATACCACTTGCACGTGTGGTGCTTCTTTTAAACAATGATTCTACTGATTTTATGGATAGAGTGGCTGTTTTTTAATGTGTGCTTTTAAATTCCACCCTAGAAGTAGAAGCAGTTGATCCCAGATTCCCCATGATTTTACTTCTACCATACTTTGTTGTATCAACTGCCTGTGATGCTCTTAACACTGTAGCGCTGGTTCTAATGTCAATAAAGAGTGGTGTGTTGTTGTTGTTGTTTTTTTTTTGGGGGGGGGGATAATTGCTATGCTCCCCATGGAACCTGTGAATATCCTCAGCTTTATATTCATTTATTTATTTACAGTATTTGTATCCCACCTTCCTCATCTCAAGATGACACAAGGCGGTTTCCAACATGGTCTAAAAACTTCAGTTAAAACATCAATTAAAACCCAGATTAAAACAAATAAAAACTCATTCATAGAAATATTAAAACACCATCCTATATCCTCCCTAACCCATTAAGAAAAAGACAAGAGGAAATAAAAAGGGTGTGTGTGTGAAGCAGACAAACAAAAATGATGCGCAGACCCCCTGAGGCAGCGGGATTGGGCTGTTATACCTGTCATACCCTGCCATAACCAGGTCTTCAATGCCTTCTTAAAGGGGAACAGCTCTGTCTGGAGGCACAGTTCAGGTGGTAGGAGGTTCCACAGGGCCGGAACAGACACCGAGAAGGCTCTCTTTTCGGTCCCAGTCAGGTGTGCTTCTCTTGTAGATGGAACCTACTGAGCATCTCCAGTCTGCCCTCGTAGGTCGTGCTGAATACCTTGGGTGATGCGGTCTCTTAAGTATCCTGGTCCACTGCCATGAAGGGCTTTAAAGGACAACACCAGTACCTTGAAGTGCACCCAGAGGCACACTGGCAACCAGTGCAGCTCCCGAAGCAGCAGCAAGGCAAGGGCATAATGCCCACACCCCATCACCACCCGGGCAGCTGGGTGGTGATATCATTCTACTCTATTTGTGCCTTATATCCTTCTACTCTGAAAGGAAAGCTTAAAGTCTGAATGAAAAACCTATGGCTCACCCTGCCCTAGACCAGTAAATATGAAACTCTGGCCTGCAGAGTATTTAAATAAAGACTTTTTAAAAAAAAAGAATAAGGAGAAAAGAAAATCATTTCACAGAAAAGAAGGTGCTGAGGCATCAAATTTCCTCTTTCCAGGAAAGAGTTAAGTGAAAGAAATAAAATCAGATATGTGTAGCCTCCAGACGTCCATTAAAGTGCCGAATGCTGTTTTCTATCACAGATTATATGCCAGATGTTCAAACTATCTCTAATCATTGCAGATGTAATGGAGTAGAATGTTGCAGTTTGTGAGTTTACTGGCATTAATTCTGTATACCGCACAGGGGAAAAAAGATTTTAAATATATAATTATATCTCATTAATACTCAGGTTTTATTTCCTTTCAATGGAACAGGACTTATAAAAGTAACCATTTACCGCATGTTTTCTTTAGCAGCCACCTCCCTACATAATTCTGGGCACACTCCAAATGTGTACCTACCAAGAGGCAGTATAGCATATAATTCCTACAAAACAAAACACCCCCTACTATTTATATACACAGGATGTTTTTTTCCAAAGCAAGTGGAGATGGAACGAAATGAAAATATGTTTCATTTTCTCCCTTCTCTGCTCTGTGCACCACACAAAATACACGCTTTAAAACTATCTAGTTACTGAAGCTTTTCTTTTCACCAATACGATTGAAAATGACTCTTGCTTCTTTTGACATAGACTTCATAACAAGGTAATGATAGATAAATGGCAGGCTGACAGAGAAATGGCCAGTTCAGTTACCAACCAGGCTCTGCCAGCCAGCTATACTCCTTTCAGGGAACACCATCCCACTGTCCATTGCCCTTTCATTTTCTGTCCCCACCCATTTAGTAACAAGACGAGGCCAGCAGTTTGAGACCCAAGTAATGCATAACAGACTGAGCCTCCCATCATCTGTCCCAGCTCCTGCTAACCTAGCAGTTTGAAAGCAAAAAAATTGCACGTAGATAAATAGGTACCACTTTGGTGGGAATGCTAACAGTGTCCCATGTGCCTTTGGCACCTAGTCCTGCCTGCCGCATGACCACAGAAACATCTGCAAATGCAGGCAGCAGCAACTCTTAGGCTGTAAATAGAGATGAGCACTGCCCCCTAGTTTGGACATGACTGGCTTTCAAGCAAGGGAGACCTTTCCCATTACCTATAGATAAAAGGTTCTCAACAGTCCATCCATTGTCTTCTGGTATGACCAAGAAAATGAATCAAGGACAGATCTGTGTAGACAGGAAATATCACCAGTTCTTAATACCTGGAATCACTAGATATTACGTAAAGGTTGCCCTTGGTTGAAAGCCAGTCATATCCGACTCTAAGGTTCATTGCTCATCTCTGTTTATAGCCAAAGAGCCAGCGTTATGCTGTACCACACACACACAAATCAGAGTGTCGTCTGAAGTCTTAAGGCACCTCTGCATGCTCCAGGTTTTCAGGGTGGGAAACAAATGACATCATCAGATGTTTATGTATGAGGTGGCTCTGATTTCCATCTATTCCCCGTTGGTAAGAAGTGAAGCATCAACATCACAGGCGAGTTCTTGTTCCAAGAGCCCTGGCAGCTGCAGCACAAAGCCTGTTGGGGTGGGGAACATGGCATATCAACCCTTGTCCTTCCCTACTTCTTTGAAGGATAAAGAGCTTCCCCTAGCTAGGGCAGCACTTGAGCTCCTTTTTGGTCTTACTCCTGGCTTTAAAACCTAAGGAGACGAGATGCTGCTAGTTAGGCAACCCTCAGGTGAGCACTCTGGGGCTCAGCCCTATTTTCAGCTTTGGTGGAGTTAAATCTCACAGCATTTTACAAGATCTTGCATGGAGGAGAAGTCCTTTATTTCGTAAATCAGGGATTCCCAAACTTTTTGAGCTGTGGGCCAGTCATGTGTTTGAGTGTGCTGGTCATGTGGTTCCTCCTGCCATAAAACACATCTGCAGCTGTCATAAACAGCATTTACACATGCACGGGTGCATTTTATGGCTGATGTAAACATGCCTACTTCCAGTTCCAGTAGTAGCAAGGGCGGCCACGGGCCACATGAAATGGTGCCACAGGCCAGGGCCATCCTGCGAGCCATAGTTTGGCCACTCCTGTCATAAATGGGTTTCAAATGAGTTTGGTCCCCCTTTCCTTTCCTTTTCCAATCTCGATATGCTCAATGTTTCTTCATTGGCAATGAGCACTCTTCACCCTCATTCAGCCTGTGTATATGTGTACAAGTATTCAAAGCTTCCCCTTGCAAACATATATTTTCCAGCCTAACTGGTAACTCTTGTAAGCTGTAGAAACCCTGCCGAGGTCTGTGGGTGGTTCTGTTCCCTGGGCAATTGAATGCAGCAATTGTGTGCACATGTACACATGCATACACACATCTTTACATTAAATCTGGTGGTGCAATTCTCCTATTTCAGAAAACTCAGATAATTGAAGTTTTTTTCCAGTCATTGCTCATCTCCTTTGTGTTGTGAGATCTCTTAGTTACTACAACTTAATGGAAACACAGAGGACTTTCTGCCTTCCTCCACCTTTCACAGAAGTTCCTGTTAATGTTAAAAGTGATTTTTTTTTCCCCAGCCACAGCACAGAGGTCAAATCCTGGGAGTTCATTTTAAAGAATTCCTTAGGAAAGCTTTAGGTGTTGAAATCGGGCTGACAGAGAATAGTGTACAAACCACATAAGACAAGAGCCAGGAATGGCTATGGTACTCTGTATTGTGAATTGTACTCTTTTCTCCCTACGAATTTAGGTACCTGGCAGCAAATTCCCCACTGTGCTTCCATAGGGTCCCTTCCAGTTTGGCTGTTCTAACATAAGTGTAACATTAATATTACTGTAGCACGATCTATGAACAATAGATCAGTTTAACATCAGTGGGCATAAGGTGTCACTGTTTTACTAGGAATATAACATTATTACAGCATTAATCTGAAGACCACTGTTCAAAATATTTCTCCCAATATTCATGTGTGTGTTCACAGAAATGCAGAAAAGCTTATAGAAAAAGGTAGAAGATGTTAATCTCTGTATAACATGCAAGTAATCATTCACCTAGTCCAGTCTTCCTTTTGAGGGAACACACAAAACTGTTTTCTTAAAACTTTAAAGAAAATATCTCTCCCCTAGTAAAGACATACAAACACATTTTCTCAGTGGTTATCCCCAACATTTTGAACTCCTTAGTGAAGGAGGCTAAGCCAGTTTTCCCTTCATTGTCTTTCTGTTGGTTTGCAAAACCATTTTTTTCCCAAGTTACCTTTTTGAATTGGTTTTACTTGTTTGCTTTTTAACCCAAAAAAGGTATCACCTTCTTCTTCTACTTTTCTTTTCTATATGGATCACACAGCTGGTTTGTTTGTTTGTAGGTGGGTATTATTTTTCCATTGGTGTCTTCTAAAGTAATATCTTTTATTTATTTATTTTATTTCCCACCCATCTAGTAATAAGATCACTCTGTGGCTTACAACAATTAAAAACAACAAGATGAAACACCAACATTGAATAAACTATTAACCATGCTGCAACAAAATCAAAACTCCAAGTACTGCACCTCAACTTATATTTTAAATATTAGATGAATAATATTTAAAAACTTTCTTTTAATGGGCTAATTGCAATTGTCCTATACAACTGTAGCACAACTTGTGTCTTCAAGATGGGATGTCAGACAATCAATCAAGTAGCTTCACAAACTTCCCATGTGGTTCAGCTTCCTGAAGGAAAACGAAAGGAAAGCGGTCGTAAATAATTTGTCAGACTGTGTATGGCAAACTCTACTAGTAAATTGTTAAAGAGAACCTATTAGTCTCCTCTCTCTCTCTCTCTCTCTCTCTGTGTGTGTGTGTGTGTGTGTGTGTGTGTGTGTGTGTGTGTGTGTGTGTGTGTGAGAGAGAGAGAGAGAGAGAGAGAGAGTATCAAATAACAACAATAATAATTTCTGGTCAGAAATTATTCTGGGTTGAAAGGATTTTTTGTGAGAGAAACTCCGCTAAGGGAACGCCTGAATGAGGCTTCTTTCATGTCCCCAAGAGCTGGGGCAAAGACATGTGTTCAATCCATCATGCAGTACCCGGGTTTCAAACTGCCAACTTGCCGGCCTTCCAGCTAACAAGCAGAGCTTCTTAACCACTGAGCCATCGCAGCCCCCTAAATAACAATAAATACATATGAAAGATCCTTCTGATGTATTTATTCAGTTCAGATTCCAGTAATGAAGTTTATTAGTTGCTTTCGCTAAAATAACCATAATATTCTTATATATATATATATATATATATAAGAATATTATTGATATATTATTGATATGTTTCTGCTTCTTCATACGGGGCCTGGCCAGGATGTTTTGTTATTTAAGCTAGAGCAGGGATTCTCAACCTGAAGCCCACGGCAACATTTTATGTCCCCACCACCACCATCACCACCACCACCACCACACCAGGAAGTGCCATGTGGTGGAAGGGCAAAATGGCCGTCCAGCCCCCGAAGCTGTCTAACGTCTCACACACACACACACACACACACACACACACACACACACACACACACACACACACACACACACACAGGCTCAAAAAGAACTCCTAAACTAGAGCAACAAACGTATTTCAACCACTGGTCTAACAGGTAACTCCAAAACACTTTGCACACACACAGTTTCTTCCTAGTGTGAATAGGCAAAACGCTGCTGAGGCTTTTAACTCGGAACTGTGACTGTCCTCCTAAGACTCCCAGCTTGCTGTTTATGCTCCTGTTATTGATTCCTGTTCAGTGTGGCAAATATTTCCTCTCTCCTTAGAAGAGGAAGAGAGCTTGCTTTCCTTATTTCTCCTTCCTTTAAAACAGCACTTGGAAAGTAACTTATTATTTGAATTTTATTTAACTTGAGATATAACAGTAATCAATATACATAAAAAATACAAACATAAATTATAATACAAACAATGTGACCCTGCCTGTTTTGATATCTGAGAGCTGCACTTGGGGACATGAAAGGAGCCTCATTTGGGCATCCCTGGAGCGGAGTTTCTCCAGCAAAAATCCTTTCAACCCAGAGTAATCTCTGACACGAAATTATTACCGCCTCATTTGGGACCTTGAGAATATCTATTCTATTTCTTCTACATAATCTCCTTAAGTTAAAGGTAACGGTAAAGGTCACCCTGGCTTGAAAGCCAGTTGTACCCGACTCTAGGGTTCAGTGCTCATCTCTGTTTATAGCCAAAGAGCCAGTGTTCTCTGCATTTGCAGACATTTCCGTGGACATGTGGCAGCCATGCCTAGAGTAGACACCGAAGTACACAGGACACTGTTTACCTTTCCACCGAAGTAGTCCCTATTTATCTACTTGCAATTTCTTGCTTTCATACTGCTAGGTTGGCAGGAGCTGAGAAGGAGACGGGTGCTCATTCTGTCATGCAGTTCCCGGGTTTTGAACTGCTGACCTTCCGCCTCCCAGTCTTAACCACTTGGGCCACTGCAGTCTCCTTCACTGCAGTGGCTCCTTCAGTTACCACACCTTAATTCTCTCAAAAAAGACACTGTTTCATGTGCTGACATCTGACCTTTTCTCTTCAATAGAACATCTTAACCTATAAAACCAAGTGTTCACCGTTGGAATTGGCTATGGGCTGCTATGCGTCGCCCTACTGTCCCACAGCCACCCTTCGTGCACACGGCCTAATTCCCTACGCAGGTCAACGAAGGATTTAAAAATCCGGCACGGGGGCCTCAGCCCCACAAACGGCAAGAAAGGGAAAGAACTTCATGTCCCAACAGTCATTGCGCCGTGGCGCGCCAGAGCCAATCAGGCTGAGAGGCTCACGCACGCCGCAGCGTTCGGACACGCGCCGCAGCCAATCAAAAGAAAAGCATGTTAAAAAAACACAGGACAAACACAAAGCACGAACCCATAACTACAAGCCCCAGCGTCCTGCGCGCCCATGCAGAACGCTGGGGAAAACGGCGCCCGGAAAATTAAAAAGCAAACAATTCACAGGAAAGCAAACAGCAGCCGGCTTTCTTTTACTAACCCGCAGCGCCTGAAGCTCCCGAATCACCCACCCCTCCTTCTTAAAACAACTCCGTCTTTTGTTCTCTTTAAAAACGGAGTTGTTTTAAGGAGGAGGGGGGGTTGGGGGAAACGATCCTCTCTGCCTGTTCCTCAGCTCCCCTCCCCAACACCTAGCCCACCCTTCCTAACCCCCAATGACCATGCCCCCCTCCCCAACATGGGCCGGCAGCGTACATATCCCAACGAGTCTGCCTAGCGAAAAAAAACCAAACATAACACCACATGGTATTTCAATGGGCCACACAGCCACCGAGGCCGGCCCACAGAAATAACCACACCAAACACATAATATTTACACAGAAAATCTCCAAAAAACACACAAAAGAAACCAACGAAAACACACACCCCCACCCCCAACAAATACGGCCACGCCGAGAAGGCCAGCAAGCAAACCCCCACCCCCCCAAACACACAAACCCAAAAACAGCCAGGGCAAAAGCAATACCCTCCCCAAAAACAGCATGAAGCAGCAAGGCAAACACCCACCCAACAAACACACACACCGCAACCCAGCCCGGGCCACGGTAATACCCCCCCCAAAAAAAAGCCACATGAAGCGGCAATGGTATTTCCGCAGGCCAGCCATCAAGACTGGCCCACGAAAATACCCAAAACACAACAGAAACCACCACCTCAAAACCAAAAACATTCAAGAAAACACACACAGAACCCCCCCCCCCAAACCCTAAACAGACACAGAACGGCCACCAACCCAAAACAAACCCCCCTAAAAAAAACGGAGACAGCTTACAATTAGACGTCTTGCCTCAATGAAAACCGAAACTGAAATGAAGAGAGGGAGAGACTCACCAGAAGAAGCAAAACACAAATATTTGCTCAACACCACCACCCAGTGGCCAAATGGCCAAAGAAGAAAAAACATCCAAAATATTCCAAAAAATTCAATAAATTCAAAAAAATTGGGAAATCTATTCCAAATACATTCAAAAATATCCAAAAAACCAAAAATAATTCACAGATTAATAAATAAATTTTCAAAAAAAAGCCACTGTAAAATAACTTCAGTTTAAAAAAACATATATTTACACATTTCAAAAATTATTATCCAAAGATCATTTCCATAAACAAAAAACAAAAACCTTCAAAAACCACTTTAAACAGCCCGGCACTGAGGAAGCCAGCACGCAAAAAAAAAAAAAAACCCCACTGGGGGCACAAGTCTGCCACAGGCGGATGCAGCGCCACGAACCCAAAAAACCACAAAACCTTACAACACCATTCAAAACAGCCCTAAATCATTGGTGCAAGGAAATAAAATGAAACCCTTTACTATCCAACACAATTTTAAAAAGCCCGGCAACGCCAGGCAAACTATGCTAGTAATCTATAAATTCTCCCCAAATATAAATCTATTCGCTTTTAACAGTCCTTTTTTAATCTTACTCTCACATGTCAATTTGGAATTTCTTTATATCATTCAATAAGGTAAAACTGAAATCTTACTTATAATTTAGAAAAATATAACCAGGGAAGCTTAACTAAAGACGATTACTATGACACTGAGGGACACTTTATCGTTACTAAATACCCCAGTAATACTGGACAGGAACTAATTAAAGGAAAAGAAACTCCAAGAAGCCAAAATAGTTTAATTTATTTAACAGGAGACCTTTGCTAAATAAGACTGTCCTCTAAGTAAACATAATAGATATCATGTTGCCCGTGGCTATGAGGCTTTTCTGTAAGATATAACGTTATATTAAGTACCACATAAAACCAGAATTATAATTTCTATTTGAGCTGGTTGTTAGCAAACTAGTGCTTCAGCAGCACTACAAGGATGCTACAATGGAACCAACCTAATCATGATTAAGTATAAATCAGTTTGAGTATTTTTTCCTCTAAATTTAGCTTCATCTTTTCCCACCATGTTCTTCCCTTTCTCCCTTTTATGCTTCCTGTTTCAAGTCATCTGGAGGGGAATATTTTACTTACTCATGGACATATGACATGCCTCTTGTAACTGGTCATATTAAACTGACAATTTCAATGTTTATTTGTTTTTTTATGTGAAAACATTATTGTGATAAAGCACTGACTAAGAAGAACAGAATTCTGGTTAATTCAGAAAAATAGATATGCATGGAGATAATATGTGGCTGATCTTTCAAACATACGTTTGTAGGTACATTGCTTGACTAAGAAGAAAATTGGGGATCAATTTCAAATAATTGTAAACAGGCACTGTGTTCAGAGATAGGAACATGTGTATCACCTACCATTCAAAAAGAAGTATGGGCTTTCAATGTTCCATTCTTCTTTTTAAAATATGAATCACAAGTTTTAATATATATTTTTTATTTAAGCAGACCTTCAGTTGAGTATCATCTTGGGCAACATGATCTTTGAAAGATACCTGTTCTTCTCCTCTGCGCAACCTTATCAGCTTGTCAGTTCCCTTGCCGTGGAAAGGGAAAGTGGTTGAAAATTTGCATTTGATAGCTCTAGATGTTTGTTACATATTAAAAAATATATATGAAATAAATGAACAACAATTCCCAAAGTGAAGATTTGCTTCCCATGTCATTTTATTGCTTAATGATTTAATGAATATGCAAGCGATGTAATTCCACTTATAGTTGCAAAGGCATACTATAGACTATCTTTATAGTACCTTTCAAGTCATGCATCAAAAGGTGCTTTAACTAATAAAACTAACCAACAGCTGAAACACCACTGAAGCTTATAACCTAAATACTAAATTCATTAAGTAGTAAATGTGAAATCAAAAATGTATGTATTCTTCTTCTTCATGTGACATATCCATTCTGGATATTGGCTATGATCATGGTGATAGTCTTCTTGATCTTAACTCCTCAGAACAGTTCTTCCAAAGACATGCCAAACCAGTCTCTCAGGTTCTTCAGCCATGAAGTCTGTCTACGTTCAGGGCCCCTCTTCCCAGGGATCTTTCCTTGCAGAGCAAATTGGGGTATTCTTTTAGCTGGCTCTAGAGTCTCATAAAGACTTAACTTTTATATTATACTTTTTAATATATTTACTAGCATAGTTTGCCCGGCCTTGCCGGGCAGTTTTTATTTGTGTGTTTTTTTTTGTTAAGGGTGGTTTGGATGGGTGTGTTTTGCATTTGTGGTTTCTGACTTTTTAAATCTATTTTATTAGATTTATTTGTGATTTGGATTTATTTCTTATTTTTCAGACTTGTTTTTACTCTTGTGGCCTCTAGGTGGGGCTGTTAGTAATAGTGTTGGATTCTCTTTTTGTTTGACTTGTTTTCTCTCTCCTGGCCTCTAGGTGGGGCTTCTTCCAGTAAGTAGTCTTTGTTTCTTCATTTCTGTTCTGGAGTCATGGAGGGAGGACGTGCTGGCGAGTTCTCGGTTTTTTTAATCTGTTTTTTTTAAATTGGACTGGTAGGTGTTTCTGTTTCTTCTTTTGTGATTTTTTTTTGGGGTTTTAGATGTCTTTAATAGTTTTGTTTATTTCTGGTTGGTTTTTATGCTTCTGATTTCTTTTGTGATTATTTGTTTTTAAATTGTGGTATTTTTGTTGTTTGAGTTAGGTATTTTGTGTTGTAGTTAGGTGTTTTTTCTGTGCTTTCATGGTATTTTAGGTGTTGTTGTTTGTGGATTTTGTTGTTTATTGTTTTGTTGGTTAATGTGTTTATTTATTTATTTGTGTTTCATTATTTTTGGTGTTTGGCATTTTGGGTAAATGTTTGGTTTTGTTGTTGGTGTGTATTTTTGCATGAAGAACGAGCTACCTTTTGGTTCCTCTTCTCCCCATTGCTGCTTCGAATTTTGGTTTTGATGCAGCAATGGGGGAAAGGAGGAGCTGGCAGTCAGCCCATTCTTCCCCCGGTAAGGTTCGTTAGGTCGGTCGGGGGAGAAGGAGGCAGAGAAGAGCTATCTGCCTGATGATGGTTCTCTCCTCTCTGTCTCCTTTCTCTTCTGGCTTACCTAACCGGAGATCAGCAGGCAGCGATCCGCAAGGGGTGGTGCTCTTCCTTGCAGATTGCTGGCTACTGCTTTTGTATTACCTCCATCGGAAGTACAAAGGCAGCAGCCAGTCATTCGCCAGGGAGGGTGCTTCCCCGATGAACTGCTGCCTGCTGCTGGTATTTTTCCCCACACTGGCTCAATTGACCTTGAGGCCGGTGGTGGTCTCGCCGTGTCTTCAGCGGGGTAGCGTGGAGGAGAGGGAGTCCCTCTTCTCCCCGTTGTTCAGGGAAAGAAGGCCGGCGGTGGTCTCGGCATGGCTTTTTGTGTGTGTTTGTTTGCGAGGGCATGCAGCGGACTTGCGCTCCCGTTGTGGGGGGCTGGCGTGTTTTTATTTTATTTTTTGCATGCTGGCTTTCTTAGCATTCTGCGCGCTCGCGCTCTTCAGCCTGATTGGCTGAAGTGCTCATGGCGCATAGGATGCTGGGACTTGGAGTTTTGTTTGTTTTGTTTGCATTTGTGCAGCAGTTTTTTTCTATAGCTCGATTTCAATTGGGCGTGCCACGGTTCCCAACATTCTTTTTGCTCGTGCCTCTCAGCCTGATTGTCTGAGGCGCACCGCTACACAGAGGACGTTGGGAATTGAAGTTGTTTCCCTTTGTTCCCGTTCGTGGGGCTGCTGCCCCACTGGTGATGACCAAAACACCGAGAAGGTGTTGAGAAGGCAGGGGTTACAGTGAGTGTGGAAGGCTAGGTCGGGGATGGTTGGGCCTGGTGCGGGAGCCTTTGAACGAACCAAATGGTTAACCCCTCTTTTTATAGATATAGATAGTCCTATGTCATTCTTCCAAGTGTAAATTTTTCTCTGGTCTGTGACTGTATAAATAAAAATTTGAATTTAAATTCTGTACTTTATGTTGTTCCTCATGATATGGCCAAGGTATTGAAGCTTTCTTTGCTTAATGTACTTGAGAGTTCTGGAAGCTTCTGGTCTGTTATATAACCAAGTCAAAAGATCTACAAGGTACTTCTACAAAATACATAAAGTAGGTCTGGAAAATCTTGAGGTCAAAAATGAGTGGAGCCAATATAATCAAGGCAATTAATACCTAGGCAGTGCCTGTTATACAATATTCAACTAGAACAATTGTATGGACCCAAATGGAATTAGGCAACTTAGACAGAAAACTAAGGAAGCTAATTACTATGCATCATGCTCTGCACCCAAAAAGGGGTGTTGATCATCAGTACTTACCAAGAGCTGAGGGTGGCAGAGGACTCTTACAGGTGTGACAGACAGTAGAGGAAGAAAAGCATAGCTTGAATGACTACATTAAGATAGGTGAAGAGCCTATGTTTCAGGACAAAGGAGGACTTTTGAAAACAGTGAAGAAGAAAGCTGAATAAAACAAGGAAAGGATCGAATGTTGAGCTGCAAACTGGAAAAACAAGCCTTTGCATGATCAATACTTGAAAAACATAGAAGGCAAGGCTGACCCAAAGCTGACATGGGGATGGTTACGAGCCGGAGTTTTGAAGAAGGAAACGGAAGGATTTATCTTGGCAGCTCAGGAACAGGTTTTGCCATCAAATTGCATGAAGACAAAAATACAGCACATATTCAACAATAGCAAATGCCGGTGTAGTAATGAAAAAGATGAAACAGTAGATCATCTGATTAGCAGAAGCAGCAAAACTCCACAGACTGATTATTTGCAACACCATAACAGGGTTGCAAAAATTATTCATTGGAAACTTTGCCAGAAATTTGGATTTAAATGAAGTAAAAATCATTGGGAACATAAAGCAGAGAAAGCTTTAGAAAATGAGAGTCAAGATCCCGTGGGACTTTAAAATTCAAATAGATAGATATCTGCCTCACAACACATCTGATATAACTGTTGTGGAAAAGAAGAAGGCCTGATTTATTGACATTGCTATACCACAAGATGCACAAATTGAAGACAAACAACTGGAGAAAATCACAAAATATTGTGATTTGCAAATTGAAGTTGAGCATTGGAGGGATGATGTTTCCCTTTTTTCCAGTTTAGCTTTTCAGAAACATTTGTTGGGGGGCGGGGGCGGATGCAAGATAGCAGGGGAAGGGCTCTTGTATCAAGACACAGCATGATGGACTGACTGTTCATTTGGTTGACACTTTCATTATCCCAAAATTTGTCTGTAATAATGACCATCCATGGCAAAAGCACGGTGGTTGTTAATGGACAGGAATAGGGAGGAAAAATTATTTAATTAATCTAGGAATAAAGCATTTCCTCCACACATGTTGAGCAGTCAAGTATTTCACAGCATACTTGGCACATGAGAGCAGGTAGAGTAATTATGCACAGTTTCCAGTGATTAAAAGGTTGTAAAGTAATTTAAGATACATCTTCAAAATTATTTGTCTTATAAATGAGGAAAGAATGAATAAGAACTGCATCAAAAAGCTCTGCGGTTCAGAACTGACTTTTATTCAAAGACACCTAAAGAGACATTGTTGCTAGCAATTAGCCACATATCTGAGCTATAGTTTCATGATGGCATCTCCTCATAATGTGACCCATAACATTTTTCATCTAATACCAAACCCAGAGGATTAGAAGGACACAGTCATCCCTCATGCCTTCCTCCTTTCCTGAGGAGATGCTACCGTCCATGAAAGCTTATGGCAAAGAAAAACCTGTTACTTAGACTTTAAAGTAAGGTAAAGGTTGCCCTTCCTCGAAAGCCAGTTGTATCCAACTCTAGGGTGGGTGCAGTACTCATCTCTGTTTACAGCTAAAGAGCCAGATCGCTCGTCATCTGCAGACGTTTCCATGGCCATGTGGCAGGCATGATTAGATTCTGGATCACGTGAATAATGTTACCTTTCCTGTCAAAGTGTTACCTATATAGCTATATGCAATTTCTTGCTTTCGAAGTGCTAGGTTGGCAGGAGCTGGGACAGATGATGGGAGCTTACTCTGTCGTGCAGCACTCAGGTCTCAAAGTACTGACCGCCAACCTTCCAGTAGTCAAACTTAGCACTAAGCCACTGCAACGCTCACATACACCTTAATAATAATAACTATGTTGTCAACTGAATTCTGACTTATGGAGTTTCTGGGTTTTCTAGGTAGAGAGGGCTTAGAAGTGGTTTCCTGCCCCCATCACCTGGGGGCATCCTGTGACTGTACCTCTTGCCCAAGGGAAGGCTGGGTTTTCTTGAATGCATGGTGAGGAACTAAACTCCTCACCTCTAGCTCTATGGCCAGATACCTAACTCACCTAGCTATCTAACCAACTCTATGGTCACCATAGCCCCTGGTAAACCTCAAAGCCTTCCAGTTTAGACCTTTCTCACAGGTGCAATCCATTTAGGTATTTCTACAGACACCAGCAAAACTCTTAAATGAAGTTCATCTTGGAGAAAGTCTTAAACTGGAAACCTTTGAGGCTTAGCTGAGACTTATTCCACTCAGACTTACTTGTCAGAAAGAAAGTTTCCTGCTAATACCTGGGCAGAAACAGGAAGCTTGGGTGAAGAAAGGCCTGGGACTGAATCTATGCATTATTATTTCTTGGGGTCTTTGATCCTCGGTGACGAAATTATAAAATTTACAAAGTGCTGGATTGCCTTGGGTTCCCTTTCTCCCAGTTCTTTTCTGTCCCATGGGTGGAGCCTATAATCTTAGATTTTTAAATAAATATATATAATTTGACATTGTGTCATCTAATAGCACACACTGACCATGCTGGCTTTGGAAGGACCTTGATTTTAAAATGTCTTGAATCAGTTGTTTTTCCCAGGAAAGGGTTAACATCTGGAGTGGAGGAGAAATACAGAAGAAAAATGCCTTATTTATGTCAAGCTGTTTTCTATAGGTGCTTTGATGTGCAAGAACCAGGAATGCCAGTTCTCACCCCAAGGTCAGAAGAGAGCAATCAAGCCAAAGCAAGATAAACAAATGGGACATCAAAATGAACACAAATAAAATAATCTCATGTGGGGGATAGACTTTAGGGATATGAAACTTGTTGCTATGGGCCATGTTGTCTGGCTGTTGTTGTTAGTTGAATAGTTGATTCGGACCCTTTGCGACCCCCTGGACCACTGCATGCCAGGCACCCCTATCCTCCACCATCCTCTGCAGCCCACTCAGCTTTATGCCCATTGTGTCAACAATGGCATCTAACCATCTCATCTTCTGCCATCCTCTTCTCCTTTTGCCTTTGATCTTTCCCAGCATCAAGGCCTTCTCGAGTGAGTCCTCTCTTCTCATTTGGTATCCAAAGTACTTTAGCTTCATCTTCAATATCTGTCCTTCCAAGGAGCATTCAGGGTTGATTTCCTTCAGGATTGACTTATTTGTTCTCTTTTCTGTCCAGGGTACTCTCAAAATTCTCAGGTTGTGCAAGCCCAAAAGGGCTTGCTGTAACTGTTCAGATGTGTTAGATTTCATTTTACACCATTCCTGCCCAGGACAGATGTGGAAGTAGAGCTGCGGTTCCACACACTCAGTGGACGCCAAGCTGTGGAAGGCTGATTTAGGCTGTTATTCCTCATCAACAAATTATATTCTCCTTTGTCCTTGCATTATTTAAGCCAATAGAGAAATAAATCTATCCTGCTCTATTGCTATCAAGTCTAAGCAAAGGATCAACTCCAGGAGCATCTTGGCTTCCTCCCATGCTACAACTGAGTGCAGCAATGTCCTTTTTCTTTATTATACTTGTTTTTTTGGCTACAACCTTACAACTCATCTTGGGCTACAAATTTAAAAAACGTCTTATGACATTTGAAGAACAATGCAAAATATATAGGGACTTTTATACAGCCTTTGGTATGTACAGTTTCTCTCCATCTGGATAACTGTGGAGCAGTGAGCCAGAAAAGATGATCCTTGATTCATCAGCATGATGCATCCTGTCATAATGAGGACTGTGATCTAAATTTCCCACTTATCCTCTTTAAAACATTCTAACTGCAAACTGACCTTTGCATTGACACATAGGGTGTAATCAGATGCCAAGAAAAGATTGTGCCTGATGGTAGTGGGAAAAATTCCTTTACTTGGGAAAATCTCCCTTAAAGTGACCCTTCTGGATCACCGGGAAATAGCTCCTCCCAGACTCTGGCATGAATGGTCCAAAATGCAAGCTATTTCTGTCTCACAAGGGATTGCTATTGTTTCTTTGTTTAATTGCAAATTTACCCGAGTGCTACATGACGAACTGAGCTCTCATTGCCTGTCCCAGCTCCTGACAATGTCACAGTTCGAAAACAAGAAAGTGTAGATAAAGAGGTACTACTTTGGAGGGAAAGGTAACTGCATTCTGTTCACTGTGGTGTCTAGTCATGCCTGCCACATGATTATGGAAACGTCTGCAGATGCAAACCTTTACTTAAACCCACAAACTTGGGAGACAGCGGCCGAAGATCAACCACTTTGGCGCCAAACCATCTCTGCTGCTTCTGATCACTTCGAAGGTGAATGCCGCAGGCGTTGTCCTGGTTTTCCTCTTTTCTGATGGGTCAGACTCAGTCGGTGTCTTTAGAGAGTGGGTTGTCCAGCCCTAGGTTGCTTCCATGTGGGGTGCCTCAGGGCTCAGTACTCTCACCTCTATTGTTTAATATCTACATGAAACCGCTGGGTGAGATCATTCGTTCCCATGGGGTGAGGTATCATCAGAATGCAGATGATACCCAGCTGTACATCTCGGTTCGTGGGGACCCGAGTGATGCAGTCGAAGTCCTGACCAGGTGTCTGGAGGCTGTTCGGGTCTGGATGGGGGACAACGGGCTTCAGCTGAATCCTGGCAAGACTGAGTGGCTTTGGGTGTGTGGTCCCATGTTATCCCGGGAGTTACCATCTTTGGTCATGGCTGGAACATCTTTGCCAAAGTCAGATCCAGTGTGCAATCTGGGGGTCCTCTTGGACTTGCGGCTACTGCTCGAAGAGCAGGTGGCAGCCATGGCTAGGAGGGCCTTTGCACAGCTTCGTGTTATTTACCAATTGCGCCCACTCCTGGACCGGGACTCCTTGCTCATGGTCACGCACACTCTGGTCACCTCCAGATTGGATTATTGTAATGCGCTCTACATGGGGCTGCCCTTGGTGACCATTCGGAGGCTTCAGTTGGTCCAGAATGCAGGTGCCCGGGTTGTGATGGGGTACGGGCATCATACTCGGGCCTAACCACTTCTCTGGGAGCTGCACTGGTTGCCGGTGTGCCTCCGGGTGCAATTCAAAGTGCTGGTTTTGACCTTTAAAGCCCTTTATGGGCTACAAATTGGACCAGGCTACTTAAGAGACCACGTCGCCACAAGGAATTTAGCCTGTCCTACTAGGGCAGACAGGAGGGGTTCACTGGTGGTCCCATCAGTGAAAGAGGTACATCTTACTGGGACCAGGAAAAGAGCCTTTTCCGTGTCTGCCCCACCTCTTACCACCTGAGTTGCGGCTCCAGATGGAACTACTCCCCTTTAGGAAGATGCTGAAGACATGGCTCTTCCAACAAGTTTGGGGCACACTTGACTCTACCAGTCAAGCCCAGTGGCTGATCTAGCCTATGTGGTGGGCTGTTCCTTGGCTTGGTTATTCTGTTTTAATGGGGGTAGGGTAGGGGTGGGTTGTTTGTTAATAATGATATGTTTGTGTTTTTAATGTTGGTTTTAATTGGGGTTGTTAGACCTGTTTTAATTATTGTTGCTTTATTGTTTTTATTGTAATTTTTATTATGTTGTTAGCCACCCTAAGTGGTGTACCCTCCAGGAGGGCGGGATATAAATGCGCAGAAATAAATAAAAATAAATAAATACGAAAGTTTCATCAGACTCAACTACACCCTGTGTAGTTGTAATGTGTGTGGTTGCATGTTTCATGCCAGGATTGGTTTATGGAATCACCACAGAGACATCCATCAACTGAGGAAATGTCTTCCAGGGACACCAATTTATATTGATAAGCCACTAACATTCTTAAGAGCTTAAAACTGCGTATACAAATCATACCTGTCAAGTTTCGGGAAATTTCTGTCAAATAAGGGAAATTTCCCACCCAAAACGGGAAACTTGACAGCTATGCTTATCCTGTGCTGGCCTCCAATCTAACTCCAGTCAAATTGCAGTCTAACTAATACGGGATGATGACGGAAAAGAGTGTAAAATATGGGGGGTTGACAGAAATTTCCTGAAACTTGACAGGTATGATACAAATTGTTAAAAAGGCAATAAGTAAGAATGCAAGCATGCAATTAAATAAATGAACAAACAAACAAATAAAGTGGCAATGTAAAAAACAAATAAAAAATAAGATGCCAAAGTAGAATTATACAGTAAAACCCTACTTACATAACAAGTCTGTTCCCTGGGCTTTTATGTGAATCAGTTTTTTACTTAACTCGAAGCAAACCCATAGGAAAAATAAATTTTTACATAACTCGAAGCAAACCAATAGGGAAATGATATTTATGTAAATCGAAGCAACCACATAGGAAAAATGATTTTTTTACGTAACTTGAAGCAAACCCATAGGAAATTCTGTTATGTACATTGGGACATTTATGTAAATTGGGGCATCGTTTTAGTGCTAAAATCATTATGTAAGTCGAATTTTATGTAACTCGAGGCATATGTAAGTCAGGCTATTACTGTATATAAAATCCCATCCCATAAACAGAATAGTTGCTATAGGCTTTAAAATTCACTGTAATTCTGATGTTGATGGTATTTTGATTTTTGGTCCAACTTGGCATTAGGATTTTCCTGCTTCAGAGGCTGAAGACCCTGTGAGGAGATTATCATAAACATGTTTAGCGCAGTATGAAATAATGTTATCCAGTGTGATCTGGCAGACATTGTATTTCTTTTCAAATGGGCTATTAATTTTTTAAGTACCTAGGATGGTCACTGACATGCCACCAAAAGGAGGGCAAAGATGGTCACTGAATTGCACAGAATAGCATACATTCATTTTGGTGTACAAATCCAAACTGCGAAATGATTTTTAATGATTCAAATAGAATTATTATGTATTTCATGTGCATGAGGAAGTCAGTGAATATTTTGAGACCTGAATGCCTGTATTCACCTGGATGGGTAATTTGATGGTTGCTGTTCTTATTCTTTATGTTTCTTTCTATTTAAATTACATTTGGGTAGATCAGTCGTTGAAACGGAGGACCGTTCTACATGGAGGATTGCTTTCTGAAAGCCCCTTAGCTGGAGGACTCGCCTCCTAAAAAAGGGCACATGACTAACCTATAGATCAGGGGTTGCCAACCTATGGCCCATGGGCCTAATCTGGCCTGTGGTGCCAATTAATCTGGCCCATGGTGTATACTTAAGCACTGCTGGAAGCTCCCCACCACTCCCCAATGCCACCGGAAGTGCCAAAAATGCAACATTTTTTTTTAAAAAATCAGCAAAAATGCTTCCCCTCCCCCTGCCACCATGGGAAGTAGCACACACACACACACACACACACAAAACCCACACTGCGATTGTGCCCGTCACCACCGCGGTAATCGGAAGTGCCAAAACCAGAAACTGGAAAGGCAAAAACGTGGCAAAAAAATCGTAAAAGTGTGGCAAAAAATCTCATCCTTCCCACCACCACCATGGGAAGAGGCGGAGCCTGCAAAGCAGCTGGAAGAAATGCCACAATTGCACCCACCGCCACCACAGAAATCAGAAGCACCATGGGCGGAGGAAGGAACCATGCCTCCGGCCTGCACAGCTATGTGTCGGGGCGGGTCTGACTCATGGCACGAAAACGTTGGCCTCCGCTGCTATAGATACCGAACAACATATTGATACTGCTTTAAATTAAGGCCTTTGCACATTACTCCATTGGTGAACCAAACAATATCCATTTTCCTCAGTTTGAAAATAGAGAAACATCCTAAGAAGAAGCAATGCTAGAGAAATGGGAAGCATTTTTTAAAATTGTATTACATGAGCAGATGTCTTAATGGCAACAGCATTAGGCCCAGAAAATCCTGGAGCTTCTTTTCCTTTCATTGCTCTTATCTAACTGGAGATATTACCAATATGCCATCTTTCTTTCTTAAGAGCATGATTCCAAACCCATCTGTTGTTCCCTGTTTTGCTTTTGTTCCAGGATCTGCAGAAGAAGCCTTCACTGATGGCTCGTTCATGACTGCAGCACAACACTGAACCATGTAGGAGAAGCATAACAATAAATTAGAAGCAAACTAAAAATTAAAGAGGGGGGAATGGCATAAAGCAACAAATGCTTGCATATATGGGGAGATTTTATTGAATATGTTTTCCAAAAATCAAAGGGTTTCAAGCCAGGTCAAGAAAGCATTAGCTTCTGGGAAAAGAGGCAGGTATAACAATTAAATTAGAGAAATAATAATAATAATAATAATAATAATAATAATAATAATAATAATAATAATAATAATAATAATAATAATAATAATAATAATAATAATAATAATAATAATTTTGTGTAAAAGATTACTCTGGATTGAAAGGATTTTTGCTGGAGAAACTCCACTTTGGGGACGCCTGAAAGAGGCTCCTTTCATGTCCTTGTGTAGCCTTCGGGTATTGAAACCTGACCTTCCAGTCTCCAAGTTCAGTGTCTTAACCACTAAGCCACCGGGGAAGCTAATTAAAGAATTAAGATATGTGGAAAAGAAAGGAAGGTCCCAAGGGTGGAGGGTGCACTTATTAAATGTTATATATGTTTAAGGTTAATTAATGGGGTTATGATAGCTATATACTATACAGTGTAAATTTTGCTATAAGGTATGTAATGCTGTTTTTCATATTATTATTACTTTTTTGTGTGTGTTTTTGTGTGTTTCACAAATATACATATATATTTTAAAAAAACAATAAACTAGAAGCTGTTTAAAAATTCACTTAAAATGGAGTCTTCCTCTGAGACAGAGAAGTAAAGCGACAATCCATGGGTGGAACATAGAAGGCAATTTACTTAGAATAAAATGCAGTACATTTTCTGGATAGTATAATTTTTCATGGTAGTCACATCTAGTGGTTGGCCATCACCAGATCCTGCTTAGAATTTGAACAAGATTGGAAAATACAGCACTTCCTTTGGTGAAAATATTATTCTGCAATGTTCAGACTTTAATGACCATCTCCCTTAAAGTGACCCTTCCAGCCTAGCCCCCAAAATTAATAGCTCTGCAATTGGAACAAAAAAGTCCCATTTGGGCACAGATCAGGATTAGGCTTGTCTCTTCTTGTTGTTAACTAACCTGACTCCCTAAAGGGGCCAACAGCTGCGGGTGGAGGAGCCCCTTTCGGTGGGGTGATGGTCCCCCTCAGTGGAGGAAATGCCACTGGTAACCATCATATTGGGCCCAATGGCAAAATGAGCAGAGGAGGAACTCTGATTCACAACAGTTATAGAGGTGGAAGAGGCCATGCCAGATGGACTGGCTGTAAAGGCGCACCTTGTCCAGGCCCGTGCTGGCCATTTGGGACACAGGGACAAGTCCCGGTGCACCCCAGTGACTGGTGCCCCCAGAGGTGGGCAAAAGTATGTCACCTGGCAGCTACAATCTATGATGTCATGCAGTACCCCCATAGGCACCGCCCCCTCACTCCCTGTCCAGCGCCCTTTTAGCGTAGCCAGCATGCCCCTGACCTTGTCCATATTCTCAAGGCTGCAGCAGCCAATTGCAGTCCCTGTGTTAAATTCTGCATGTCACGCTTCAAGTGTGCCATGGGAGATAGCTTGGAGATCACTGTGTGTGGAACACTTCATGGCAAGATGGGATCCACCTTAAACAAATTCACACCAGTAACATTTTTCCTGTTTCAGGAAAAAAAAAATGCATTCTCGGATACGAGTTGCAGTTGACGACAAACACCTTGATGAACAGAAGGATCTCTTACTAAATCCCCAAGCTGATATCTTGCTGTTCCTATTATTATTATTTTTAAAAAAGAGTTCTGAGTTGTTATAGGCTTGTCAATAATCTTCTCAATATGCCCACCCACATTAGCAAAGTGCAATAGATTGACTGCAGTAGAACGTGGATTCGGTTAACATAAGCTCCAAAGTCATAAAAGAATGAATATACCAATAAAAGGAATGGATTTTGTTAGGCTTAATTTTGTTTCCAGAGCAAGGGATATTTCTTCCCTGCTAGGGTGGCTCAGGGGGGCAGCTATTCTTTTCCTTAAACACACAAAATGGACGTGTGCACTCCCATCTCATTTATTTCACTGAATAAAATAGATACACAGAAATTCATAACACAGTTAGTACTTTGATTTTTTTTCCACATCTGGAAAACTGGAATTGCCAATGGAGACAGGGCGTTTGTCTTTGAGGCATCCAGCTTGGAGAACTCCCTTCCTAGAATGGTTCCTCTCTTAGCAGAGTCACATTCTTATTCACCTGAGTTTTCGCTGTAGATAAAAGTTCCATCTTACTGTTGTTTTTTTGTACTGAATGATTTTTATGCTTCTGTTGCTTTTAATGTATGAGAATGATTTAATACAGTTTGAATAATTTTACTGATATGTAAATTGTTTTATTGCACCCTAAAGGTAAAGGGACTGCAGTGGCTCCCGTCTTTGACCCAGCTCCTGCCAACCTAGCTGTTTGAAAGCAAGAAATTGCAAGTAGATAAATAGGGACCACTTTGGTGGGAATGTAAACAGCTTTCCGTGCACTCTAGTGTTGAGTTATGCCTGCCACATGACCACGGAAATGTCTTCAGAAGCAGACAGTGCTGGCTCTTAGGCTTTGAAACAGAGATGAGCACTGAACCCTAGAGTCAGATACAACTGGCTTTCAAGCAAGGGAAACCTTTACCTAAAGGTAAAGGGAAAGGTCACCCTTGCTCGAAAGCCAGTCATCTCTGTTTATAGCCAAAGAGCCAGCTGTCTGTCTGCATCTGCAGACTTTTCTGTGGACACATGGCAGGCATGCCTCAACATGGAATGCTGTTTACCTTCCCACCGAAGTGGTACCTATTCATCTACTTGCAATTTCTTGCTTTCAAACTGCTAGGTTGGCAACCCTAAATAGGCCTATGCAATTAAGTCTTTACCTATAAGGAGGGACATTAACCGTTGGAATCCGGCAAACACATCCGCACCTGTCCATACTATCCCATACTGAGCCGCCCGCACTTGCTTTTACCTCGCCCAACCATTGCCGCTAAGGTCCGGCAGTCACCAGAGGGGCAACCACCCCATGAACGCAAACAAAACAAATCAACTTCAAGTCCCAGCATCCTCCGTGCTGCGTCACCCCTCAGCCAATCAGACTGACAGGCAAGAGCAAGGAGAACGTTGGGAAAGCCAGCATGACCAATACAAAAAGAACCCTGGATAAAAGCTGCTGCATGAATGTGAACAAAAAACAGACAACTTCAAATCACAGCGTCCTCTGCGCCATGACCACTTCAGCCAATCAGGCTGAAGGGTGCGAGTGTGTAGAACATTGAAAAAGCCGGCACATGAAAAAATAAAATAAAATAAAATAATGCCTCATGCAATCGAAGCGCAAGGCTGCTGCAGGCGGACACAGCACCTCACGGCCTCGCTAACCCACACATGTGAAAAACCACGGTGAGACAACCACCAGCCTTCTTTCCCGGAGAAACGGGGAAAAGAGGGACTCCCTCTCCTCCCCACTACCCCACCGAAGACACGGAGAAACCGCTGCCGCCCTCAAGGTAAGTTGAGGTGGGGGAAAAACCCACCAACGGGCAGCACTTCATCAGGGGAAGCACACTCCCTGGCGAATGACTGGTTGCTGCGTTTGAACTACCCACATCACTGTTTTGAAAAGTAGCACGAAACTGCGGTGGAGGTAATAGAAAAGCAGCAGCCAGCAATCCACAAGGAAAAGCACCACCCCTTACGGATCGTTGCCTGCCGCTCTCCCATTAGGTAAGCCAGGGGAAAAGGAGGCCGAGAGGAGAGAACCATCATGAAGCAGATAGCTCTTCTCTTCCTCCTTCTCTCTCAAACGATCTAACAAACCTTACCAGACGAAGAGTGAGCTGACTGCCAACTCTTCATTTTCCCCATCGCTGCATCAAAACCTAATTTTGAAACAGCAATGGGGAAAAGTGGAAAAGACAGACAGGCCATTCTTCACCCCGCAAAACACAACCACAACAAAACAAAAACAGTTTAACATAAGGCCAACCATGGACAAAAAAACACAATAAATAAACAAATAATTCAAATAAACCCAGTAAACAACAAAACAATAAACAACTCAACAAAAAACACCCGAAATACCAAAGACTAACGAAAAACCATGAAAACTCACTAAAAACACCTATCTACAACATGATAATACCTAACTCAACAAACAATAATATCACAGATTTTAAAAATAAATACAGAAAAAAAGAAATAACAACCAGAAATATCTAAAACAATAAAACACATCTAAAATCCAAAATAAATACAAAAGAACAAGAAAAAACACTTGGGGGGGGGGGGTTTAAGTAGAAACTCTCTATTTAAACCCCTCAGCCCAGCACCCCAAAATCAAAACAAAATAAAAATAAAATAATAAATCAAGAGCACTTACAAAAGACGTCCTCCCTCCATGCCTCCTCAACAGAACTGAAGAAAGGAAGAGAATTGCAGTACTCTTAATCACAGCCCACCTAGAGGCCAGAAGAGTATACAACAGCCAAAAAATATTTTAAAAATCCAAATAAAAATAAATAAAATCAAATAAATTCAAAAATCACAAATTCAAATCACCACCACCCAAACCACCCCTAACCAAAAACACACACAAAAAACTGCCTGGCAAGGCCGGGCAAAATACATTTAAGGCAGTGCAAATGTATTCAGTCATGCAGAGTGGGGAAAACATTCCCAACGGCTAGAAAGCCATATGATACATATCATCTATTGCTTGTGTTGTAGGACTTGCTTTTTTAAATTGGCAAACGTTTCTCAGGCACCAGTTCAGATTTATTTAGGCTCACATATGTGCTTAAGAAAGAACTCCCCTTCCCTATTTCCTGTGTTGTGTTGTCTTCTTGATATCTTTACCCACCCTTTAAGAATTATTTATTAATGGACATGGGTAGAAAATAGTAACATGGTAGGATATGAATTTCCTGTCTTTGCACCAAAAAAGTAAAATAAAGCTAGGAACTTTTTTAAAATAAAAAAAAGTTTGTACTGCTTGTAATGCATAGCTCAGCTCCAAAAATTTCAGTCAACAATTTAGTTGTGGATTTCGTTATTCAAGAGCTGAGGATTCCATTTTTTTGCTTAGCTGATTGACATACACTAGGACTAGATGACAGGTCTGGCCAGGTTATCCTGCTATGGTAATAGTGTAGACCATACTGCCAGCAACTCAATGCTGAGCATCATGTGATGGTTAACTAACCTGACAACCCTGAGGATTAATGGCTTGGGTGCCGAAGTCCATAGGGAAGGGTGATAGTCCACAAATGGATTAAATCCCACTTTAATCCATCTTGATGGAGGGTAGCAGCTTCCTCAATCCTGGCCTCGGGCTGAGGAGGACTTTGCATGCCAAAAGGGCTCAGGACCAGAAAGTTACTCATGGAGCTGGATCAGTGGTACGAGTGTCATGCTGTGATGGGGAAGGCAGATAAAAGGCCATAGCATTATTTTCCCAGGACAGTCTGATCACTGCGATGATCACATTGCAACATAAGACAGGAATTTAAAAAGTTTTTTTAAAATGAATCCTTCACTCCAGTTTGTCCTTCCATCCATCCGTCCTTTCTTTCTTTCTTTTTAATACAGCAATTTCATATATAGGAGCAAGTCTCGTTGGGCAGAGCAGAACTTGTTTGTTTATTTATTTACTCATAAATATGCTGAAGATCCCTGTATTTGAAGTATATTCATTTATACTGCTTGCTGTAATTTTCAATGGAAAACTTACGGGGAATTGTAGTGCTGTAACTCATAAAAATCATTCAGTTGGATCTATGTGGGGTGGGGTGGGAAATCCCAGGTACTTTCTTTGGCAGATAAGCAAAATATATGTTTTTCCAAAAGTGCAATGTTAATATAATAGTAAAGGATGAAATTTTTACACATTCTGTAATTTAACATTTACATTTATTTTCTACGGTATTTTTATGTTTGGTTTTATTGTCATCATTTCAACCGGAGTAGTAAATCCCTATTCATTCTGAGAGAGCTCTGGATATTTGTGTTGTTTTTGGTCCCTAAATGGCAGCATTACAAACTGGCAGCGCTTTCCTGTTGAACTCGCTTTCCATGCAGCAGGGCTTACAGGAGACATTGCCAGCCACTTTGGGGTGACATTCTGACATCTTCTACGTTGGCTTATTGCGTACAGTTGATAATGAGATGATAATAATACTCCTTAAGCATTTATTTAAGTGAGGTTTGATCATTTTTAAGAAGCTTCACGCACATCACTGTGACAAGCTTTGCCAAAACCTCTATCAGGCAAGTCAATATTTTTATTCCCAAATTGAACAGAGGGAGTTGAGTGTGAAACATTGATGCAGGTACAGACAGATTGACAAAGCAGTTAGCAGCTTCCAGGAGGAAGCTGTGATAGACTGCCAAAATGGTTGCTGTTCCACTATAGCGTTCGTCTACTAAACTTAAGAAAAGAAAATTTGCAAAAAAATTCTCAAGGACTGCAAAATAAACAATTCACATTGTTGCTATGATTGAATAAAGGCAGCAAATTAAAGACTGGGGAAGTATAATTTTGGAAGAGCCAAATGCTGTCGCAATGTGGGGATTGCACCCAGTGGCTTAGTGGTTAAGGCGCTAGGCTTGGAGACTGGAAAGACGGGTTCAATATCCGAGAGCTGCACGATTGGGGGGCATGAAAGGAGCCTCCTTCGGGCATCCCCTGCATAAATCCTTTCAATCCAGTGTAATCTTTGACACAAAAATGAACGAACCAAATGGCATTTTTCTCATTCCTTAGACCAGTGTTTCCCAACCTTTGGTTTTTGGACGTCAATCCCCAGAAGCCTAAGTCAATTCCCCAAAGCAGTGATCAGCCAACATACTGACTGAAGCTTCTGGGAATTGAAGTACCCCCTGTGGACAGTGGACACCACTTGGGAACCACTGTTTTATACCCATTTGTCCCATATCACACTGCCTTAAAAATGGGCAGTGTAGACAGGCAGTAAGTTGATATTATGCTAGTTGAAGCTGTGATGAATACAAAATTTCCCTACTCTAGTAACTTTGGAAATTACTTGAGAATACTCTTGTTTTAGGAGCTGTGATGGTTTAGTGCAGGGTCACCCAAACGACGGCCCGTGTGCCCAATTAGGTCCCTGCATATCATCAATGTTGCCCACAATGAGCACCCAGGCTCACTGCGGACCGCCCCACCCACCCCCACCACCTGACATCAGCAGTGGTGGCGGCGGTGGTGGCAGTGGCGGCGGCAGCGGCGGCGGCGGTGGCGGCGGCGGCAGAGGTGATCACGCTTTGTCCCAGTTGCTCCAAGCAGCCTCTTGCTCAGTCCCATCCCGTCTGCAGCCTTTGCCCAAGCCGATCGCTGCATTGGGGAAATCTTCGGAGCCTCCTCTGTTTCAAAATGTGCAGCTCTAGGAGAGCCCTATGGCGTGCCTGGGATGACACCACCACAGCACACCAGGTTTACCATTCCAGTGCTGCAGATTTTGAAACAGAGGAGGCTATGAAGATTTCCCCAGTGCAGCGATCGGCTTTGGCAAAGGCTGTAGAGGGGATGGGACCAACCCAGAGGCTGCTCGGAGCAGCCTGTACAAAATGCGATCACTGCCGCCCCCACCACTGCTGATGTCAAAACTGTCAGCAGCGAGAGCAGCCCGCCTCTGGCCCCCACAGCTGTGTGTCGGAGGTGGGACCGGCCCATGAAAAAAAGTTTGGGCACCACTGGTTTAGTGGTTAAGACACTGAGCATGATGACCAGAAGGTCATCAGTCTGAGACTCGAGAGCTGTGTGATGGAATGAGGGCCCTTCTCTGTCCCAGTTCATGTCATGTTTAACACATGACCACAGAAAGAGCACTGGCTCTTTGGCTGAAAAGGGAGATTACAGCCAAATGGAGACTAGATGCCGAAGCACATGGAACACTGTTACCTTTCCTACTAAAGTGGTACCTATTTATCTATTTGCAATTTCATGCTTTCGAACTGCTAAATTGGCAGGAGCTGGAAAAGACAATGAGAACTCACTTCATCATGCAGCGCTTGGGTCTAAACCTGCCAACTTTCCAGTTGTCAAGCTCAGTGTCTTAACCACTAAATCACCACAGCCCCTGAAAAAATTTGGAACAAAATAAATGCAAATCTTTCATGTGGAGATTGAATAGTAGTAGGAACTTCGGAATTAAGACTTCAAATCTATGCATACTCTGGGCTGGTTTTAAAAAAATAATACAAACCATGACAGTAAAACATTTACAGTTATAAAATGTCTACCCAGAGCAATATTCATTAACCATATTTACAAATAATTAAATCTGCTGAGCACATTAGCATGACTTAATTTGACTTGGACTGGCCATGCAACATCTTGCTTAATTAAATATTTCCTTTCCCCATTTTCTAACACTTAAAAAAACTTATTTGTTAATAAGCTTTCAGAAGAAAGTAGGAAGTTAAAATGATTAATGGACAAATGTTATTAATATTACAAGGCCATCAAGGTCAAGCAGAAACCCCAGCTGTGAGATTTTTTTTTTCCTATAGTACATTCAAATTGGAAAAATGTATTGCTCATAGGTAAGGATGTGGAATGTACTCAGAAATTTCATGTTAACACTTCCAAATTCTTTACTGACACTCAAGGACAGGGGTCAGCAAACTTTGCTCTCCAGGTGTTCTTGGACTTCAGTTACCAGAAGCTCAAGTCAGTATACCTGATGATCAGGGCTTCTGGCAATTGAAGTCTAAGAACATCTGGAGAGCCAGGTTTGTAGATCCCTGCTCTAGGGCATAGGTTCTTAACCTTGAGCCGCCAGATGTTCTTGGACTTCCATTCCCAGGTGTCCTGACGTGGGCTTCTGGTAATTGAAGTCTTGTAACATCTGTGGGCCCAAGGTTGAGAAACCAGGACAGAAGTAAAGGTTTCCCTTACTCGAAAGCCAGTCATATCCAACTCTATGTTTCAGAGCTCATCTGTTTCAAAGCCAAAGAGCCAGTGCTGTCTGCTTCTGCAGATGTTTCCATGGTCATGTGGCAGGCATGACTAGACACCAGAGCGCATGAAACACTGTTTACCTTCCCACCAAAGTGGTCCCTATTTATCTACTTGCAATTTCTTGCTTTTGAACTGTTAGGTTGGCGGGAGCTGGGACAGAGATGGGCACTCATTCTGTCATGCAGTACTCAGTTTTTGAACTGCTGACCTTCTGCCTCCCAGTCAGCATCTTAACCACTTGAGCCACTGCAGTGAAAGGGTACTGCAAAACAGGGGCATTTCTTCTGTCTTATATACAAAAGTGCCCTAAAATCAGGAACCTTCATTACCTTCTGGGGGAAGTGTGGTGTGTTGGAAAAACAAATACAAAGATTAAATAGCTAGGAATCTTTAAGCATGAAAGTATTATAAAAGATCTGTTCCAAAAATCTATTTTGGAATGCTGCATTCCATGGTTTATTTAGGAGTTGGATCCACTGAACAATGGGGTTTACTTCTAAACAAATAGATAAAGGCTTCAGCTTTCGGTCTCACTCTTTCCCCCACTCCAGTATGAGCAAAGCATACCCACAGATGGGTCCCACTTATTTCAGTCAGAGCTCCCTCCCAATTAAAGTGGCACAGGATTGCAGCAAGGAAAAAGGTGGGAGCACAAAAGCAGTTCTCTCCTCTCCCTTCCCACGGCTGCTTCTCTCCCCCCGCCCCCCATAACTCACTCATACTTGTCAACTTTTGGTTTTGAAAATAAGGGAAATTTTGTGGGCGTGGCAAAATCAGTGGACGTGGCCAAATCAGTGGGTGTGGCCAAATTGGTGGCCATCTGTGACTTGCTGGGGGTGACCATGTGACTGAGTAGGCTAGCCGCTAGCCGCTATCTAGTAGTGCCTGCCACATGGCCATGAAAAAATCTACAAACAGCACTGGCTCTTTGACTGTAAATGGAGATGAGCACTGCACTGCTTTTCGAGCTAGGGCCAAGGGTGACCTTTGCTAACCAGCCGGGGGTGAGGAGGAGGAGGAGCTGAGCAGATGGAAGGCCAGCTACCACTGCTGCCATAAGGCCTCCATCTGGAGCCAGGAGGGGGCCGCTCGGAGACCACCACCCCCAGCCGAGGTTGAGGAGGAGGAGCTGAGCGGCTGGAAGGCCAGCTACCACCGCCGCAGCGAGGCCTCCGTCCAGAGACCACCACCACACCAGCCGGGGGTGAGGAGGAGGTGGAGCTGAGCGGCTGGAAGGCCAGCTACCGCCGCCATGAGGCCTCCGGAGCTGGGGGCCGCTCAGCTGGTCCTCCTCCTCCTCACCCCCGGCTGGGGGGGGGGGTGGTCTCCAGGTAAAGCCCACCCTGGCCACCCCCTGGCTAAGGCCCTGTCCGAAACTGGCACTCTCACACACACACATATCTATTGGACTTCTGGAGACTCTCTATTTGCATTAGTTTACCCAGTGTCCTCCTCCTTCTTTGGCCACCAGGCTGCTGCGGCTGCTGCTACAAATGTTGATTTGTGGTTAAGCACAGGTACTACTCTAAGGCAGCAAGAAAAAGGCACAATTCCCCCCCCCCCCTTCAAAAAAAACCCTAAAAAAAACCTAAGAGCTTGGTTGATCTGGGAGTTTTCAATGATTTTTACGGAACCGGCAGCAACAGTTACAACCCGAGAAATTCCTGGTTTTCCGTGACGTATGGCAATTCTAGAAACACTGAGATTTCTTGGCTTCTTGGGGAAATGATTTGTTTTTCTAGTTTCCCTTCCTTTTTCTCCTTTTAGTGCTAGAAATAGCCAAATTCTGTGCCACTCAACACCCTTCCCAGAGAATCTTGCATGAAAAATATCCCATGTTTGCATCAAAATTCTAAAAATTCTGTAAAGACTGTGTTTTGCTCAAAGGAAAAAAAAAGTGGTCATGCCTACATCTCCAGGATTTATTGGTAAAACATGAGATTTTAGCAGGACCTTTCTTGCCACACTGCACGTTCTTTTGAGCACCAGCTAACAACTCTGTAATGGCACCTACATTTCAGAGGCAAAAAGGGATTCATGGGTTTTGATTAAAACTGCATCACACTAGAAGACAGGAGAGCCATTTTCTTTCCCAGAGTACCATGTGGGCTAAGCAGTTACATGAGCAATGGTGGGTGTTAAGTCTCGTGCCTAGCTTGTAAAACAAGAGATCACCCTGGGCAGCAAGTCTTAGTTTTTCTGTCATTACAAACAACTCAAGGGCAATCAGCAGCTATACTGACAAGCTCGCTCCTCCACCATCTGCTGGCTGTCAATCAGGCTGCCATCCTGAGGCCATTGATAGAGCTGCCAGATTGATTGAGCCTCAGTTGTCAGAGAATGCCTTCTGATTTCTTAAACTCCATCCTTCCTCCAGATCTACAGGAATCGGGATGTTACTTTGATTTGCATAATGTTCTTTGTTATCAAGGAATAAGGTGTGGGAGGGGGAGAGAGATGTATTCAATGTAGTCTGCTAATTCTGGGTAACATGGGATCTTGTGAAGTGAGTGGTGAAGGAACATTGATTCACTCATACTGCGCCAGTAGTTAAAGATTTAAGAATGGGATGTTGTACTAATCACAGCAAATAATGTCACCAGGCTGGGATTATACAGATGGAACACAGATGGAACACAGTCAATGGATTATACGGATCATCCTCTGGTTCAATGGAAGCCTAGAGTAGAATTCATTAAATTTTCCAGCATGTGTCTAAGCATCAGCCTTTCTTTGTGCACACACAGGAATCAATGTGGTTGAGATGTTGGATTGTGGTTTTCACTCGCCTAACATGCTTTGCAGGGTTGTTACACCAATAATGTGAGGAGGCCCTTGTAGATTTGAATAGAATTGCATCTCAAGGATCTCTTGCATATCACACTAACACTTGAATGTGGACATGTATGCAAATGAAGAAACAATGGGGGAAATATCCTACACCAGGAAACTCCTACCGTAGTAAAAGGCAAGTATAGGGAACTAATACCTCATGATTATTTTTCACTAGCCACTTACCTTTCAGATGCTTTGGTAGTTTTTGCAGGAGCTCAAAGGACCTAGTCAAAATACAATCAATGTTTTGCTATGATAGCAGTTTGCTTTCTTAGTTATTCACAGGGGCTGTGGTGGCTCAGTGGTTAAGAAGCATGCCTTGTTAGCTGGAAGGCTTAAGTCGGCAGTTCAAGACCCGGGTACTGCATGATGGATTGAGCGCCTGTCTCTGTCCCAGCTCTTGGGGACATGAAAGAAGCCTCATCTGGGCATTCCTTGAGCAGAGTTTCTTCCGCAACAATCCTTTCAACCCAGAATAATTTCCCGACATGAAATTATTATACTGTACCTGTAGTTATTCACGATGCTCATGGATTGCCAGGTTAGAAAAAAACAATGTAAATTCCCATAGAAAGTTTTTTTTAAAAAATGTGTTTTGTAGGTTTGTGGTTTGGGCTGCAAGTAGAACTCAGCTATTAGATAGATAGATAGATAGATAGATAGATAGATAGATAGATCTATCTTTATTGTCATTGTCCTGCACAGAACAACGAGATTGGTGGGAAAAACACTTAAACAACCCAACAAAACCTAAACAAAATACAACTATACAAAATTATCAACATACTCCCACCCCACATTGATAGTTGAAGGGAAACTTATACAAATGAGACAAAGAAATGAGATAAATAAATTGTGAATTTCCTTCCATAGATGCAAACTTGCATGTGGCTGGCTTGGCTGGGGAGAACATTGTTAAATAATTTTCTTTTGTGTGTGAATATTCTAAAAGGCTCAGAATTGTATTTTTACTTTTATAGACTTTTACTTTTTTCAAGATATGTGCATTTTAAGGCTTTGGGTTCTTGTATTTTTGGATTGAAACATGATGTACCTTCTTGTCTGTAACTTTCATGGCTAAAAGCTTATAATTGAAATTGACTTGAGTATTTGCCTACAACTTAAGTCTGGTCTGCATATTTTAAAACATTTGTGCCTACAGTTTCTTCCATAGCTGTAAGACTATTGGTCGTCTTTTACATGACTTATTTGCACTCACGGCTATAAGTTTAATTTCTGTATAATCAAAATGAGGCTGTAACTTCTCAAAATGTTACATGTTTTCAATAACTCTTGAATTTTTATGCATAGAAGCAATACAGATGAATAAAACATGTTCAAATAGGCAAGCTGATGTTGCCAGAATAATTCTTCTACCTGGGAAAGATAAAATAAACTTTTTTAAAATCACATTCATTTCACCATTACTGAAATAAGAGTTTAAAACACTCATTTTTAAAAAAATAGATTTATCTCCTGCCCATCTGGGATATGTTCCCACTCTGGGCAGCTTACAACAATTACAACTATCACATATAGAATTGTCGGGGGGGGGGAACAGTCAAAAATAGACAGGTTGCTATATGCAAGATGAAGATTTTACTAATAATAAATTACTTATTTGGAATGTTACCAATGGAAGTCACAAAAAAGAAATGAAAGGCTTGCATGATATGATTAATGGTTTTTGTAACAGAGGAAAAAATCAAGATTAAATAAAAGTTTATGATATAGCTCTCAAAAGGAAGGGGGACTAGGGATACCAAATTCGAGAAATTATTATATTGCATTTCAACTCAAAGCATTAATAAGAATAATAAGTGAAGAGAAATTAATTTGGGAAGAAATAGAATTAGAAGTAATACAGGACAAGGGTTGGCTCTTAAATGAATGGAAAACAATTAATATGAGAAAGATAGATAACTCATAATGTAAAAATTTGTTAAAGATATGGAGTGTAGCGAAAGAAGAGTTTAGCCCAGGAATTTCCCCATTGCTGAAGCTGAAGATGATGGAAGATTTTCCAATTAAGGATAAAAGGATTGAACAGATAGAGCTGATAGGGATTAAAACATTAAAGGGACTGGATAAGTAAAATTAAGGATAGAAATGAATTAGAGAGGACATTTCAGAATTTGACTCCAAATTGGTTGGATAAAATACAGATAGAAAAATAGGATATGAAATGGAGGGTAAATGTGGTTTTTGGTAGAGAGGTGACAAAATTTGAAGAGATCCTAAACCAATTAAAAAATAAGGAAGGAGCAAGTAGCAGGATTGATAAGCAAGATGTATAAAATGTTAATGAAAAGTGGAACTAGTCTGATGTCATTAAGAAATATTTGGGAGATTGATCTGGGAATGAAAATAGATGGAATAAACTATGGATTCAAAGAATAATGAGAAGTTTATCCATGAGAATTAAGGAGCACTCCTGTAAGCTATTATGGAAATGGTATATGACACCAGTGCACCCATATCAAATTAACCACAATTATAAAAGCAAATGTTGGAGCAAGGAACAAATTGGGACTTATCTTCATTTATGGTGGTGGTGCAAAGTGATAAATAATCTGTGGGAAAAGGTGTTTAGAGAAATTAATATGAAATTATCGATTAAACTACAAATGAGTCCAAAAATTGCATTAATAATGGATTTAAGTGACATTAGCTAAAATAAACATAAGAAAAGAGATGGTTATAATTATGATTACAGCTACAAGACTAACAATCACTAAAAAAAATGGAAGATAAACACCTAAGGGGGCCTACAGGAATGGTACAAGGGAGTATGGAACATTGCACTAAATGATAAATAAACATGTGAATTAAAATTTAAGAAAGGAGAGAAAAAGTATAATGAGTTTGAATTTATATGGAGAGAGTTTGTTGACTGTCTTTCAGAAAACAGAAGGTGTTAACCCATAACAGGAAGTCATAAATTTTGGAAATAACGGATGGAAAATATGAAAATTAGAAGGAATAATAGTTAAGGTCCCAGGTGGAGGGTGCAAGGTGGTTATGTACTTTAATAATTAATTTTTTAATATTAGATTATAAACAAAAAATATAATTCGAAAGGGTCAGATGATACAATATCGTAGCTACTAGGGAGAAGTGTGTATGGTGGATTATTTGTTAATTTTGTTTCGTATTAGGTCTTCATGTAATTGTTTTAGTATGTTATCCAAGATAAATAAAAATATTATTTATTTTTAAAAATAGACAGAAATAACTACGTCTGAGGATAGTGAATCAAAATTTAAACAATTGCAACTGGCCATAGGAAGAATGTTTAAAACACTCATGCCTTGATACCCAGATGAAAATTGATATGATTGACATGATTTTCTGATATTACCCTGGGATTAAAATTGATAAATGCCAGCTGTGATGAACCTCCACAGACTCAAACTATCAAGGGGTTTTATAAAGTTTTATGATGCTCTAAAGTAATTATTTGAATGTGGTACTTTTGACCTTGATATTCTGACTGTGAGTGACTTTGACAAACTAGAGCAAAGAGGTGTGGTCCTCTAAATGTATTGTACAGCAGTTCAACATCTTCTTTAGAATGCTTGTTGAGGCTTGTAGATGATTGGAGTAATGTTCAATCTTCATGTAGCTAGTCCAAATCATGAACATTTAATGTTATCCACTGAGATTTAGTTTGTTCTTTCCCCCCCTCTAAATTCAGACTCTTTATCCCTTAGGAAAGAGGTGAGTGCATTAAAGACACTGCATCCATCAAGCATGCCATGCAGTCCCCTCCAGCTTCCTCTTGTGGAGAGCAACAATTTATGAGATTCCTGCCACTTAGTACCTTCCTACATAAAACCAGAATTAAAGACAACAATAAGGCTACTAATAATATTGAATCTTACCTCTTCAGTTATTTTCATTAGGGAGTTACAAGGAGCTACTTTTGTTGTTGTTGTTGTTGTTGTAAAGGCATAATGAGATGTAATATGTGAGAAGTATCTGCTCCAATTTGAGACACCTAGTCACTAGAGGGCATTTTCATTAGCTTGCTGTCAGGGAGGCCTTTTGCAGTTCTCAAGAGAAAGTTCAAAAAGACACCGATGTCAGGGAGACAGTGCCCCTGTGACACTGGAGAAATCAAAACCATAGAACATGTTCGCTGCATCTGCCCTTTTAATAGAGACATCCGGAACAAATTCATATCTCTGCTGCTCTGCAAGTATACTGTCTGGTCAAACACCAGGGAAGGTTAGGCTTGCCTGCAGAATACCATAACATTGGGATTGTGACAAATTGTTGGTGGTGAGGAGGACTCCGATGTAACTGTTATGGCCCAGACAATGGTCAAGCTGTTCAGCCAGCTGCTGCTGCACCAAAGGTAGGAGAGAGTTCTTATGTTCCAGTTCAGAGGGTCTAGGCAGAGTCGTCATCAGGGATAGTCAGGGTTGAAAAAGCCATTCAGTAGCAACTATAGATGCAGGGATAATCCAAAGATGCCATTGGCGTCACAGGCAGAAGTTCAAAGTTCCAATATCAGAGGTCCAGGTAACGCAGTGTCGGAGTCCATGATGGATTGTTCCGACAAGAGCTTGCCAGCACATCTCTCCTTTTAAGGAGGCCCAGGGCTCACAGCTGAGGGCTAGTTCTGGAGGTGTGCTCTAGCCCTCCTTCGCCTCAGTTGCAGGTCTTGTCTTAAAAGAGCCCTGGTCCTTTCGGATGTGCTGTGCTCTGCATGGTCTTCCAGAGTGCTGACACCAGGTCCTCATGTCAAATCTTGTTCATATTGCCTGGAGGAGCCATCTCCGAACTGACAGTCGGCTGCAGGGCTGGTACCAGGTCCATCTCCTCATCCTCAGAGCCCTGATCTAGGTTGGCAGTGGGCTGAGGGACCAGCAAAAGGTCCTCTTTAGGCTCCGACTCCAGATTGGAGTTGGCGGCTGGGCTGGTCAACTGTCCTCCTCCTCCTCGCACCCAGGACCCCAGGCTACAACAGTAAGAGAACAAAGAGGTTGAGAAAGTCAACAGCATTCTGCTTTACCCTGTTCAGGAGCAATATGCCTGTTCTGTGGCTGTGTCTAGTGAGGTGTAATTGGTGGTACAGGGATAAGGGGAGGAACATCGTACAAGCAGCCATGAGTTTCTTCCAGATGATCAGAACAGAAGTCCTACTACTTTTAATGGTTAGAGCAGTATAACAGTGGAACCAGCTGCCTTGAGACGTGGTGAGCATTCCAACACTGAAAGCATTCAAGAGAGAATTGGACAACCATCTTGTCAGATCTGCTTTGATTCGGATTCCTGCCTTGAGCAGGGGGTTGGAGTCCATGGCCTAAAAGGCTCTTCCAACTCAGTTATCCTATGATTCTATGCAATCTCCTGAAAGTCCAGTTTAAGTCAAAAGTGCAAATACCAATGTGAAAGATGACTCCCCTTCCCTCCCTTCTATCCCCAGTGTTTCTCATTCTAGGCTGAATCTCATCAAACTTAATCCCCCAGTTTCAAAGAAAATCAGCTATAGTCTTTCTCATATATCCATTCATATTTGGGGAATGGGGAGGGAGAGAAAAATACGTTTCCCACCTCTCCTTACTGGGGTCACTCCCATTAGGCTAACCACAGCTTTTTAAAAATCCAGCATTGTTTGTTCAGCAAGTATTGAGGGAGGGGGTTTGTAAAAACACACCTTGCATTTAACTTTATTAGCAGGCAGAGAAGCAACCCCATAAAGCTTTCATTATAGCATTTCTGAATTCTTCCTGAATAATTCAAAAGTGCCAAACAGAAGACTTGTTGCTTGGATGTGCTAATGAAAATATCAAGGGAATTAATTAACAGTCAATTATATCAATTTTAGATTTGGACATTGATTCTGACGCTAAAAGCAAAATCTACATTCTATATTACTGCATGGCACATTTCTCTCTTCTCTCTCTCTCTCTCTTCCGCTCCCCCCTTATTTCCACTTGGTTAAATAATTCTAGTTGAAGGTATGAAGAAAATATAACTTAAGATTGTTGCTCATTTCTCTTTCCATCTAAATGTGCTAAGATAAATAAGCATGAAGGCAGAGTGCAGAATGCATATTTTTAAAAGCTATGGTTATGCAGATTTTTGCTAGATTTTTATCTGTACAGTAATCTGTTTGGGGAAAAGGGGAAAAGTGGTCTTCTGCTTGACAAATTATTAAAAAAGGAAAGATGGGAAAAAGCTGCATATTATATAGACTTCTATTCATTTATCTTCTAAAATTATATTCTAAACAGGCATATTCAAGCTTATTTTTCTTTTTAAAACTGTACTCTTTGGGCTGCAACAATTATTTCCAAAAGAGGACTTGGGGTTTTGCTTGAATTGCATGTGGAATGAGGGCATCTTTTCTTCTTTTTCCTTCTCTTACATTCAGATATATGAGAAGTATGAATATTTTTCTGATCTTTGAAATCAGGGGAGGGCATTTCCTTGAGATCAGTTTTTGCATGATTTGGCATGAGTCGTCTAGACTGCTTTATGAAAAATGACAGCAAGTAGGAAAGTAATTAAAAATGTATTTTTGCTGAAAGCAAAAGTATTTTTGGAATCAATAACAACCAACTTTAATTTGCCAAACCATTCCACAATTACTTTATTTTAACTGGAGAATTTAATTTTTGTGGTGTATTTTTTTTAGAACATATATAGTGAAAATGGTGAAGTGATAGCTTCATAGGGCAGGATTTTTTTAAATCACACAGTAGTGAGAGCTCTGTTGTGGGGATTGACAAGAATTAAAGGTCACTCCAGTTCCTTTGATAATTTTGCTAATTAATGTTGCTCTCAATTGATGCTGACTGAAAGCATTTAATAGATTGACAAATGTTGTGTCAAGGCATGGCTTAAGGAAGGCATTTTGGATGCTTTTATATAGGCCTGAGGTTTGATCACATAAGGCACAGATAATTGTAGGGAGATGGGAAATTGCAAAGCAATGACTCAATACCGATCATCAGGTGACGGTTAACTAACCTGACAACCCTGAGGACTAAAGGCCTTGGGTGCTGAAGTCCACAGGGAAGGGTAACGGTCCCCAAATAGATTAAATCCCACTCGAATCCATCTTGATGGAGGGCAGCAACTTCATCAATATTGGCCTGGGGCTGAGGAGGACTTTGTGTGCCAAAAAGACTCAGGACGAGAAAGTGACTCACAAAACTAGATCAGTGGTACGGGTGTCATGCTGAGATGCAGAAGGATGGAAGGCCACAGCATTATATTCTTAGGACAATCTCCATGGCTGATTGCCATGAGGATAGGCAATGTTCGGAATCAGATATGGCACAAGAGGAGGAGGGGAAAGAAGGGGATCCACAATCATTCAGATTAAATCTGGTTTTCCTAGGGTTCCAAGTCAGATCACTACATTCTCTTTCATGTTATACTGTACTATATTCTGGTGGTTTCTGGGTTTCTGCATGTTTTTTGCCCATCCTAAAAAGTTGAAAATCCTTTCCTGAGGCAGAATCATTAGTACTAACAACCTAAAACTACACCATGCTGGCATTTTGATCCTCATTCTTCTGTTTTATATTCTACCCACCAGTAGAAGGCAAGCGCGGCGCCAAAATGGCCACCACGCTCTTTGGGGGGGCCCCACCCCGGACTCAGACATCCGGGTAGTTAGGGGGCGTGGCTAACCCCATATAAAAGGGGTGGCCATGAGGCAGCCCACTGCCATTTTAGAAAAGCGACGGAGCGGAGAAATTTGCTCCGACATTTCTATTTTTGCTCCCCTTCGCCTTTTGCCTACTTTGCCTTTTTGACCGTCAGAGCTGGGGAATCTGCTCCGCTGATCAGTACTTTAGTCCTGCGTTGGGACACTGACTTTGGGTGGCCATGGCCCCCAAAAAGAAGAATGCCGTGCCCCGCAGCCGCACGCACAGGGAAGGGCTTGCCCAACCCCCACCCCCACCTCTCTTGGTGACTCCACCGGCCAGAAGGCTCGGGCGGGAGCGCCAGGAGGGGTTGGCAGGGTTTTTTATACCCACTGCCACCAATGAGGGTGAACAGGCCTCTGCCCCCCCCCCGCCCAGTCAGAGGACTCATGCAGGGGCTGCGCCGGCATGCCCCCCAGGGGCTTCAGCCCCCATGGACCCTGGGGCACCCGGCTTGGCCACAGGGCTGTCATTGGGGCCCAGCATGGGGCAAGGTGGCCCAACTAGGCACGGCACGGGATCGCGCCCCACCATGGCCCCTGCACCACACGGGCCGGACTAGAATGTGTAGAATGTGGTCCCTAAAAACTTTCCCATTTGGTGGAAGTCTCTTTGAACACAGCATTTGATTCCCCCCCTCCAATCTATCTACCTTGGTTGTAGCATGCTTTGCTCTGTGGCTGGTCACTGGAAGATCAATGTGGGCTTATATTTGCAAGTCTGATTGCTGATACAATGGAACTTTTCTTAATAAATGGCTCGGTTAACACAAAAATTTCATAACAAAAAGAAATTCATAGAAAATAGTGGCTCAGTTAACAAATTTTCTAGAACATATTAATTGGTTTTCAATCCATTCCTATGGGAAACTGCATTTTGGTTAAGAAATTTTGGCTTTCAATGAATTCCTATGGGAAATTTGCTTTACAATTTTTTTGTAGTACAAAAAATCGCCATCTTCAGGTGCATTTTTCTGGCTCTCCACACACACCCCTCCAGCAGCCCTGGGGTGGGGAGGGATGGGTGAACCTTTTTCATGCTATTCCCACCTTCCTAGGAGGTCCCCGGGCCACACAACAGCTGAAAATAGTTGTGGCCACCATTTTGTTTTTGTGTGGCCCAGGGACCTCCTAGGAAGGCGGGAAGAGTGCGGAACAGGTTCCCCCCCCCAGAGGCTGCTGAGGAGGTGGAGAGCCAGAAAAATGCACCCAAAGATGGCGATTTTTTCAGCCCCAAACAGCATGAAAACGTAGGAGATCAAACACGATTCACCAGATAACAACACAGTGACAGTATCCGGTGCACATCTTTTCTAAAAAATTGCTATCGTTATCCGGATTTGTCTTTGTCCAGTGCTGTCATTATCCGGAGTTTCACTATATGTGGAATTCCAATTATGATAAGAAAAATATAGTACACATGCCTTTAACAGCTCCTTTGCCTCTCACCTGGATGCGCAAGCCAGGCCTTCTTGAGTGGCTTCTAAAGGTTAACTGCAAAAGCAAAGTAATGATGGATTTTGTTTCTTCCAAAGGAAAGCTACTTCTGGATTTCCGATCAAAGACCTTCATTGGAATAGCTATTTGATACCAGGGTGACAGTATGATAAATAAAACACCAGGACACGAAGACTAAGAAGCAGTGAGCGACAGACACAGATCAATGTCTTCCCTACCATGATCTCAACCTAGCTTCATTGTTATTAATCCTTTAATTTAATCTGCAGTTTCAAAATAAACGACAGCACATTACTGATGTCTTTCAGATTTGATTTCTTACCCTTTAAAACACTGAATCAGAAATCTAACCTGAGAGTGATAGATTTTTACACTAGCAAAATGAACCTATTGAAATGGATTACTTGGCGTTTCATCCTCCATTTAACTGGAGCCATTTTAAAAAGAGCACTTTAAAAAGCCGGGCATGATGCCAGTCCTTCCTCTCTGCTGCTGCTGCCTGTGTGGCTTTGGAACCCATTATTTCAACATGCAGTTGAAGGACCCTGGTGGGTGGTAAGTGACTGCTCTCTGCATCTGGATCAGAATGGATAAGAAACCAGAGGATGGAGAAGTTATATTTTCCGACAACCACTCTCAGAATCTGCAAGCCAATAAGACCCTAAGATACAGAGCAGGAGTTCACAACGTCTGTGCACTGTGGGCCGGTCACACACCCCTCACACAGGTGGGGGGCCAGAGGTGTGGTTCTTTAGTGTCTTGCATGGAAGACAAAGAAGGAGCCGCAGTGAGGGCTAAACGCAGGTTTATTTCATGATGGTCAGAATGAACATGTGGTAATGGCGGAGATACATCTCATTATATACTGCTGTAAACACATTTGAATATGGTTGCACGGTAGCTCATTGGCCGCTACCGGCGTGACGTCACTCCGAGTCACGCCCATCTTCTCCAGGTGATCCTCGCGTGGGAAAGATTCCCGCGGCTGCCGGTGATTTGGGGAATGTGAACCATGTGAGCTGAACGCTCGCAGCTGCCCTCTATGGGCGGCTTGCTCGCGTTCCTTAAACAGCTGGGTTACATTGTAATCTTGTCAGGTTACATTCAGGTTACATGCATACAATCTTAAAGCAATATTGTTTCATACACAACACTCCTCCCCCCTAGGATGGGATGAAGTCCCTCAACCATTGTGGCTTCCCGCACGTGCGTCTGGGGCGTGCGGTTGCTGGGTTTAGCACAGGGGAACTAAGGGCTCCGAGTTCCGCAGAGTCTCATCCTGCAATGGAAAGTGGAGACTCGTTAGTCGTTTGTTGGGGGCTCTGCGACAACCTTGCATTGGGGGACAGGAACGGGACATACAGCTGGGAGGTGAACCCTTGCCTGTTGCTTGTGGCGCCTTGGCCCCCCCAGTACGAACCTTGGGACTGACGAGGAGACCCTTCCCCTTTTGCTGCTACCCGGCGTGCTTGCGCCCCCCTCTGCTGCTTGTCCGGGAGTTCTAGGTGATGCGGCGGTTGACTTCCCCCCTGCTGCCTGCCTCGCGGGACTCGGGGAAATGGTGTATTCTAAAACAAAAGGACTGGGGGGGGCTGGAAGTACCAGGGGCTGAACTGAAACCACTCCGCGAAACCCCCCTGGTACGGAAACTCATCATCAAACTCATCCCTCTCTTTCAAAGTATCCTCCTCCTCGGCTGAGAATCCAGGGTATGCATTTGTACCCGTGTCTCCCCCTTGGGTTACGCGGGTGGGGGAGGACCCTAACACTGACTCCCCTTCACTAGTGACTCGCCTTCTGAGTTGGTCAGCATGCCTTCTCCAGAGTAGACCTGTGCTAGTCTTGACCCTGTAGGACACCGGCCCCGTTTGCTCAATGATTGTCCCCGGGACCCACGTTGGACCCGAGGCCGCGTAATTCCTGCAGTATACCGGGTCCCCTACTGCAAAACTTTTGGAACTCTCTACCACTATGTTTCTCCCTTCATCCTCCACCCTGGTCGGATCCAGCCGATCAAACAACGTTACTGGCCGCCTCCTCATGAGAAGTTCGGCCGGTGAAAACCCTGACGCTAGGGGGGTTGCCCGATAGCAGATGAGGAACTGACACAGTTGGAGGTTCAACTCACCGGGACCCATGCGCCGCAGTGCGTCTTTCGTAGTGCGCACTTGGCGCCCTACCTGACCGTTTGTGGCGGGGTGAAATGGGGCTGCGGTAATGTGCCTGATTGCATTTCTCTCGATAAATGTCTTGAACTCGGCGGACGTGAAGGTACTAGCGTTATCACTAACAAGGACGTCTGGCAGACCGAAGCAACTAAACACCCTGCGCAAGTGTTTAATGGTTGCCACAGAGGAGGTGCTCGTCATGGGGATTACTTCCAACCACTTGGAGTATGAATCGACAATCAGCAGAAACATGGACCCGCGGAACGGGCTGGCGAAGTCGACATGTATCCGGGACCATGGCCTGCGGGCCGTGTCCCATTCGCTATGGGGTAGCCGGGATTCCTCGGGCCGAGAGCTTTGGCAGCTCTCGCACGTGCCCACTAGGCGTTCTATATCCGCGTCTATTTGGGGCCACCAGAAGTAGCTCCTGGCCAGAGCCTTGGAGCGCACTATTCCCGGGTGGCTAGTATGTAGTAGCTTCAGGATCCTTGCCCTTAACTTCTCTGGGATGACTACCCGCTGGCCCCAGAGTAGACAGCCCCTTTCGAGAGAAAGCTCTACTCTGCGCCTGAAAAACGACTTAAATTGCTCCTCGGGAGAAACGGTGGGCCACCCCTTCTTAACCCAGGAACTGACTTGAGCTAGAGTCTTGTCGGCCGCCGTGGCCTTGGCGAGGTCAGCCGGAACTATGGGGGGTGAGTCGAGAGACTCGATCAGCAGGACTTGATGGTCCTGCTCCACCTCGCATGCAGGGTCCCCTAGGCTCGGGAGGGGGGCCCGGGACAAGGCGTCCGCATGGGAAATCTCCTTCCCTGGGCGATAGACCAGTTCATACTGTTAGGCATTAAGGAAGATTGCCCAGCGCAACATTCTGGGGGATAGAATTTGTGGGGTGGGTTTGCCTGTGGTGAAAATCCCCAGGAGCGGCTTGTGATCGGTCACCACCGTGAACTCACGGCCATAGAGGAAATCGTGGAACTTCTTTGTTCCCGCGATTATGGCCAGGTCCTCCCTGTCTGTTTGTGCGTAATTGCGCTCTGCCTTTGAGAGAGACCGTGAGTAGTACGCAACCGGGGCTTCCCGCCCGTTCTCTAACACGTGGCACAGCACCGCCCCCGCCCCCACTGGGGACGCATCACAGACTAAAACTACTGGTCTCCTCGGATCAAAGTGGGTCAGGACGGCATTAGAGGATAACAGTGCCTTGAGTTCCCTGAACGCTTTCTCTTGCTTGTCCCCCCACCGCCAAACCGCCTCTTTCTTTAGCAGCGCATGCAGTGGCTCCGCTACCGATGCCTTTCTTGGCAAGAAGGAGTGGTAAAAATTTAGGAGCCCTAGGAATGACTGCAGTTCCGGTTTTGCGGTGGGGCGAGGGGCGTTTTTTACGGCCTCAACCTTGGACTGGGACGGTTTGATCCCCTCCGCGGTTATCTTGAACCCGAGAAACTCAACCTCCCTTGCAAAGAATACACATTTGTCCCTCCTCAATCGAAGTCCCGCTTTCTCGAATACTGAGAGGACCCTGTCTAGCCTGCTAGCTAGTTCTGATTCACTCCCCGCTGTTATCAACACATCGTCGAAGTATGGGAGGACACCTGGAAGCCCATTCAAAAGGCGTTCCACGAGGGACTGGAAGATCCCGGGGGCCGAGTTCACGCCGAACTGTAGGCGCGTGACCTTAAAAGCCCCCTTATGCGTTACGATGGTTTGCGCGGCGGCAGCAGCTGGGGTTACTGTGAGCTGCTGGTACGCCTGCGCCAGGTCTAGCTTAGCAAAACACTTCCCCCCATGCAACGTGGCCAGTAAGTGGCTAACCACTGGCACCGGATATGCATTTGGCCGAATGGCCTTATTAATTGTACATTTGTAGTCAGCGCAAATCCTGACTTCCCCGTTTGATTTTAACGCTGTTACAATCGGAGTCTCCCACTCCACTGAGTCAACTGGAACCAAAATCCCCTGCCCCACCAGTTTGTCCAGTTCCGCCTCTATTTTGTCCTTGAGGGCGAATGGCACTCTTCTTGGCTTGAGGCGAATGGGCCGGATCTCTGGGTCCAACTCGAAGGACACTGGGGGGCCCTTGTACGTTCCGAGCCCCTTCTTGAAAACGCCCGGGTGCGCATCGCACACATCTCGCATCGGGTCTGTCTCGATGGCGTTAATGCCATACAGTTCGATTCCCAGGGGGGCGAACCACTGGGTTCCCAAAAGGCAGCATCTTCTCCCCTTGAGGACCACTAAGGGCAGTTTCTTGGTGTGGTTTTTGAACTTTACTGCGAAGTTCCCCACCCCCAACACTGGGATCCCCTTGCCCTGAACGTCCCGCAAGTTTGACTTCATGGCCCGCAACCTGGGCCGCGCATTAGGGGGAATGCGCATGAATTCTTTTTGGGACAGGATGGAGTAGGGCGGCCCCGAATCTACCTCCATCCTCACTGGAACCCCTTGTAACAGTACCTCGACATAGAAATGCCGGTGCTCCAGGCCCACGCGGTTCACGCCTTCTGCGCCATCGCTGGCTGAGGTCCTCCCGATGCCGGCTGCCTTTCGCTGGTGTGCTTGAGGGTGTCTTGATGTGCCCTTGTCTTCGCTTCGCCCGCGCCTGCAGACTCTGGTGATGTGCCCCTTTCGGCCGCAGTTGTGGCACTCGGCCTTCCGGAAAGGGCATCTTGTCCGGTCGTGTGCGGCCCCGCAGCCGTCGCAACGGCGGCCCTCTCGCTTGCCAGTCTGGTGCTTCTCTCCGCGCTTCTTTACCCTCTGGACGTCGTCGTCGTCACTGGAGCAGGGATCCACGGTCGTCGATGACTCCTCGGAGGTCGCTGGTGTGGCTGCGGGCGATTGTGGCGCCCGCCAGGCCGTTTTCACCGCCGTCCGCCGGGCCACGTGCATGGGTGACTTAGGCCCCTCGGGTGCGCCCCCTCGGGCATTGAAGACTCTGACCCCGCTCCTGGCCGCTTCGGCTGCTTGGGCTTCCCGCAGCACCTCGTTGAAGGTGAGGCGATGGTCGCGGGTCATCAGCTTTCTCTGGACCTCCTCGTCCCTCAGGCCACACAGCATGCGGTCTCGGAGGGCCGTGTCCAGGTCCTCCCACTGGCAGTTCACCGCCACAAGTCTGAGGGCCGCCGCGTAGGTGGACACGGATTCCCCCGGACGCTGGTCCCTCCTGTGGAATGCGACTCTGGCCGGGAAAATCGAGACGGGCAGCTGGAAGTGCTCACCCAGGGGCGCAAGGATACGGTCGATTGGCACCACGTCTACCTTCCGGGGGGCCACCAGG